>JAVLUX010000163.1:13017500-13090000 GCA_032164185.1 Moxostoma hubbsi
GGTGTCAAGAAGCGCACTAGCAACTGACGCTAGAGGCTGTAGCCTGTAGCCTCCTTGTTAGCACGCGCGCCTCCCATACCGGAGACGCCGGTTCAAATCTCGCTCTGAGCGGGTCGAGCAGGTGCAGTTACATGCGCATGCCTCTTCACGGTGTATAAAGGGGTATCGCCAAACCTATTGGTCCCATGTCGGATTCCAGTGGAATGGCCCCTGAATATTTCTGTGTTGTTCTGTCTTTTCTGAGCGCTGAAACAAAAACATTTATAATTAATTTGGCATCGGCCTTGCAACGGTTTGATGTCAAAAACAGAGCATAATGTGATTTATTTCAAATGTCAAGTGTAATCAAGGATTTCTCGTTTTGTTTAGTTTTTTTTTTTAAATAAACTTTTTTTTTGGGGGAGTAACCGGCGTATTGGCGTGCATGTAAATGGTCTTAAGAAAGTAAGACCCATAGAATGGGTGGTACATTTATCTCTCACAGCCTCATTTTGATTTTTGCGTAAAGTTTGACGTCTACCGGGGCAGTGCTATGATTTGGTCTCGTGAGGTGGGGGCATGAGGTTGACCGTTGATCGTTTTGCCACTGTCGGTGCAATGGGGCATGAGGAAAAGTCCCAGCCATTATATCTACCCTGACTAAGGTCCATGATCCCCTTTTGAAAACAGTTTGTCAATGTAACTTTTGGTTTGATTAGAGATAAACAAATGTCGGCATATTTTAGTTCCTTGCTTATGTAATCTCTATAGGAAAGCAGCTTAACTTGATATCTGTATGTCTTTGTGAAATATGGGCATTCGAGTTCATATTGCTGAGTTCTACAAATACCTTGTTCCTGTATTACAAATTACTAATGAAGTCAGTGATTCCATATGGGCCTGGTTACGGTTTGTCTCGACTAGAGGTGGAAAGTAACAAACTACAACTACTTTCGTAACAGTACTTGAGTACATTTTTGATTTCAAATGAATTTTAAATATAAATAAATAATAGTACTTTTATTTGAGTTGATTAAAAATGTAGTATTCAACTTTGCAAATAAAAAAAAACATATTTCAGAATTTTTTGGAAGAAGTTATAAGCACTAAAAACTAAAACGCGCTGTGAATGACGGGAGCCCGCAGGGTTCAGCATCACGAGTACAGCACCTCTCATAATCTGTCCTCTTCTCTCGCTTCTCCAAGACTTTCTGCCCTGTCACTAAACAAGAATTTATATTTTCTTATAATTTCATTTTTATTTCATTTTATTCTGGAAAGGAGCCGTTTATTCAGGTACGAGGGAACCGTCTGAACATGTTTAACCACTGATCAAACTTCCGTCCACTTCCTCTATCCTGGTTAGAGATTCTTTTTGCAAAACAGTAATGCATGGAACAGCCTTCATCTCTCTAAAACAATAGACTTTAGGAGAAAATAGAATTTCAGGAGTTTCCATTTCCCCTATTTTTAAAACCAACATTTTACTTCAAGTGTAAAGTAACTTTTAAGAACCCAGTACCTCAAAAACCCAATATATTGTGCACGGTTGCGCAACCATTTTCAATTGTTCTTGAGTACCAAATTCGCACTTTACAATGCTTTTGTAAGGAATAGGTGACACGGTATATGTTTGCCATCATGGGTAAAGAAAAAAATTAATAAATACCACTTAATACGTAATAATTACCATTAATGATTTGAACAGTATTTTTGATCGATTTAATGCATCCTTGGTGAAAGGAATCATCAGTTTCTTTCAAGAACATAAATGTCTTTCTAAAAATGGAAGATTTTATACTATATATATATAATATACTTTTCATAAAGTAACTTGTAACGCAAGTACTTGAAGTCTTTTGGCAAACTACTTATTTGCTCTTACTTGAGTCATAATATTTCAGTTCTTCTACTTGTACTCAAGTGTATTATTTCTTCAGTAGCAGTACTTTTACTTAAGTAAAAAAACAAAATCAGTACTTTTTTTTTAAAAAGTTGAAAGATGGTTGATGGCAATTTCAGATATGTTCATTATGTTTAAAAAGGCATGTGTATAGATATCCATTCTCTAATAGCCGTAACCTGCATGTAAACTCCGGTGAAGCCGATTCTACTGCAGCCGTGACCCCAACCAGGAACCACCGGCCCTGGAGTTCACGGCACACCAGAGGACCCCCTGAGTCTCCCTGCAGAAAAGGTATGACATGAAGGTATGATGAAGTCCACCGAAAACTCTTGAGTTACATTAGGCTTGGTTATTGGATATGGTGATTTAGTTTTTAGAGTTTGTATTGAACTACCCATGGAGCTTTTGCTTTATGACTTTATATCTGCAATACACCTACTTATTCATGCAATTATCTAATCAACCAATCGTGTGGTAGCAGTGCAATGCATAAAATCAGTCAGATACGGGTCAGGGGCTTTATTGTTCACATCAACCATCAGAATAGTGAAAAAAAATGTGATCTCAGTGTTTTGGACCGTGGCATGATTGTTGGTGCCAGATGGACTCGTTTGAGTATTTCTGTAACTGATGATCTCCTGGGATTTTCACATACAATAGTTTCGAGTTCTCAAATTGGTGTCAAAAACATCCAGAAATGCCTTTTTCATGAGAGGTCAACAGAGAATGGCCAGACTGGTTCGAGCTCGCAGAAAGGCTGTGGTAACTCGGATAACCGCTCTGTACAATTGTAGTGAGCAGAATAGTATCTCAGAATGCACGACATGTCGAACCTTTCGGCGGGACGTTTATTAGGACAATAGTGTTTCTAATGAATTGCTCAGTGAGTGTATATTCTAGCATATTCCTATAGGCCTATCTCCTTTTAAACAGATACACACATTTGAAATTTACAGTCTTTCTCTTGCGGGAAAACGGACCAAAAATATTGATGACGTCTCTAGCACTCAAGCATGTATAATGTTTACGTCTTGTTACTATACTTTTGAAACGTATGTATTTTAGCTGATTGGCCCAATTCACTTCCATCGTAAAAGATTCACTTTTTTGAAATAAATTAGGGGCAAATCAAAATTATTTTATGCCACAAATCCTATTGATTGAAATTAACTTGTATTGAATCTGGAATATTCCTTTTGAAGAGACAAAAAGCAAAGCCACGGAAAAATTAAGAGCTGACGTTTTGACCAATGAATTTCCCATTCATTCACGACTTTATTTTTATTAATTTAAATACATGATGAATTGGGTATCAAGAACAAGCAATGAACAATATATTTTTTATAGCATTTATTAATTAATGCTAGATGAAGGTTCTGTAAGCGATTTCTTTGGGTATGCAAAAATCGTTCCTACTCCTTGAAAAATATTACTGAAGTGTTGTAAAATATCTGACTTGTCTCTGACAGCTCGGGACTCTGTAAACAGCGAAAAATGAGTCCGCTGTCACTGACACTTTGGACCTGTATATAATTTTAAGCATTCTCATTGTGTTCTGTGCAAATTATTGAGTTTAAATGCCATTTTTATGCCATGTTCATTAGTTGTCAGTTGAGGGCGCTATTTTGCCCCTGGATTCACGAGTTTGAATCCAGGGTGTGTTGAGTGACTCCAGACAGGTCTCCTAAGCAACCAAATTGGCCCGGTTGCTAGGGTGGGTAAAGTCACATTGGTTTAACCTCGTGGTCGCTATAATGTGGTTCTCGCTCTTGGTGGGGAATTACAAATTGGAGAGAAAAAAAATGTGTATTACTATGTTTAAATTTACATTTTAACCAAGATTAATAAATACTATAAAAGTATTGCTTGTTGTAAAGTGTTAATATTTTATTAAAAAAAAAAAAAACAAGTTCTAGTCATAGTCGAAAACTGGAATTGGACTTTTTCAATTAATTCATAATTATTAGACAAAAAATTATATTTAAACTAGAGGTAGACCGATATATCGGTTTTACCAATCTCGGTACCGATAGTTGCTTTTTGGAACAATCGTTTATTGGCAAAGATCTCTACCGATAGTTCATATCAATAAACCTCATCTTGTGAAATATACACACACACACACATATATCCTTATACTGTATATACAAAACTCTTCATCTGGTGGACATTTAATGTAAACACAGTCCTTTTTATGCTATTATACAACTTGATAAATGTAGAAAAACATTCCCCAAAATGAAGCATCATCCCAGAATTGAATCTTTACAGTTGAACAGGCATTAGTATTGTGTATATTAAACAGAGGGGACGCCATTAATGTAAACGAGAATGTGATCTGAAGGCGTCGGGTTGTTTTCGGACTTAAGCCACTCTAAATACAGTTTGCATTAAGCATATGTAATGCAGTCAATGTCTTAACATTTCGTGTCTACAAAAGCTTTCTTAAAAGGTAAAACAAAAGCAAGCCAATGGGATCCACGCGGTCGTAAACATTGTTTTAGTTTAAATTAGAAATGATGAAATCCCAGATGTTTATTAATGTCCAAATTAACTTCAGAACCAGGGGAACACTATGTGCCCATTTTCATATACATTAAACATGTCACATATTTCACCATAATCAACATACACATAAATTGCTGAAACGATACCAACAACAAAAATTCATCCCGGGTCTAAATAAAAAATGTAATCAGTGTGACATCACTATCCATTATTTCAGGTCTAACAAAAAAAACATCTGCATAACGCAGGAAAACAACTTGGTGTCTGTTTGTTTTTGTGCATTTGTGTCTATTTTATCCATCCTGCTGTTGAATGAATGGGTTTGGAATGGCTTCCATCCCGTCCTGTGGACAGATAAGCACAACCGACGTCCCTCGACACACAACCAGACCGAGCTGCCTTGTGTCTTCCGTTAATTTATACTGGTCATCAGGGTCTGTGAGAAAAGGATGTGATCAGGAAGCTCAGAAATAATAAAAAATGCTCATGTAAAGTACAAATGACTGATTATTTTATTTATTATTATTTATCCCAATTCGGAATGCCCAATTCTCACTACTTAGTAGGTCCTCGAGGTGGCGCAGTTACTCGCCTCAATCCGGGTGGTGGAGGACAAGTCTCAGTTGCCTCCGCTTCTGAGACCGTCAATCCGCGCATCTGATCATGTGACTCGTTGTGCATGACACCGCGGAGACTCACAGCATGTGGAGGCTCATGCTACTCTCCACGATCCACACACAACTCACCACACGCCCCATTGAGAGAACCACTAATCACCACCACGAGGAGGTTACCCAATGTGTCTCTACAATACCTAGCAACCGGGCCAATTTTGGTTGCTAAGGAGACCTGGCTGGAGTGACTCAACATTAACCCAGGCCCACAATGACCAATTATTAATGCTTACCTCGCATGTATTCAATGGTGCCATCCAACACAAGATTTAACAGTGGGTCAAAGCCTTTTAAGACACCACTAGCTGAGAATCAAAAATTACATGGATAGATTTGATTACATTTGGCAAATACTACATTATTTTATGAGGTAAATCCTCAATTATGGAGATTTGATTTAAAATATAACGTGTTAATTATAATTAAAACTATAGTCTTGCATCAGAAAAAGAAGAATAGCTTGACACTAAAGAGAAATTTGGCTATGACCTTTTATAATTCAATAATAATAATAATAATAATAATATTTTTTTACCTTCACGGCCTCCTTGGAACTTTACTCTGATATGTTTATCGATGTATTTCGATAAATCGAATATACTTTCCTTCTTTTTCTTCTCTTTATCCTGACAATTAAAGTCACGTTATATATTTGATAGACAGACAGACCACAATATCTAGCGAAATCTAGGCTGTACAAATATAAAATTGTTAATGTACGCAGCACATTCATTTGTTTACATATTTATCAAAGCCACGTGTTCATAAATGCGTTTGAGTGAACGGTGCGAAAACGTTTGTTATTCACCATTTTCGAAGCCGCTTTATCCCGCCCACTTTGTATTTAACGTTGCTGTCCACCTCTCGACCAATCACAGCACGCCTTTTTACCATCAACGTCTTCCACTCCACCAAACAGAACACGCCTCGCTGCGATGGGACAAATATATATATATATTTTTTACATTTTATTATTTGTAAATAACCGCACGTATGTGTTAGAAATAGTCAAAAATGTTTAAAATTATTTTATAGTTGCAAAAATATAAATATGCTTGAAAAGGGTAGAATGTCCGGCGTTTCCGGTGAGATTTAGAACGGACAAACGAGGGAGCGACGCGGCAAAAAACAAACTAACCAAACACGAATCAACAGTGATTTATATTATTATTATTATCTGTTTTAGCTTTATTTTATGAACCGAAAATGACGGAATTACTTTTTAACAAGAGGTTACAGGTGCTGGTGAGGAGTAGAGATACGGATGAAAGGTAAAAACAGACTTTATATGAAAGAGCTGAAAATGAGCAGTATGTTTGTTTATGTTTTTCCGTGTTTAGGTTTTGTGTAAGTAATTATATTGTGTTATAACTAGTAAGTCTCTATATGTGTTTCTATGCAGTGTTGGGTGTAATGCCATTAAAGTATTTTTTTAATTGAGAAAAAAGGTAAAGTAAGGGATTACTCTTAATTTTTCATTAATTTAATTACAGTTACTTCTAATGCAATTGCATTAAATACTGTGTAGACTCTAGAACAATTCAATATGAAACAATAGTGAATTTAAATAAAATTTTTGCATGTTAAATATTCCAAACATTTACATGTAAATGTTAAAATATGTTTTCTAATTTAACGCTGCCCCTTTAAATGCTTTGGCCAGTTCATGAATAATTTATTTGATTTATTTGAAAGAATTAAAAGAACAGTTTCATGTCTATTTTGTATTTTTCATCTGGTCAAAGTTGATCGGGGTTTTAGAAAGTAATTATAAATAAGTAATGCAGTTACTTTTCAAACAGAGTAATTAGTACAGAAATCTAATAACACTGTAGATGTAATTAGGAGTTAGTAATTAGTTACTTTATAGAGTAACTTACCCAACACTGTTTATATGTCATTCGCATTGATATTGAACTGCAACATCAAATCCTGTCCATAGAAGTGTGAGAAAATATAATTTTATGCATTTGTATTTATTGATTTGAAGCTTGTTTTTGGTGTTTATCATTTTAAATCAGTATTTTAAAGGTTTTTAAAGCATAATAGGTGTGTATAATAGGTTGTTGATGTTGGTAGTGTAAATTAATGCAAGTACATAATAGCTACATGCATAATTATGGTAAAGAATTGGCAAAATGCCATTTTAGGAGTAGTAGAGCATGTGACACCACAGGACTTGTCAATTATATATGCCAAAAATTATCCAGAGCATATGAATACATTACATTTTTTTTATTATTATTAGTAAATCAATTTTTCTCCTGTGTTTTGATGAACAGGATTTTGTGGTACGGCTGATGGATGATACCGATCTATAACCATGTCATATCAGAAGAGGATTTTCAGAGGTATTTTGGAATAATAATGCTTCAGTTTGGTCACACATTATAATGGAAGCCCATTTCAGCCACAGAAAAAAGTGTTTTAAGTCAAAATTATGATTTAAAATGTAAATTACGAGAGAAGTCAATATTATGATAAAAAGTTTCAATTCTGAGATAATGTCTCATAGATCTATGATTTTTTTTATTATGACCATCTCAAAAAAATCTCATTATTACTTTCTCATAATTTTGACTATTTCAAATCTGACTTTAATATTATAATTATGATTTAGCTTCTCAAAATGTTGACTTTAACCTTAATATTTGACATAGTGATTCATAATTATAACTTTATCTTATAATTGCGATTTAGCGTAGTGTCTTATAATTATTACTTTTTATCTAAATATTATACATTTGTATCATAATTTTGATTTACCAAAGCAAAAAGAAAATAATATATATATGTATATATATATGTATATATATGTATGTGTATATGTGGTGGATATGGGCTTCCATACATTATTATTAACAGTAATATTTTTGTGTTTTTATTTTTTTTTCATCAGTGTTATAAACTTTATTTTCTTAATGACAGTTTAAAAGTACAAAAAGGACTTAATAGATTTCACATCATCTGCCTATCTACCATAAAAGTACAAAAGCGGCGCCACGTTGTATTTTGCTCATCATAGACTTTGACTTTAGCTTGCAGTATGATTTGATCATGCTTATTTATCCAATGCATGTTAAATCTGTATTTACAGGAAGAAAAGCAGCAGTTGGACCAGAAGTTGAGTACCAGACAACTGTACTATGCACAACAAGTCAAGTCAGGTCTGATCTAAATCTTACCGCAACATTGGGGAACTACTAGCAATGAGATGACAGCTTTCCACTCTGAGGCATTTTACCCAGCATGCATTTGAATAGAGGTAAACCACAAATTATTTATTTCTTCTTCACCATTTATAGCTAATTGCTAATTAGCATTAGACTGGTTGAAACATGACCGCATTGCATGTGAGTGCCCTCCAGTTATAATTTGGGGGAATTTAAATGGTTATTTTCCAAATATATTTTGCTATTAAAAAAAGGCATTCCGAATAAATTAGTCCAATAAATGAAATGTTAAAATCTTGGTTGCAATAACTTCCATTTAAACTAAAAACGGATGGTCAAGGCATTGCATTGCAAAGTATTCTGTGGTGCATTTCGGCAAATGTAGTAGGTCATCCCGCTATTCTGTGCATAATATACGCCGTTGAGTTGTTATTATTACGTGCATCTAATGAAAATACCAGTACGTTTTTAACATTCACTTAGCATGAACTAATAATGTGCTATTAATGTACAGCAATGATGAATCTTGGTTGATGTTAATTTCAATGTATACTAATGTCTGTTGATTTAACATTAATTCCGTTAATTTATTATTTGTAAAATGAACGCAACTCATCATACTCGACTGTACGTATATTTAGCAGAATAGTAATTCATGTGGCTGTAGGCCTTGTTCAGTGATATGGAAATGAACCAATTTATTCACTTCTTAAAGCCAGTTTTATAGCGTAATGTCTAATACACTCTGCACTCGAGACAAAAATCTTTGATCCAAGTGCCATTAAAGAATAAAATCATGAATTATATGATATTATGCTTTAATTCTGGAGCCCTGACTTCAAAATTGTTTTTATATTTTCCACCAGATGGCGCCATTTTCCATGTTTAGCCTATGGAGCAAATACAAGCTTTTCCCCTATTCTCTGTTTACTGTATTATAGAGACCTGCAGGACACCTGAATACATGATGCAGATAAATGTGTGCGTGAAAAATAGCAGTGGCATTATTTATCTTAAGTCTGTGAAAGTGGAAAATAATATGCATATTTTATAATAATATTATGTCAGTTTTTTTGACACAGACATTTTTGTCCACAGGATCTCTGAGTAACTTTTATTGACGCACAAGGTTTAACATTAACCAAGATCTATGAAAATACAGTTGTTTAGTTAATTAACTATAAAGTCAATAAATGCTTTAAAATAGTTCATTTAATGCATTTAACAGATAGAAAAACCTTATTGTAAATGTTTCCCATAACTTCTCTACATTAACATTTTCAGCATGTAAGGAAATAACTTGATCCCGCATACATCAAAATACTTAACTTTTATTGAAATGCATGTTTAGGTACTTTGTACATATGTCACATAGTTCAATTAAAATTTATAATGAAGACGGCACAACAAAACCACAGAACGTAAAAAAAAAAAAAAGCACACCGTATTCTGAGACGAAGAGAATATATTACAAAAACTAATCTCATAAATATCCAAAACAACTAATTAGATGAACTCTCCCATCAATAACGTCTTTAAATTTGGTCAAATATTTTAAAACAAGCCTCAATGAAAAATACACAAAGGCCACCGGCAAATATTACCTCCGTCAATTGGCAAAGTGTTTTACGCAAATGTAAAAAAAGATTTTGTAGGTAAATGTTTCCCAGCGAGGCTGAAGGATAATTGGCTAACACGGATCCTTAAATCTTGTAATCTGATCCCACCGGCTTCGCCAATTCCAGTCAACAATGCAATCTAAGCTGGGGAAGGCACCATTGATTCAAAGTACAAATAAAACAGGCATCAGCTTATTATGAGCAACAAATAAAGGGAAATGTACAACAATCATTTAATGTGCGAAAAACTTCAAAGCTGAACCGTTATTTAAGGCCATTCATGACGAAGCGATGGGAATCTGTAGGATTATCCATTACGTTCCCAGCAAAACCTGCATTCGGCCTCATTCATGAAACACGACGTCGTTCACACTATTAGTACGATTTTGACACTTGAAGAGTTTCTGTTTGACTTAAATAGTTTTTAACCAACAATGGTGCCTTATTTATAAACTCGAGCCCAACAAATCTGTAAATGTTCCTTGAATCGTTTACGTAACATTCATTTACATAATTCGTTCCAAGAATGTTTTAGGCAAATTTTTTCAGCTAAAATTTTATCTAATGGTTTCATGAAGAATTTACGCAAATATTAGTTTTGCTTGAAGTTTTCTGAACTTTTATTCAATCATTTATTCAGCTTGACTCCTTACAAATGTTCTACGTTACTTTGTTCGGCTCGAATTCTTGCGAATATTAGTTCTGCTTAAATTTATGCTCATTTTTTCAGCAAAAATTTTGCAAATGGTTTCATGAATAATTTACGCACACATTAGTTCTGTTGAAGTTTTCTGAACGTTTAACGTAATAATAATTAAATGTGTATATGTTCGTTTTACGAACATTTTACGCTCATTTAGCCAGCTTAATTTTTTTTCAATTTACACACATTCGTACTGCTTGACTCCTTACGAATGTTTCACGTTATGTTGTCCAGCTGGAATTCTTGCCTACGGTTTCATTAGCAGTTTATGCAAAAGTGACCTCTGTTTAATTCGACTGGTTTAACAAACAATTCAGTCATTTTTTTCTGTGCCGAAGTCTTTACGATTTATTTTCACATTCGTTCTGCTCCTATTAATGCAAATGCGTCATCAAATGTTTTACACAGAAATTCGCACTGCTCTCATTTCATGAAGGAGGCCCGTCTCATTGAGGAACACACTGTGTTCAGAAACATTCCTGTCTAATGTCCCTGAGTGAGCTAATGGTAACGAAGAGCAACGTATAAAAAAAAAAGGCAAGAAACTATAATAAAATGAATAAATACAAGCCATTGCAATAGTGCCTTTGGACAGAACCGTCATTAAATATATGTTCTTCTATATACATTTCTTTAAAAAGTGGTGCTCTATTCTTGAAACTGCAAGAAACTTGTAATCCTGATTACGGAGATCTGTGTTCCTGGAGAATTAGGCTCAAAAGTAGATCTATGAAAGCAGGACTGAGGACCGCTCGGATGTAGCTTTACATTTCAATATGACAACGGTCTCCATGCTCAATCGATTGAGGGTTTGCCCAATACGGCCATTGTGAAACAACCAATCACACGTTAGTGTCCTGTAGCAAGGGCTCTTTGGCCTCTCCGGGTGGGTGAGGACTGTGCGGGTGCCCATGGGGCGATGTGTGCTTCTTCCAACTGCCAGCGCGAGCACCCATATGAGGGTGTTCGGGGATGAAAAGAGCCACCAGGAGCGCCAGCAGCACAGAACACGCACCAAACAGGAATGGCGGTCCAGGAATTATTGCACTCTGTTGGGGGAAACCATAAGAAGGGAAAACCGGTTAAGATTCAACCAAGACCTTTTAAAATCGATCTCCCGTAAAGGCCTATTTTCAGCACGCGAATGTGATGATACATTTCTACGTGATCATTTTAGTTTGCCAATATTTGTGCTTAGTTTAGCTGAATGTTGATTACCACAAAAAAAAAAAAAAGGTTACAATGGCAAAGTTTACATGTACTCTGATTATTACAAAAAACATCTTGTTGCAAAATGTCTCCGTACACTGGTTGTTCTGTCCGTTTTGATTCGTACGAGTCATTTCCGACTAGGCACTGGAGGTGCCATCTCATTTGATTCACGAATCGGTTCGTACGAGTCATTTCCGACTACACTGGCGGTGCCATCTCATTTGATTCACGAATCGGTTCGTCTGTCTAGGGCCTCTGCTTTTCTCCTTGTTTATGCTTCCCCTGGGAGATATTATCAGGAATTGTGGAATAAGTTTCCACTGTTATGACGACGATACACAACTTTATATTTCTTCAAAACCTGATGAGATTTTGCAATTCGCAAAATTAGCAGTGTATCAATGAAATAAGATTGGCAAAATCCCGACAAAACAGAGGAACTAATTATTGGACCAAAAACTCTATAAAAAAAAAAAATAAACAGCTAAAATATAATTTGACTCTCGATGGATGTACTGTTACATCATCATCTTCTGCAAAGAACTTAGGTGTTATATTTGATACCAATCTTTCCTTTGAGAATCAAATTTCCGATGTTTTTAGAATAGCATTCTTCCACCTCAGAAATATTGCTGAAGCCGAAAAACTAATTCATGTGTTCGTGACCTCAAGACTAGATTATTGTAATGCATTACTGGGAAGATGTCCAACAAGATCAATAAAAATGATCATATTAGCCCAATTTTGGCTACCTGTTAAAATTCTGTTAACTACGTACAAAGCTTTGAACGGTCTCCGCAGTACTTAAGTGACCTTCTAACATGCTATATCCCTTGTTAATACTTCCTAGAATCCACAAAAGGACGAAGATCCTTTTCCTATTTGGCTCCTAAATTATGGAATAGTCTCCCTAGCGCAGTTCGGGACACAGACACACTCCATCAGTACAAGTCTAGACTAAAGACTCCTTCATTTATCCATCAACACACAATTAGGCTGCTTTAGTTGGGACTGCCAGAAACATCTAATATTATTTGTTTTCCTGTCTCACAGCTCACTTCATGTTGGACTCCAATGCTATGTGTCGCCGTGTGATGATGACTAATAGCAGCCGGTGCCAGCCAAACATCACTTCAGAGGATGAAATGATGCCAACTACCATTTGTCTGAACCTCACCGAAATTACCGGCCAGGTTGAACTGCGATGCACTACATCGACTATACAAAAGACATTACAGTTTTATCGTCTGTTAATGCTAATCTTCTTTAAAGCTGCTTTGAAACGATGTGTGTTGTGAAAGACGCAATACAAATAAAATTTGACCCATGAGACACAATGGAAGTGAATTATGTACATTTTGGGAGTGTTTAAAGGCAGAAATGTGACGATTATAATTTTATAAAAGCACTTATATGAATTCTTCGAGCTGTAAAGTTGTTTTTGGATGTCATTATGGTAACGAAACTATATATAAGCTTACAAGAAAAGGTTAGTAATCGATTTCATCACAATAAAATCATGTTAAGACACATTGTTTATGTTTATACATTTGAAAACATGAGTATTTTAAAATTTATTATGGATAAGTCCACATTCACTTCTATTGTAAGTGTCTCGCTGTAACCATGAATGTTGAATTTATGTATTTTTTTTATGTGGTAATCAACATTATGCCACAAATGATGTCGTTTCAACTTAAAAGCAAACCTGAATTGTCATTAAATCACATAGTTCTGTTAATTGCATTGATTTGAGATCACTGACCTGTTGGTGGTGATCGATGTGTTGCTGTACATCCGGTTCTTTCTCTGGGACCTGGTCCAACTCAACATGAAAGATGTAGAAGATGAAACCGTAGAGGGCCGGACCGAGACCGTTACACAACCCGCGGATTCCCGTGACCATGCCCTGACCCACACCTACAGACACGAGAAAGAACTTCATTGGTAACATTCGGACTTAATGAGCAACGCTGCATGTGTAA
Source organism: Moxostoma hubbsi (assembly GCA_032164185.1). Taxonomy (NCBI): domain Eukaryota; kingdom Metazoa; phylum Chordata; class Actinopteri; order Cypriniformes; family Catostomidae; genus Moxostoma; species Moxostoma hubbsi. Next base: position 13,031,260 of record JAVLUX010000163.1, read on the forward strand.
CTTTAATTAAACACAATACCTTGTTGATCAGGATCAGCGGTGCGGGAAATCAGGGCGCTCACAGCAGGGAAAGTGATACTGGACATGGCGGCAACAGCTCCAGCGGCCCACATCATCCTAGAAAGTTTGGGAAAATGCACAGAACATTCACTTAGTAAACAGTCATTCATTATTGACATTATTCTTAACCTCGTGCAACATCGCGTACACACGCGTGGATGTTGTATTTTGGCTTCGCTATATGCAACGCATATTTTAAACCAACTGATCTCGGTTCAGGAGACTCCATACATCGAACGTTTACCTTTAACTGACAGCACAGAGTCTTGTGACAAAACAACATAGTGCTGATCACAGCAGTGTCTTTGGGAGAAACGTCAACAAAACTACATTTGGTTAGCCACCAGATAATATTTTGACTCAAACTGTAAAAAGGTTAAGTGTCTCTAGTTTCATCCAAAATGGCAATTTCATAAATTTGAGCGATTTATCGTGAAACTCCACACTGATGAACACAATGTACACTAATGTGCACTTAATGCACCATACATAAAGGATTTCTAAAGATGCACTTATCACATTGAGAATCAATTCAAACTGTTCTGAGACCAGTGCAGACAGACAGCACACTGGAGGTTAAGTCATGAACTAAATAGGGAGCAAGGGAGCATCCTATAGCTCTCCTATAACTGTTCTGAGACCAGTGCAGACAGACAGCAGACTGGAGGTTAAGTCATGAACTAAATAGGGAGCAAGGGAGCATCCTATAGCTCTCCTATAACTGTTCTGAGACCAGTGCAGACAGACAGCACACCGGAGGTTAAGTCATTCACTAAATAGGGAGCAAGGGAGCATCCTATAGCTCTCTTATAACTGTTCTGAGACCAGTGCAGACAGACAGCACACTGGAGGTTAAGTCATGCACTAAATAGGGAGCATCCTATAGCTCTCCTATAACTGTTCTGAGACCAGTGCAGACAGACAGCACACTGGAGGTTAAGTCATGCACTAAATAGGGAGCAAGGGAGCATCCTATAGCTCTCTTTGCAGTTAAGTGCGTTCACTCCTAAAATCTGATCAAAAGTTCAGTTTCAGGCTGCAGATGATGTTTGGACACTCAACATGTTTGACAGACACGTGATGATGATAATCAGTACATAGATTCACCATTTATAATTTTATCTTAACATGGTTGGCTGCGATTGGATGATGCTGGACATTACTTTTAATCAGAATTAATTATGCTAATGAATCACCAACACTCCTGGAAACATCATAAACAATTTAATAAAAACATTTTAAAAACTTTCGCTGTCCACTTATGTCACCCTCCATTTTTAGGAAAACTAAAAATATTGTTTTTGCATGTTGATTAGCTGCTACTAGTTACAACTTAAAAGTGAAATGGAAAATACATTTTGTAAATATGCGCTAGACAGACAGTTGCGCTACGACTTGCTGTCTTTTCAGCGCTTGTGCAGGAGTGCGGTATTTTTAAGATGCCGTGTAAGTTGAGCTCAATCGACACCATTTGTGGTCTAACATTGATTACCAAAGAAATAAATTTTTTGTCTTTAAAAACATTTTATAAGCTTCACATTTCTGGCTTTTAACCCTCACTGGAACCTAGATTTTTGATATTATAAAGGAGGGACGCTTAGAAATGTTTATTTATAATATTTTTTATCAACATTACGCCACTGTCGATTGAGCTGAACATGTATTGAACCTGGAATATTACTTGGTTATATTTTTGGCATTTCAATTAGCAGAGTGGTTGACAGGAAATAACGGAGAAGAGCTAGAACAGGATCGGGAAAGAACTCTAGCCTATATGGGGTTTTTTTTTTCCCTCCCCAATTTGTAACGCCCAATTCCCAATGCGCTCTAAGTCCTCGTGGTGGCGTTGTGACTCACCTCAATCCGGGTGGCAGAGGACGAATCTCAGTTGCCTCCGCAATCCACATTATAGCGACAACGAGGTGGTTACCCCATGTGACTCTACCCTCCCTAGCAACCGGGCCAATGTGGTTGCTTAGGAGACCTGTCTGGAGTCACTCAGCACGCCCTGGATTCAAACTCACGACTCCTGGGATGATAGTCTGCGTCTTTACTCGCTGATCAACCCAGGAACCCCGCCTATCTGGTTTCTAAGCATTTTTGGGATACCAGCTCAGAACGTTCCAAATAAGACCAACCATGTCAATGCTGATTTAATATCTTTTAAAGTTTTTATAAATTACATCCTTTCATTGAAATCTTACCATGGCTCCGATCCAAACCCATACCAGGCGAGCTGCAGAATCTGAAATCCCAGACCCAGCAGGATTGTGTTCTTGTTCCCGATGGAACGCATGAGCAAACTTAACACTACTGTCTGTAGGTGAAGAGCAAGAAATGAAACTTCATACCCTTTACAATGTTATATCATTTTATGAGTATGAATCTACTTTGAAAAATAAATACCTGTGCAACAATTGACAACAATCCTAAAACAGCGATGAAAGCTGCGACACTTTCAGGTGAGAATCCCATTATCTTAAAAACAGGTCAGAACAATTTCAACTTGCATAAGCAGTAAAACAGACTTGGCTCACTAAATATAATTAACAGAGATAAACAAATGCAATTAACAAAGACAGGTACCTGTTGCAGATACAGGAAGAAGCTGGAGTATTGACCAGCCTCGGGCAGATAAGACAGAAACACTGTTATACAGATGAGCAGAACCGTTGAGTCCTGACCCACTTTCCTCAGAGACTGCAGAGAGAGAACACACTTATGAATACATTACATTTTACATTTACATTTATGCATTTGGCTGACGCTTTTATCCAAAGCGACTTACAGTGCACTTATTACAGGGACAATCCCCCCCGGAGCAACCTGGAGTTAAGTGTCTTCCTCAAGGACACAATGGTGGTGGCTGTGGGGGTCGAACCAGCAACCTTCTGATTACCAGTTATGTGCTTTAGCCCACTACACCACCACCACTCCCACACTGCACAATACAATGCATATCCCAAAATGGCTTTTGATGTAAAGTCCGGTCCGAATTAAAGGTTGTCCGATAGTGGATTTTGGCTATACCGATAACTAAGGTGGTTGAAGTCCGCTAAACGATTAATCGGCTGATAGTTTTACAAATGTTCTTAGTCTTTCCTTACTATAAGGGCATAGACACAGAGGTTACAAGCGTCCAAAATAATCAAAATTCTAGAAGCAGTCTATTGTGCAACCAGAAATCCCAATAATATCCAGTAAAAAAATGAAGATTAGGCCGATGACCGATTAATCGGCCAATAGTTTTTAAAATCGATTTACAGAATGTGGCGTTCTGATGATCGGAAAATACGCACCGAAGTGAGGATTCAAATATTGACGAATACCATCAATGAAGAACGAAAAAATCTGGGTAGCTCAACGATTATTGACACTGGCTATCACACCTGGAGTCGCGAGGTTGAATCCAGGGCGTGCTGAGTGACTCCAGCCAGGTCTCCTAAGCAACCAAATTGTCCCGGTTGCTAGGGAGGGTAGAGTCACATGGGGTAACCTCCTCGTGGTCGCTATAATGTGGGTCACACTCTCAATGGGGTGTGTGGTGAGTTGCACATGGATGCCACAGAGAATAGCGTTAAACCTACATATGTGCTACGTCTCCACGGCGACGTGCTCAACAAGTCACGTGATAACATGCGCGGACTGACGGTCTCAGATGAGGAGGCAACTGAGATTCGTCCTCCACCACCCGGATTGAGGCGAGTCACTACACCACCATGAGGACTTAGAGCGCATTGGGAATTGGGCGTTACAAATTGGGGAGAAAAAGAAAATAAAGCGGCTATCGGCACTGATGATCTGTAAAACCGATATATCGGTCTACCTCTAGTCCACATAGCAGATTATTCCAGCCAAAAAATGCCTACTTGGACAAGAAATCGTCATGACGTCTGATGTGAAGCAACGCACCATCATTTATTAACGTTTAGGGACAGGTGAATTTGACATTTCAATGAGAACAAAGCGAAATGTACAGATCAGGATTGACACACTTTTTGACAAGTGACTTGTAGAGTCGTTTATGATTACTTGATACAATTTTATACATTGCACTCAGAAAGAGCCGATGGGATATTTTAGAAAGGTGTAAGCTAAAACCAAGAAACTGTGTCAATTAAATCGCTGAAAACCAAACAATCAGATTGCAGTTAAGACAGCTTCATTAGTGTGCATGACACGCATAAGTTGGTCTATAAACGGCTCGTGCTTCTGACGCCATATTAACATACCAAACTTTAAAATGTCTCTCTTCTAACTTTCACAGCAACTGAAGCACCCATCCCAGCGAGAAATTGCACCAACTCGAACTCTTCAGAACAAGCCATGTATGAAAACAGGAATGTGTAAGATAACGTGTGCATTTATAAATATGGTGCGGCTTTTAAAACTCCACAATGTTAACACTTCATGCTGCTGAGGGGGAAATAGTTATAAAAAACTTCCCTACAGAAACCACACAGGACGTGCGCAAGGAGTTGCATCAGCGTCATTGACATCAATCTGTTTCTGTGAAAATCGCTCTTTATATAATGAACAAAACACCTGTGCTGGAGCACCATTTCATACAATGGCATTTGCTAATTCAGTAATGATATATATCTGGATGAAACTGAACATTTAGCAGGAACAATTGATTGGATCGTGAAAATTACTTTGTGATATCATTGGTTAATATAATTGTTTATCACCCACAAGGCCTTGCTTACATCAGACGTTTGAGGCAGAAAATGATGTTTGATTTCAAATAAAGATTATGATGAATCATGCTCGGTGAGACCAGCAACATTTGATGAGGAACTAAAATGGGGCCAATTTTGATTGCATTGGTTCTCAAAATGAACAAATCTTTAGTTTTTGTCCTTAAGCTTTTTAATTGGTCGTAACCACTTTACGAAAGCAAAAAGGCACTCTATCTATCTTCCAACCATTTTAAAAAAGATCAAATCTACTCACAGCAAAGGGGTCTGCTTGTTCCCATGATATAGGGGCGCCCCAGGACGCTGGTCTCATCTTCTCAGGAAGCGATTCAGGCACAGCCACCAGGATGAAGCAGATGTCCAGCATAGCGATGGCAGAAGCCAAAACCACAACCAGACTGTCTCCATACACCTGACTCAGATACGCTCCGATCGCAGGGCTTATTACAAGACTCGCCGCAAACGTAGCCGAAACCTTTTGGGAGGGAGGACAGAACCGTATATGTAAACGTAAAGGTCATATGGAGAGTTGCTGAAACTGTAGTGTTGACTGTAATCTCAGATTGGATGTACATACCATGCCGTACGCCATACTGCGCTCGTGTTCTTGGGTGATGTCGGCCACATAGGCAAAAATAACCGAAAATGTAACCGCAAACACTCCAGATACAGAGATAACAGCAAAGTACCACCTGAAACACAAAAGGAACACTCTGCACTCGTAAACAGCCTTAAATCACTGCTAGCATGCGATTTAAACGACTGTTAAATAGCAGCTAAATTGGATAATCAGCAAATTTGGGGCTTTTTTTAGATTACAAAATCTTCCGACAGTCTTCTTCTGAACAATAAAAAGAGGAATGTAACGTACCATGGGCTTATCTTCATTAAAGGAATAGGAGCACATGTGAAGAACACCGTGAGTAAAAGAAATGACTTTCTCCCCCACACGTCTGAGAGAGCACCAATCAGAGGAGCGCTTAAAAACGACAAAAGACCCTGCAAACAAAAGCACACCGGGGTGAAGATCAAGAGTTCATAGAAAGTAATCAACAGAATCATTATGAATAGAATAAAAACACACCTTAACCCCCTGAATCAAGCCATTCATGAGAAACGTGTGCTTCGGGAATGTTTCATGAAGAGCCTACGGATACATGATACAACACAGCTTCAGTGACATTTGAGCTTGAATATATTTGATTATATTTACAGAGTTTCTATCATCTGTGACACCATAAAGCAAAACAACCAGGGCAGCATTTCCCAAAAGCATCGTAAGCCCAAGTAGATCGGCAATGGTTTATACGATCAACTTAAGCTTGCGATGCTTTTGGGAAACGCAGCCCAGTTTGATATGCAAATCTTTATTTTTTTTCCCCAATTTGGAACGCCCAATTCCCAATATGCTCCGAGTCCTCGTGGTGGTATAGTGACTCAATCCGGGTGGTGGAGGACGAATCTCAGCTGCCTCCGCATCTGAGACTGTCAATCTGTGCATCTTATCACGTGGCCCATTGAGCGCGTTACCGTGGAGACGTGGCGCGTGTGGAGGCTTCACGCTATTCTCTGCGGCATCCACGCACAACTCACCACACGCCCCATTGAGAGCAAGAACCACATTATAGTGACCACGAGCAGGTTACCCCATGTGACTCTACCCTCCCTAGCAACCGGGCCAATTTGGTTGCTTAGGAGACCTGGCTGGAGTCACTCAGCACGCCTGGATTCAAACTCGCGACTCCAGGGGTGATAGTCAGCATCAATACTCGCTGAGATACCCAGACCCCCTGACACGCAAATCTTAATAATTCACATATTTCTTTAAGTTACATTTTAACCGATGTACAGTACTGTGCAAGTGATGGTTATTTATATCTTCAGCTTTAGTGTGTCAATAGGAAAAATACATTTAAGACTCCCAAACATTACTTTTGCAAATAGAATAGAACAGGGCGCCCTGCAACAGATGGCATTGCCCACACTAAGCCCCCCAATGAGCATCATGTCTCTCTGGGATTACATGGAGAGACCGCCTAAAACAGCCTAAACAGACAGAAGAACTGTGAATTCTCCAAAAAGCTTGAACATCCTGTCTGCCAACAACCAAGAAAACTCTCCAGGTGTAAGTTGGAGAATTGGTGCCGTTTTAAAGGCAAAGGTGGCCACACCAAATATTGATTTATCTTTTTTTTTATGTTTACTGGACTGTATGATGTTAATTGATTAATGAAAAATATTTATGCCATTATTTTTGAAGACATCCTCACTATGCAACATTTTTCACAAGTGCATAAAACTTTTGCACAGTCCTGTACTTTACACAAAACAAGCTATTTCCAGGTTAATTTACCTACGGTCTCATATTGACACTTTCAAATCAATTTAAATATTACAGTCAACATGAAATGGCACATTTGTGACGTATTTCCAGGTAAAACAGGACATTCAACGAAAAAGGCATGACTTGATTTTATTCAATGGGAATTAGTGACACATGTGCATTAGATAGCAAATTGGAGTCAAGGGAGGGGTTGAAAAAAACAACATATAAATCAGTGTTTCCATTTTAAACGATTATTCTCTGCTTTCAATATCATAATGTAAATGGTCATGCATGCACTCGACTTACACACACTGGATAAGTAAACACATTTACCAGTTAAACTTCAGTAATGGGAAAGAATTTGCATGTGCCGCTCGGTTTTTGCTTAAACAGTTAAAAGAAATGTTAAAAGCTCTATGCAAATATGTGCGCGCAGATGAAAGCTTGAGGTTGAACATGTCTAAAGTGTGTTCTTGCATTACCATGGAACTTCAGTACTCAAGGGGGCAATAGAGTTACCTTCAAAATCAGTGCCATTAAACTGGATGTTATTTTTCAATATAAATATATAGGAATGAATGTAACCCAGCGCTCAAAGCAATGCTATGTTGCAAATACAGTGTGCTGTGCTTGGTGCCTAAAGGCCACAAAATCTATGCAAGTATGTGAACGCAGACGTTTCTAGCTACACCAACTCGATTTCCTGCATAGTGTTCCAAAATGTGGCAGACCGCAAATAGTGAGTGAATTGCATTTTCAACGTTGCCACAAGGGGCGCGATGGCAGTGAACTGTCCACTTCTACAGCTAGTTTTTTTGTTCAAGCAACCGTTATAGCGAAGCAACAGTTTGAAGAGGTTTAAGTACTTACTGTTGCTTCAACTGGATACTAGTTGACTTGAAACTCACCGTAGAAGTGTACAGTTCACACTAATCACTCAATAGCGCCCCTTGTGGTGACATTGAGAATGCAGCACATACTCACAAATTGCAACACATTTCCGAATGCAACTACGCACAAAATCAAGCTAGCGTAGCTGGAAGCATCTGCGTTCATGTACTTGCATAGCATATATTTAGGACTTTAGACACACACACATAGATGCACAACACACTATTCACAATATAGCATTGCTTCAAGTATATTTACCTTCATACTCAAGTTGCTATAAATATATTGACATCAACTTACTCAGCAAAATTCTCTTCAAACTGTTGCTTTGCTATGATAGTAGTTCACTGGAAAGAGAAAACTTGTGGTAGAAGCGTACGGTTCACACAAATCTCGCTATAGCTCCCCTTGTGGCAACATTGAGAATGCAACGATACTAACAAATTGGATCTATGCACAAAATCAAGCTGGTATATCTAGATGTGTCTGCATTGACGTATACTTGCGTAAAGTATGTTTCAACCTTAAGGCGTTTACACGATCTTATGCCTTGTAGGCATTTAAACAATTTAAATGCTTGCAAATGCGCCCATTGATTCATCTTTGGAATTACATACACCTATAAAATTGCCTAGAGAAAGATCAGGGACATGTATTATAGATAATACGGTCGATTTAGATTTCATGTTGACTTTAAACGGTGGCACAAAATGAAATAAAACCAGAACTTACCCCCAAAGTAGGTGCCGTCAGTAAACCCCAAGCAAAGAACTCCAGAAATATGACGATGACGGCGTGATAAACGCTGGGAGACCCAAACCCTTGAGGCTATAGAGAAACAATAATGCATAGCATATTATTAGGGGAAATGACCTCCATTAGCCACATAAACAGTAAATGTGAAGAAACCAGTCAGTAAAAACACATCATTTTCAATTTTGGTCTGGATTTGACAACTGAGAAATAACATGAATGTGTGTTTGTGGGGGTAAATCTTCATTCAAGGAAATGCCCTACATAAATATTTTTGTGTGGTGTAAACCCTTTTAATGAAAGATCAGCGCACATTATATCAAATTATTCATTAGGAAGGTGGTTAAATGCTAATTAAGACCTTGTCCTTCAATTTTACTTGTATTTGTGTGTTTAATATGATTAAAAAAGGTAAAATGCTCATATTACAGTCATGAATAATGACAGAATTTCAGATCAACATCCTCTAAGATATCTGTCTCTCTCTCATATATATATATATATATATATATATATGTGTGTGTGTGTAAAAATATATTTCTTACATTTCCTGACAAAAACATTGACAGACATGACGTAGCACATCTGTAAACTCACCTTACGTGTGATTAGAGCACCTTTGCTTTCCAATATCCACCAAATAAGTATATATACACCCTTTTAAACCCCTATATATGTTTGTAAGTGTTTTATGTGGTTAAACTCAACAGACACTCACCGTTCCTCCATCCTTGATGATGATTTTCTTCGCCAGCAACAAACTGCGATTCACTCGCTTCTTCTTTTTCTGGGTCATATTATCATCCTAGTTCTTCACACTAGGTTAAAATGCCGTTGATTTCAATGTAAACGCATGTGGAGCGGGATGTAAAGGGGGTAAGAGGGGGACTTGTACGAATTATTTTGCTGCTTTTCGTCCATTCAGTTTACCATCATGTACACAGTCGCCATCTTCCCCAAGAGAGACGCATGGTGTGCGCGATGACGTCAGGATCATTCGATTCCGCCAGACCACGCCCACACACTACGCACACGTGATAAAACATTTTTTTAAAAATACAAGTAAAATATAAATAAAATGAAAACGTTAGTCATGTAGCTAATGTTTTCCATTAGTGTGGCTTTTTTCTTCATTCATTTAGTATTATTTACACTTACCCTAACTGTTTTATGTCATAAACTCTTTTCCTTGCAACTTAAAGTTAATGTAACCTTTTCTGTGTTAAAATACTTTCTTCTATCCCAGTTTTTTTTCTCTCTCTCCTTTTTTCTCCCCAATTTGGAATGCCCAATTCCCAATGCGCTTAAGTCCTCATGGTGGCGCAGTGACTCAATCTCAGTTGCCTCCGCATCTGAGAACGCATTACCGATTGTTGAGCGCATTACCGCAGAGACATAGCGCATGCGGAGGCTTCATGCTATTCTCCGCGGCATCCACACACAACTCACCACACGCCCCACCGAGAGCAAGAACCACATTATAGCAGCCACGAGGAGGTCACCCCATGTGACTCTACTCTCCCTAGCAACCGGGCCAATTTGGTTGCTTAGGAGACCTGGCTGGAGTCACTCAGCACACCCTGGATTGATTGCACGCAACCAAATTGGCCCTGTTTCTAGGGAGGGTAGAGTCACATGGGGTAACCAAATTGGCCCGGTTGCAAGGGAGGGTAGAGTCACATGGGGTAACCAAATTATCCCGGTTGCTAGGGAGGGTAGAGTCACATGGGGTAACCAAATTGGGCCGGTTGCTAGGGAGGGTAGAGTCACATGGGGTAACCAAATTGGCCCGGTTGCTAGGGAGGGTAGAGTCACATGGGGTAACCAAATTGGCCCGGTTGCAAGGGAGGGTAGAGTCACATGGGGTAACCAAATTATCCCGGTTGCTAGGGAGGGTAGAGTCACATGGGGTAACCAAATTGGGCCGGTTGCTAGGGAGGGTAGAGTCACATGGGGTAACCAAATTGGCCCGGTTGCTAGGGAGGGTAGAGTCACATGGGGTAACCAAATTGTCCCGGTTGCTAGGGAGGGTAGAGTCACATGGGGTAACCTCCTCGTGGTGGTGATTAGTGGTTCTCTCAATGGGGCGTGTGGTGAGTTGTGCGTGGATCGTGGAGAGTAGCGTGAGTCTCCACATGCTGTGAGTCTCCACGGTGTCATGCACAACGAGTCACGTGATCAGATGCACGGATTGACGGTCTCAGAAGCGGAGGCAACTGAGACTTGTCCTCCACCACCCGGATTGAGGCGAGTAACCGCACCACCACGAGGACCTACTAAGTAGTGGGAATTGGGCGTTCCAAATTGGGGAGAAAAATAAAAAAACAACTATAAGTAATCCATTCGAAAACTCTAAACGATGTGTCTCTGTACCACTATAAAAATTCCAGTGTTTGTTTTGAGTGACCCGCTTAGTCCCGCCCCAACAACGTTACTCAACCAATGGCGTGAGCTGGGGGCAGGACAATCTGACTGTTTGAACAACAGCAGACGAGGGGCGTACTCGGAAAGCCGTTTTGTCAACATTGTTTATTTTTGCAATTCCTTTAAAAGGCGCAGAAATAACATACATCAGCTTTAACTTTTCTTCTACATCTTTTCATATTAATTTTGGGCTTTTTCTATTTTCTTTAGAGTTTTTGTTGGATAATTTAGCATGTTGTATCCACTGCTGGGCAGTAACGCGTTACATGTATTCTGGATTGGATTGCGCAATCAGATTACAAACATCAAGTACTTTAAATTACATTTTGCAATACTTTAGATTATGGATTACGTGATTACATATTAATCAGGCAAAGGCAGTAAATTGTTTGTAATTTATTGATACCTCCGATTCATCTTTTTACTAACACAGTACCCAGACCTGTTCCTATCCACCTGCCATAATAACACCGAAGATGGAGCAGTAATCCACACATAAATGCAGAATCCATTGCATTAGTCCGGTCAAGTACGTTTAAGTTTCGCAAATCGCTTTTGTACATGAATGTGCTTTTGCGAGAACTTTTGTGGTTTTTTTGTTAACGTTGATTCACAAACATAATTGGTCTGATCTGTTAACACACGTGGATGGCGTGTGTAATGCCAAAATTGCCTCCAAATGGGGGCGGAATCTCCAAAAGAGGGTGGAGTTACTTTAAAGGGGGCGTGGTTACCCCAAACGGGGTTAAGCCAACTCCAAAATTGGGCATCACTTCCACTCACGGTTAAGATTAGGGAAAGGGTTAGGGGCTCCATATATCTTTAAACGGTGGTTTCCCGCTCATTTTTGGAGAAATGTCGGCAGTTTCATCCTTCTGAAAATTGCCGGCGTAAGTCCATTATATTGCCTTTTTTAAAGCCACTCAGAAATGGTAAAATAGTGAATAAAACACAACAACAACAACAACAACAAAATCATATTAATCACGCCAAGTATAAGGTCAGAAGTAATCCAAAAGCAATCAGATTAGATTACTTTCAAATGTAATCCAAGGGATTCTAGTCAGTACAATCAGCACCAGATTACAATTCAGAATCTGTTTTGACAAGAGCACTAGAAATGCAAACCACAAATGCAAAAAAATTAATAAGAACTGATTTTATTTTGCATTGAACAAAAGCATGTCCCACAGTTCTGCTGCTCCATGCACAAAGGAATCTGAACTCAGTCTCAATGAAGAATCAGGGGGAAGATTTAGAAATATTGACAGCTCATAGGCGTCTCACAGTTCTTTACAACATATTCATATTTACAAGCTATAAACAAACAGCACATCAATACCACACACACACACACACACACACACACTCTACAGGTTCTGTCATGTTTAAGCTTTGATGCAATAAATAAATATGTAATGAACAACCAATGAAACAATTAGGCACCTACATTTTCATGTGTTGTTATAATAATAATTCCAGTGAATCGATGATATCAGGACCACAGTTCTGTTTTCTTTTCTGTAACTTGTCTCCATGTTTGAGCTGTTAAAACCACAAACCCAGTATACACATGCTACATTCAATGGTGAAATGTGTGCCAACTGCTGGTGTGAAAACTTTGGACTTCCCTCAAACACAGTAAGATGCATCTGTCAGAAATGCGAGTGCCATTTCCCCCCCAGTCTCTGAGATGTTCCTGTAGCATCGGAGACCCCAGATACACGGCAATCCAGTTGATATAAGGGGCTCGTAATAGCCATGATAAAGTTTTGTCCATTAAGTGACTACGATATTTTTCAGCCTATCGACGATGTTCATCTCGATAATTGTGGATTTGCTCAGAAAAGTAGATTCCAAATGTTTAATCAAAGTTAATGAAGTCTTTCACAAAGCAACATAAGAATGGTATTTAATTTGTAATATAATGAATACCATTTATATGCACCAATAGAGCAATAAAAAGCAATATTTACATATATTTTTGAGAATTATTAGGGTTTGCAAATCAACGAAACGGACACCCAGGTGAATATTATTTATCATTGTCCAGTTGAGTTCATTGTTATAATATGACTCTGTATTATTATTATTATTATTATTATTATTATTATTATTAGTACGCGGCAGTGAACTGATGTTCACTGAACTGATGTCAATCACTGTCAATCACTGTCTTTTGCGGTTAAATAATCAAATATTACTCTATAGTGATTTTGTTGTCATTTTAATTGTGCAGACTTGAAGGATTCTGGAATTAGAGTAATGATGCGCTCTTTAGGAAACATAATGGTCAAATAAAAAGTGCATTAATATCATTGCGATATTCACGAAACTGCTTAATTTAGTCTCGCCAGCAAATTCATTGTCAAAACAACGGCACCAAAGTTACAGGTCCAACACTCAGACGGGAAACCATGGCAGCAACATTTCAGACTCAAACTCTCAGATATAAAACCATGGATTGGGTTAACCTCTTCAACTCTGTGGACACGCGGGTCCAAAAGGGGGCGCTATATCGCGAAACAAATGTACGCTTAAAATGTTCAAGTCTCCGAATACATAAATCAGGCATATGTGGTATCGTTTGAAAGCTCAGAATCTGAACTTTTTAGCGATAACATCGGTTCTGCATTTATGTTACTTAAAATAACAATTTGCGTCACAAATAAGCACCACCTAGTGGTTATGTGGTAGAATTATTAATATTTTTTTTTTTAAATAGACAAATCATATATCAAACGAAAGCTCTCATTCTCACGTGACAGTATATATACTGTATATTTTGTTGCACTAATACCACAGTTTAAAATATTTTCACAAGAATCACAGTGAAATATGATTTCTGTATGTCATCATATAAAAACATGTTGTTTATGCTCCGATATCTCACGCTGTAAGCCCCAAATAGCTATAAACTTTACTGTAGGAAGTTCTTAGCCATTGTTTACTCGTCTGTGAGCTTGCTTGTGAATAATCCAATGTTATACCTTAAATGTCCAGGACAAAATATGCATTCCCGCAGGAAGAGCATGCTAAACAAATCATCAGAAATATACGTTATCTTAGCTTGTGGTAAGATATTCGATAAAATAATGGGGGAGATGCATAAACTGAAAATTAGACTCAATGTCAGTGGACGAGCACATCTGTGAGGGCTAAAATGTGTTAGAGCGCCACCTACATTTCAGATTGGCATATTGTGACTGAAGGTGATAGAGGAACAATACTTGTTTTCTAGTACTTCCTGCCATTTAGTGAAACAAAATAAGACTTTTTTGAGGGAGATGGTGTCAGCAAAACCAGAATAACATGTTAGGACACCAATAAATATTTGGAGGGTTTCTGAAAAAAATCAGACCAAATTTTTGGCAGTTAGTCGACAGTATGTGTAAATGGTGAGCTTTTAAATTGGAGTGTGAAAAATTGCTGGTGACCCAAAAGTGCTTCAGAGTTGAAGAGAAGAAAGGAACAACCCTCAGATAGAAAACAAAGGCACCAAAGTTACAGGTACAACACTCAGACAGAAAACCATGGTAACAACATTTCAGACTCAAACTCTAAAAGACCTAAAACTATGGAAAGATTGTGTTAAAGGAACAACCCTCAGATCAGTAACCATGGCAACACCATTACAAAACAACCCTCAGATAACAAACCATGGCAACACCATTAGAGCAAACACCTTCAGACCAGAAACCATGGCAACACCATTACAGCAAATCCCTTCAGACCAGAAACCATGGCAACATCATTAGAAAACAACCCTTAGATATAAAACCATGGTAACATTGTTTTCCAGGAACAACTCTCAGACTGGAAACCATGGCAACACCATTACAGCAAACCCCTTCAGACCAGAAACCATGGCAACACCATTACAGCAAACCCCTTCAGACCAGAAACCATGGCAACATCATTAGAAAACAACCTTTGGATATAAAACCATGGAAAGATTGTTTTCCAGGAACAACCTTCAGATCAGAAACCATGGCAACACCATCATAGGGAAAACCTTCTGATAGTAAACCATGGCAACACCATAATGGAACAACCCTCAGTTACAGGGAAAGAAATCTCAGACAGGAAACCATGGCAACCTTGTAGAGATGGAGGGCTATGACAGTTGAAAAGGTGACCAAGCATTTTGTGGCCTTTTCCGAAACAAGATCAACCCTCAGACTGGAAACCAGGGCAATGTTACAGGAACAACCCCCTGTAAGCCTGCTAAGGTTTGGCTTGTTATAAACTGTAATTGTAATGTTTTATCTTAATGCTGCAAAAAGTGAAATAATACTTGTGAGTTGATGTGGATCTGCAAAATGGTGTTTTGACTACAGGGTTCAGGTCTGCTTTTATACTTCAGCTACGTAACAGTTCTGTTTCTATTTTTCTAATTCATTTCTTTTCGCTTTCATTTTCTTCTGTAGTCTCTCAAAGGTTTTTGCCCACATTCTTCGTATTCTTTCACTCTTGCTCCATCACTCAGTCGAGTTTGCTGAGGAAGTCGAGCAGGGCGCGGTGGAACTCGCGAGGTTTGTCCATGTAACAGGCGTGTCGAGCTCCCTCCAGCTTCACCACGGTGTGATGGGGCAGCTGAATCAGGTTCTTCTGAGACTGGGCACCAAGATTGGTGTCCAATTCACCATATATGATCAGCGTTGGAGTCTGTCATACAAATAGGAAGTGAGAGAAAGTGAAATAAAACAGAGAATTATAAATTAAAGCATTCCATTTAACGTGTTAATTTAGTGATTAATTACATAAAAAAACAATGTGTTAAAAAATGCAAATAATCATGCTTCTTGACCTGTCCGTAAATTCCGTTATAAAAGTATGTATTTTCCACCTGAGCTATTTAAGCTCAAAGTACATGTTTTTAGTAGGGATGCACCGATGTATCGGCTGACGATATTTATCGGGCCAATTAATGACCAAATGAAAACTATCGTCAAATCGGTTAAGCATGAAAACGCTGATATGAAAAACCGATGGTTCATTTATAATAATTATTTACACTTTGTAACTAAAAACTCTTTGAATTCAAATGAACAATCCAGAAATATTGATAGACATAATATGTAGAAGGGTTGGCACTCCAAAGAACATGTAATATTTAATTTTTAATCAATCTCATTCTCACATTAATGAGGAAATACCGTTGTACGGGACACTTGTGAAAGCGGCACTTACATTTACATGATGAAGTAAAACCATCCAAATCGCTTTGGACATTGGTATGGTATCCATTAAGCCTGCACGATTGATTGAGTTAAGATTGAAATCACAATAAGGTCTTGCACGATTACAGAAGAGCAATCAGTGCTTCAGTCAGCATTGTGTAAGCAAGCGGCACCCTCTAGCGGTCTGGACGGGATTTTCCATTAGCCAATAGTTACCTTTAGTAACTTTAGATTTTTCCCTTATGTGGTCGACATATGCAAAATAGGCTAATCATTATTTTATACATTTCATATTGGTGCATTCCTAGTTTTTAAGAATTTTATCCCGAAACAGCATTCTAAAAACATGCGCTAAAAGCCAGTGAGATGTTCCAAGTGTGCCTATATTATGCATATTTTTAGACTGATAATTAACAATAGCGCAAATAGAACGCAAGAACGCGTCCTGTAAAAACAGCACAGATTGACGAGCTCGATTGGAAAATAGATTGCTGTGGAATGCAGGCTTGTTGAATGATATGGGAATAAAACAAACATTAGAATATTTAAATCTGAAATATAATATTACATATATATTGCATTTATAATTATATAAATTATAATTAATTATCTTTATTTGGGGGATTTATTTCAGTAAATATGGATTATATACAGTAAGTGATTAATTGGATTAATTATAGTAACCCTTTAAGATCAGAGGGTGTTTTTTAAGATTAAGGTTTCAGTAGCATGCCCAAAATTAAAGACTAATAACTCGACAAAAAAAAATTCTTATACATTTTTTAAATTAAAAAAAGAAATTGCTAAAAAAATCATTAAAAAAAAAAGTTGAGCCACAAATATAATTTTTTTTCTGATTTACATTATATATATATATATATATATATATATATATCTCAGGTTATAAATAAGGTAGCTCCAAAAAACGTTTTTTTGTTTCCCAATCATGTCAACTGTAACTGAGTAAAATTGTGTTGATACGACAAAGCAATCAAAAGTTGAAAAAAATAAACTATGCGAAAACATTTTTTTAACAGTGTACAAAAACATCTCCATGTGTCCAAAAGCCTCTCAAACAAATAAAACATAACAATTGTACATAATAACTAATTACTCAACAATGATTAAAGGTATGCGCTCTCTCCAAAGCATGCAGGCATGAGTAACAAGATTTCAGAGTTCCATTCTGTGTCATTTGAGCCATCATTGAGTCATGCACTTTGCGCCATCTCCTGGTGGCCATATGTAATTACAGTGAACGATCCTCTCTGCCCATATTTGGATGACTTTCACTTCTGGTTGCAGCGATCTGAATCCTAATATGACTGATTTAACGTTCCATGATGCTGCACAACGTACTACATAATTTCCGAAGAAGTAATCTGATCCAGCAAAGCTAACGTGTTTTAAGCCAGATAGCACAATATCTAATGATCTATGCATTCAATTACATTGTGATGGGGCTCATTTTAAAGATAATCTCCTCTTCTATGCAATGGTATGTCATATTATATTTTCTGTTCATTTTTTATTTTGCATTTAAATTACTTAAAAGGATGATTGATTTCCAATTAGATTGAAAATAAAATCAAAATGTTTAATAAAAGGCACATTTTCACACTGTTTTTACTAAAATGATCACAAATAAGAATGATATTTAATCATTATCGTTTATATGCACCAATATAACAACATACACTAATATTTAACAACATGCAGATTACAAAAAAATTAATGAATGAAAATGCAAAGCTGAGACTTCTGTGAACATTTGTGATTGATGGGAGAAAACAATGATTTAATCAGAGTTTTGAATCGATTCATTGAAAGTAATTGAATTGGTTCATGAAAATAAATTACCAGCTCGAATGCCGCTTTTGCTGATGATGCTCTCATACTAGGAAGTCACAAGTCAAATAAAACAATGACAATGTTGCTTAATTTTACATGCACTATATTCAATATGTCGCTTCTAAATGTTTAAATATCACACCTGAATGTCCCGGTACTGCTGTGGGGTGATGCCGCGGGTACCCACAGGGGCGATGGGCACAAAGCCATGCAGCTGGGCACTGTGTCTCTGCAGGAACGGCATGGCGTAATGACCGCTCATGGACGGACTCAGCAAAACTGGAGCTCTGACGCCCAGAGCTTCCAGAAACCGCTTCAGAAGATCCACGCGACTCTGATCCGACTTGACCGACTCGGAGTCTGGAGAATTCCCAAAACCTGTGAGTGAGAAAAAGAAGGTCTCTACATGTACCTGTAGCTCAACTGGCGCAAGCATGGAGCTAGTAATGCAGAGGTCATGGGTTCATGCCCACACAAACAATATATACAAATGTAACAATGTTTTTTTGAATAAGTCTGACTTTTGGATATATATACGTCATTTTGAGCAATACAGATCAAGATCAGTCAATAATATTGATGAAGTGAATCATAGACTTTACCGGGCAGATCAAGTGCCAGGGCTTGATACCCGTTGGTAGCCAGCAGGCCGAGGGTGCCCAATTCCTCCCAGGTTTTAGAGGTGAAGGCCTGGCCGTGAAGTAGCACCATCTGAAGCCTGATAGAAAGAATACAAAGATCAAGCATAAGATGCCATTAAATGCCATAAGATATTTAAGTTACTCTAGTGCAATAATTGTCAAGAGTATTATAGTGTATAGAGGAAAACAAACGGGCTCAGAAAAAGTCCCACTGTGCAATACTTCCACAATCAGTGGGCAACTGACTCTAGAAACTGCACATTAATATAGACAGACATTTACTAAAGAAATAAAAAAAGAAATAAATTAAATTTAAAAAATGCACAGATTTCTTGAGTAACCACTTGGCGGCGCCAAGACCATTCTGATTGACGCTGGACTGTTTTTTTGGTCTGCAAAAGAAGCAATGTAAAAACTAATGAAACTAGCAATCCAGATGGATAACATCCACCATTTTAAGGTTTGGTTGGCATAAAAAATAGTTAAGGCCAGGGTCGGATCTAGGGGGCTGCTGGGGTGGGCTTTTGCCCCCCCAAATTCATTCAAGGCGCTAACCCTTTAACCTAGCCCTTATGAAAAATGCTGGAACTGAAGACGCGCACAACCTTAAAAGAACATCCCCCATTAGGAATCGGTTCCAAAAATCTAAAAATAACCAAAAGGGAACCATATGCTAACAATAGGGGAACGTTCTTTTCATGCTGGGCACCACCAAATGTTGCAATGTTCGAAACGTGTGCCCAAAATGTTATCCGTGTACCAAATGATGCACAGTACACTGTGTAGCAAATCACAAAATCATCACAAATGGAACACTTAACGTTTTATTTTTACTACACGGAAGTGTTGTCTGTTTAACAGCTGGCGGAAGTGACGTTTCAAACGTATGCAAAGTGTTGCGGCTAGCTTAAGTGCGTTAGCCAATCGAAGTTCAATACTTGTACCTCAAGCGACGTTTATATTCACAGTGTGGGGTGACGATAAGCATTCAGTGGTAAAGACGCTGGCTACCACCCCTGGAGTTCGCTAGTTTGAATCCAGGGTGTGCTGAGTGACTCCAGCCAGCTCTCCTAAGCAACCAAATTGGCCCGGTTGCTAGGAAGGGTCGAGTCACATGAGGTAACCTTGTGGTCTTTATAATGTGGTTCGTTCTTGGCGGGGAATGTGGCGAGTTGAGCGCGGATGCTGTGGTGGTTGGCGTGAAGCCTCCACACGTGCTATGTCTCCGTGGCAACGCGCTCAACAAGCCATGTGATAAGATGCGCTGATTGATGGCATCAGACGCGGAAGCAGCTGGGATTCGTCCTCCGCCACCCCGATTGAGGCGAATCACTACGCGACCACGAGGTCTTAAAAGCACATTGGGAATTGGGCATTCCAAATTGGGAGAAACTTTCCTGCAACAATAAATCACACCGCTTTGAAATGTATTCTTTGTATTGAGCCAAGAGGGAAGAGTGTGACCTTTCAATCTTCAATTGGCCTCCTCCGAGTTCCCCAAACTTGAACTCTTGCAGTGGAGCACATGTTTCTGGTCTCCAACGTTTGAATGGGCGTGAATGGAACGAAGTGTAGCGACCGCCAGGTAACTCCGCCCCTTCCGCTACTTACAGCGAGCGGAATGGAACGAAGTGTAGCGACCGCCAGGTAACTCCGCCCCTTCCGCTACTTACAGCAAGCCGTGAGCGAAGTTAACGAGTTAATGTCGTGTCCAACATTTCACACACAGAAGTGCCTCATCCAGGTACTCATGGTATACTTCTTTTTACTGCATTTTCAGCGTTAACATACTACTTGCTACACTACAAAATGATGTAGAATAGGCGGGAGTGTGCGATTTGCGACGCACCTAGCTGTCTAGGTAGGCCGCTCACTATTTTTGAGAGACACAGCTAGTAAAATTCTAATTAATTATAAAAAATACAAAATTATGTCACCTGGGCAGTATCTGTCTCCCAGCGCTGTCCACGGGCAGAGCTTCCCTGAAGAAGAGCGGCGGGTCCCCGGGCAGCTGTCCGGTCCTCACCGTTATGTTGATGCTAGATGGCGGCGGTGGAGGCGGAGAAGCGGCGATCAAACCCATCCGCTGCTGTACCTCCAAAGACGGCTCCATACTCCCCTGCCGAATGGCGGGTAGCAGCAGATACAGCAGCACTGTGGCCAGTAAAACCAGCCCCAAAACCACCAGACGGTTGCGGAAGAAATTCATGATCTGCATTTCAACCCATTCAATTGCATTAATTACACCAGAATAAACCCCCAGAGATGATTTAAACAAGATGGCAAACATTTGATCTAATCAATGACAGCGGATTAAAGTCCCCAGACTCCATTTTTAACAGAATGACATTTACAAAACATCTGAAATGCTTAATCAAATTGTCTAAGTATTGTCTAAGGTCAAATCGACGCATATCATTAACAGAAATAGTCTTTTTTATAATATGTGTGCCTAAATAACGTGACTAAAATAAAGTGCGCAGAAAAATGCAGCTGTAATTAACATGCCAAACAATGCAAAAGCACCTTACGTGACTCGTACATTCGGCACCTACCTAATAAGAACCAAAAATATGAGAAATCTCCAATAATCGACGATTGTTTGAAAGTTTTCGATTGATCATAATTCGCATGTAGTTACAGCAGCGCAGCCTTAATGCGTCACACACAATAATAGTCCCGTGCGGAAACCGGTTTACGCCTACAATGGTTCCGCAGAGTTCCCTGCTAAATTTGTGTTGCGTTAATTCCTGTGGTTGAACGTTGAACTTTGGTTTGGATCTTTTTGTTGCGAAATAATCTAAAACAATGACATGTTAATACACGGTTCAGTCTGCATATTTGTATTCCGTATGTGCGTATACAGCAATGATTACACCTACCGTGGTTTTACTACAGTAACACCAAATGTAGTGCTATTTTGTAAAAAAAAATATATATATATATGTGTTCAGGTTGTAGTCCAAAAACTCGAAAGATCATTAGCAATTTCGAGCCATGGGTTCCCTGGGGATTTTCCTACGGGGTTTTTATAATAGCGGTTTTGGATTTATTACTAAAATACGGTCTGTGCTAAACTTTACTTTAAGATACTTGGGCGTTTTGTTCTACAATATAAATTACAGACAGGCATACCTTAAACTATTTTTAACATTGTATAGCCACAGTGTTGTCCAAAAAAGTATGCTGCTAACAAGTTGCTAAATTTCGAATTAGCCTACAAATTGACGTCATGGCTGAACAGCTCTGTACTGCCTACCCAGCTAGCTAATTTACATAACTGTAATTTGATGACCAAACCTTCGTTGTGGCAACATAACTGATTACAGTTGAAGACAGATGTTTACACACGCTTAGGTTGAAGTCATTAAAACTAATTTTTATCCACTCCACTGATTTCATATTAGCAATCTATAGTTTAGCAAGTCTTTATGACATCTACTTTGTGCATGACACAAGTAATTTTATCAGCAATTGTTTACAGACAGATTGTTTCACTTTTAATTGACTATATCACAATTCCAGTGGGTCAGAAGTTTACATACACTAAATTAACTGTGCCTTTAAGCAACTTTCAGAAAATGATGCCAAGCATTTAGCCATTTAGCATCTGATAGGCTAATTGGAGTCAATCGAAGGTGTACCTGTGGATGTATTTTAAGGCCTACCTTCAAACTCAGTGACTCTTTGCTTGACATCATGGGAAAATCTAAATAATCAGCCAAGAACTGGTTGATTGGGAGCAATTTCCAATTGCCTGAAGGGATCATGTGTAGGCCTATCTGTACAAACAATAGTACGCAAGTATAAACACCATGTGACCACACAGTCATCATACCACTCAGGGTGGAGACACATTCTGTCTCCTAGAGATGAACATAGTTTGTGTGAAAAGTGCAAATCAATCCCAGAACAACAGCAAAGGACCTTGCGAAGATGCTGGAGGAAACAGGTAGGCGAGTATCTAGATCCACAGTAAAGAGAGTCCTATATCGATATAACCTGAAAGGCTGCTCAGCAAGGAAGAAGCCGCTGCTCCAAAACCACCATAAAAAAGCCAGAATACAGTTTGCAAGTGCACATGGGGAAAAATATCGTTCAAAAATTGAACTTCATGTTGTGGCGGTGCTTTTTAGTGATTTCTCTAAAAAAAAAAACTAACAGTGGTTTCATGTTTTAAAGTCATGACAATTTTTGCACTGGTGGGGCCTGTTGTCATGACTAGCAGTCAGAAGAAATGTATTTTTCAACACAAAAATATTAAATTGAGCTGGAAAATTAAATCAATGTGCTGGTGTGGTGTGTTGCAGGCCGGGTTTGGTGGCCCACTCTGGGCCTGAAAGTCAAGGGCCACTTTTTAAGTCCTGTTCACACCGTGCGCGACAGCAACAGCATCCCATTAATTTTCAATGAGAGCACAGTGACTTCCGGCGACACAAGCTGTCGAAACGAGAGATCGCCGTGGGAAGCAACAAGACAAGTTGAGAAAATTTTAACTTTATGCAAATGACGAGCAACCTTCGCGAGCAACTACCAATGAGAGTGAAGACCGAAGATCTTACGTCATCCGTCTCAAGGCAGACTGAGTGTGAAATACTTGAGTGCAGCCAAGACAGAGAAGTTAAAAGTTTCTGTGATCGATTTCACTGTTCTATATCATTTGTCTGTAGCCACATACATAGTTATAGCCTAATAAAATGATGCTTGGAAATCCATGTCGGCATTCTGAGTTTGATTCATATAATTGATATATATTCGTCTTGTTTAAAGATATGATGCATTAAGCACTACTGCAGGTTATATTAAACGCTCTCTCCTACAAAATGTGCATTTTTATAGGCAAAACAACTGATTCCAAATCATCCAAATAAATTGTACAAAATTTGAATGATAGCAATTATTAAACTGCTAAATCACAAATCTGTCATAGAAATGCAATTTTCAAAGTGTTGCGAAGACTTTTTTATTTTATTTTTTGGATCACATAAGAGAACTTAAAGTGGAATTGGAAGGTGAAGTGGTAATTATATTACGGACCTATGACGTTGCACTTACGTTGCCAATAAGTCACATAATTACCCAAATATTACGAATACATTACGTAACTGGACCATTCTGGGTAAGCTTGCAGCATTATGAGGATGTAAAGATGACATTGTAAATTGTCATATAATGGTAATTAAATTATGAGCCTGTGACATTACAATTACATTGTTAGAAAGTCATGAAATTACCAAAAAGGATGAATAAATGATAACGGTAAACGGTATGTCGTGTGTTAGCAGGGTATACACCAAAGGCCAAAGTATTCTTCGGTTATTTCGGTTTATTGCAGCTGTAGTTTCAGTTTCTAAATGTGGTTACACTACCATTTTACCACAACAAATACGATTTTACAGTCGTGGATGTAATCGGATTACAAAGTAACTAGATTCTGTAATCAAATTACTTTTGTCAAAACAGTGACATCGTTGAGCGGATAAACAATCAGGGCTATAGAAAGTAACTTAAAGTAATTAAATAAGTAATCGGATTACTTGACTATAAATCGCCAAGTAATCGGATTACTTGACTATAAATCGCCAAGTAATCGGATTACTTGACTATAAATCGCCAAGTAATCGGATTACTTGACTATAAATCGCCAAGTAATCGGATTACTTGACTATAAATCGCCAAGTAATCGGATTACTTGACTATAAATCGACAAGTAATCGGATTACTTGACTATAAATCGACAAGTAATCGGATTACAATTGTAGAGATGTAAATATTAATTTGTAGATTTGTTACTTTTTTGAGTAACTTACCCAACACTGATGGTATTACCATGTTCTGTACCACTGACAGCAAGGTTTTGGATGTACCATGATAATACCATATCTAATCAATCAATCAATCAATCAGTCAGATACCACAGTATGATACTGTTTTGTAAGGTTACCATGGTAATAAGGAGCCATGTTTTTTTTTCCTCCTGTGGCTATTATGGTCTACAAATACCACATTTACAACAAATACTACAATTAAACTGTGGTTACATTGCAATAGCTACAGTTAATGAGTATAACCATTGTTTTCTATTGTAGTCAAATAAGATATAAAGACATGGCATCTCTTTGTTCAACAGAGTCTTATATAAGTGTATTTGGATGACGTATTCACTAAGACATGCAAGACATGTGGAATAGATATTACAGTGCAATTCTCAACAATTCCAGTATTATTCACACATACCAGTAAATATATGGAAGATCTTAAATGGAAGAACCCACTGGGGGTCTTGGAGACTGAGGTGGGTTAAAAGTGAACAAAACAGAGCAGAGACGGGATGTCTGGTTTGAGTTATAACACAAGGCGTTCTCTGTGCTGCCAGACCTGTAATGCTCCCTTTGGCACTGTCTGACTACCCCCAGATAATGAAGCGGTGGAAAGGAGAAAACACGAACAAACTAGTGAGAATGAGGGCAAAATGGTGTTTGATCTGTAGCAGACACATTTCTGGAGTCATTGTGAGAGTAAATTACACCTTCACCAGGGGGATTTTAAATCTTAAAAGATTTATTGTAAAAAATATCAAACCATTTCAAAACAATTTACTAGGATCATTCACCAAACACCCGATCATACATTTCATCATGACAATAAAAGCTCTTGTATGCAAGTTATACAAGTCAATCCGGCCCTGGACAACACAAGCACAATTTGGTATGAAGCTATATGAAAAATAACAATTAATAATAAACCTCAACAGCTCTCGGGTTTTTGGATTTCCTGTTCTTACGGGACACAAATGCTTTCATTTGACAATGCAGAATCGTTTACAGGCACTAAAACCAACCCGAAATAGACCAATAGTCACGTCGTTCATGTTGAATTTCACATATAAAAGACACATTAAACTACATATGACAACATTTCTGGCAAACCCTGTTATCCATGAAATGACGCCTTACATTTCACTGAAACCTTTCCAGTTTATTCCACACCAAAAAGAAAAACAGTTTAGCAATGAAATGTGTAATCTCTGAATCAAAATACTTGTGCATACCAGGCAGAAAAAAGGCATCTTTGTTTTTGTGAGCTGCAAAAAAAAATTAAAAAAATCTGCAATACACCGACTTTACATTTACATTCATTGTTTTTGGCAAAGCGAGTTAAGACAAATAATCACTCACTATCCAGCAGTGGTCAAGTCATGTCAAGAATGTATCCGGTTCATATTTCATTTCAAGTAGGACATAAGAAATTATATTTTCCATAAAAAATGACGCATACTAAATGAAATGAGTATCATATTTGTAGATGGGCAGGGAATTAATTTTTTGAAATATAATTGTGTTCTTTCACAAGTCGTCGTGCATTCCTCCAATAGCTTTATTTATCCTTTTAGAAATGATCCTTGGTTTTACTACAGTAACTATGGTTCAACTAATAGTGTTTGTAGTAAAACCATAATCATAAAATTGACCATGGTTTTATAACAGTAACCATATTTGAACCATTATATTTGTGGTTAAACCATAGTAATAATACAGGAAAACCAATACTATGGTCATAAAAATAATAATCCTTATTGTTAAACAGAGTTATTGTGAGGGAACAGAAACTATTGCAAGGAAACACAAAATAACTTCTAGCGAATCATTGATAAACTATAATTGTAGAAAAATCACTGTACATTTTTTGTAAGAGATGGATAAAGATATATTCGAATAATTTATCAGGAAACGGATAAAATCTATTGTGAGGGAACCCAAAATAATTGAGAGGAACGCAAAACTTACTGTAGGGGAACGGAAACTATTGCGAGGGAACCCAAAATAATTTAGAGGGAACGCAAAACTTACTGCGGGGGAACAGAAACTATTATGAGGGAACCCAAAATAATTTAGAGGGAACGCAAAACTAACTGCGGGGGAACAGAAACTATTATGAGGGAACCCAAAATAATTTAGAGGGAACGCAAAACTTACTGCGGGGGAACGGAAACTATTATGAGGGAACCCAAAATAATTTAGAGGGAACGCAAAACTTACTGCGGGGGAACGGAAACTATTGCGAGGGAACCCAAAATAATTGCGAGGGAACGGAAACTATTGCGAGGGAACCCAAAACAATTGCGAGGGAACCCAAAACAATTGCGAGGGAACCCAAAACAATTGCGAGGGAACCCAAAACAATTGCGAGGGAACCCAAAACAATTGCGAGGGAGCGGAAACTATTGCGAGGGAACCCAAAATAATTGCGAGGGAACCCAAAACAATTCCGAGGGAACGGAAACTATTGCGAGGGAACGGAAACTATTGCGAGGGAACCCAAAACAATTCCGAGGGAACAGAAACTATTCCGAGGGAACGGAAACTATTGCGAGGGAACGGAAACTATTGCGAGGGAACGGAAACTATTGCGAGGGAACCCAAAACAATTGAGGGAACCCAAAATAATTGCGAGGGAACGGAAACTATTGCGAGTGAACCCAAAATAATTGAGAGGGAACGGAAACTATTGCGAGGGAACCCAAAATAATTTAGAGGGAACAGAAACTATTGTGAGGGAACGCAAAATAATTGTGAGGAAACGCAAAACTTATTAAGTGGGAACTATTTCAGAAAATATTTGCCCTCCCTGCCCACATGACCCAGACACGTTCTTGACAGGTTTTGTGAGATTCACCCAACGACATTTTAACGAGACAGCAGCGTTACAGTAACACAAATTGTCCCTTTTAAAGAGCTGGTCATGTGACACAGCAAAAAATAAGGTCACGTGGATAAAAAGACGGCAAAAAAGACAAAGGCACTCAGACAGATAAGGCATTTACACAAACCATTAAGTAGCAAAAACGGAATTCTGCCTGCCTGCAGTTCAGCCTCCCGTGCAGCAGGAGGCGATCTCTGAACAAAACCACCGCTGTGCTGCAGAGATTGTTCCCCAAAGTCAGCTTGTGTGTTTTAAACTTCCCCCTTCTCAGAATTGAGAGATTGCATCCTGCCATTGTCCTCACAAAAAGACCTTTTTCAGAGATGTTCTGGCATATCCTTCGTAAGAGTGGTTCCAACAAACTCCCCCTTGCCTCAGTGTAGAAACCCCATCAACAACAATGGTAGCAGCAGAACTTGCAACCGGGTGGTCCAGAACACTATACCTCTGTTCGCCATTTTCCTCTGGCTACAGTTTTCCCCTGTATACCCGTTGTAGCACTGACAGTGGAAGTCCTCTCTTATCTTGTGAAGGTCTATGCTGTGGGTGTTCGGACTGAGGTGCAGGTACGTATCCGTGTCCGATTGTTTGCGAAGACAGCGTCCGCGGAATCCGCAGAGATTCCGACTACACTGCTCGGCAGCAGATGTTACGTTGCGCAGGTATTGACCCAACGGTCCTTGCAGGTATTCTTTAAGACTAGAACAGCTCACCTGAATGGGATGAGAGGAGAAAGCATTCACTTATGATATTTTACATTAGACATTTACATACATTACATATTAGAGTAGTAAATTAGTGATATAGTTATATAGATAGATTAGCCGATACTGGACCATTTTGAGATTTGTCGAAATCGTCCGATAACCGTACATTTATTGAACACGTACATGCGTTTTTGTGCCTTGCAAATGAAAACATTTGAGTTTTTGTGATTGAGCATTCTTGTCAAAGTCTACACACCCCTGAGGCTTCACACTATTCTCCACGGAATCCAGTCTCGTTGCCCCACTGAGAGCAAGCACCACATTATAGTGACCACAAGGAGGTTACCCCATGTGACTCTACCCTCCCTAGCAACCGGGCCAATTTGGTTGCTTAGGAGACCTGACTGGAGTCACTCAGCTCGCCCTGGATTCGAACTCGCGACTCTGAGCTACCCAGGCCCCAAAAATTATACATTTGATTTATTATTTTGATATATTTTCTAATACATTAAATATGTTGCTACACACAGTGCATCTGGAAAGTATTCCCAGCGCTTCACTTTTTCCACATTTTGTTATGTTACAGCCTTATTGCTAAATGTATTAAATTCATTATTTTCATCAGCTATTTTCAGATCTCTCCAGAGAAGTCTGGGCTCTGGCTGGGCCACTCAAGGACATTCACAGAGTTGTCCCGTAATCACTCCTTTGTTATCTTGGCTGTGTGCTTGGGGTCATTGTCCTGTTGGAAGATGAACCTTCACCCCAGTCTGAGGTCCAGAGCACTCTGGAGCAGGTTTTCATCAAGGATGTCTCTGTACATTGCTGCATTCATCTTTCCCTCGATCCTGACTAGTCTCCCAGTTCCTGCCACTGAAAAACATCCCCACAGCATGATGCTGCCACCACCATGCTTCACTGTAGAGATGGTATTTGCCAGGTGAGGAGCGGTGCCTGGTTTCCTCCAGACATGACGCTTGCCATTCAGGCCAAAGAGTTCAATATTTGTTTCACCAGACCAGAGCATTTTGTTTCTCATGGTCTGAGAGTCCTTCAGGTGCCTTTTGGCAAACTCCAGGTGGGCTGTCATGTGCCTTTTACTGAGGAGGGCTTCCGTCTGGCCACTCTATCAAACAGGCCTGATTGGTGGAGTGCTGCAGAGATGGTTGTTCTTCTGGAAGTTTCTCCTCTCTCCACAGAGAAATGCTGGAGCTCTGTCTGAGTGACCATCGGGTTCTTGGTCACCTCCCTGACTAAGGCCCTTCTCCCCCGATCGCTCAGTTTGGCCGGGCAGCCCGCTCTAGGAAGAGTCCTGGTGGTTCCAAACTTCCATTTAGGGATGATGGAGGCCACTGTGTTCATTGGGACCTTCAACGCTGCAGAAATGTTTCTGTACCCTTCCCCAGATCTGTGCCTCGATACAATCCTGTCTCAGAGGTCTACAGACAATTCCTTGGACTTCATGGCTTGTGCTCTGACATGCACTGTTAACTGTGGGACCTTATATAGACAGGTGTGTGTCTTTCCAAATCATGTCCAATCAACTGAATTTACCACAGGTGGTCTCCAATCAAGTTGTAGAAACATCTCAAGGATGATCCGTGGAAACAGGAAGCACCTGAGCTCAATTTTGAGTGTCATGGCAAAGGCTGTGAATACTTACAGTATATGTGATACATGTGATCTTTTCATTTTTTATTTGTAATAAATTTGCAAAGATTTCAAACAAACTTCTTTCACATTGTCATTAAGGGGTATTGTTTGTAGGATTTTGAGGTAAATAATGAATATAATCCATTTTGGATAAAGGCTGTAACATAACAAAATGTGGAAAAAGTGAAGCGCTGTGAATACTTTCCGGATGCACTGTATGGCCATTTATCATTTGTGGTGGGACCATTGAAAAACAGCAATTGCCTGATGAGGACACAAACTTACGAGACTGCTTGCATAGGTGGAGTCACCCCAGAGAATAACACCAGCTACGCCCAACGCCACGCTCTCACCAATAGTAGATACCAGATCCATCTAAGAGAGAAAGAAAAGAAATGAATAAATCTGAACACAATCTGATCTGTGGTCAACACGTGTTTTAGATAGTAGTTCCTTTATGGGTGTCTTTCTGAAATGGAAAAATGGTCCTACAAATCATCAAATCGTAACTATTGTCAAATTGTAAAGATCGTAACTAAACTACACATTTATGCAGGAGCTTTTGTGAGTAGGTCTAGTGTTTGTCTATTCGTAAAGAGTGACAGTGAGTGACATCGGTAGCTGACAACAGGGACATTCTTCTCGTTTTCCTCACCACACAATTCATCTTCACTCTTTCATAACATTACTCACACAATCATACACCCAGTCATTCACTTGTTTAAATACTACACCTCTCATTTCAATGACTCAACGTCATTATCTCTCTCAGACAACCCAAATGTTTCCAAAGACTCTTTCACATATGAATCACTTATTTTGCTAATGACAAAAGTTCTGTTATATCAATTCACAACGCAGCTTTTTAGAGGATCTAGTGTACGGTTTGTGATAAAAGTATTATACGTAACTTCTCAATCAGAGATGCATGGCAAAACATGTCTGAAAATGGTCTAAACTTCTTTTTTTTAAACAAGATACATTTACTAGAGAAGCAAAATGACAAGATGTTTTTTTTTGTTTTCAGAGAAATCTATAAAAATGTAGCGTTTTTTTTTTTTTTAAGGATGTTTAGATTTTTTTTTACTCACAATAATATAAAAATACACACTCACACACATTGTTTTTTTTTTGCAGTGTATACAGTGGCTTCCTAACGTCTGTGACCACATTCAAAATCTTAGACTCAAACTCTATTTTAAACCTTGTAAATAAACCAAAACAAAAAAAAAGCTTCTTTTTCAATCATCAGTATTTATGACTGCGCTTCCAGAGTTGTAATTGTCATATAATTAGGCTAAATCATGAGCAAAATACAGCCCTGTGTTGTGGTGATTTGTTTGACTGTACCTCCGAGGCATCGTAAACGTACGGTACAGTGCCGTAAAACGTCTTCGGTTTCATATACTTTAAGTGTGATTAGTGTGAGGCTTTTACAGTGAGGTTTATTCAAACCGTTTATGGAAAATTCATGTTCTGCCTTATATAAGCAGCTGAATTAATTCAGCAGGTCATATGACCAATTCATTTAGACTCAAATATCTCAAGGAATCTCTGTTGTCGCTAAAGTGTGGCATTTCTCTCTGCTGTGTTTCCTGATTTACCCAGTTTAGACACATTCTGAGCGTTTGGTGTGAAAGTGTTGGTTTGGACTTCTCACGGGTTGGCTCGGGTTTTTATATCTGGATGCAGACAACAGGCTCTCCACACAAGTTCGACGAATCCAAAACGCAACCGGACGCCAAACCTCACTCATTCGTTTACGAATGCAAACATTCACACCAATTCACGGCACACATACTGGCATTCTGTAAAACAGATGCAAATAACGGCTCCCTGAAACACAAATACACACAGTAGATGTTATGTGATCTTCAAGACCCCGTTATGAATGCAAGGTTGAACTCAGGGCGACTACACACTTGAGGAAGCACTGATGGACCATTTGATAGCATTGAAGATGCCTTAAGGCTAAAGTATACTTTCGCATGTATACTGTCCGCATGCAGCCTAGTTCTTCTCATCTTAAGATGAATTTTGAGGGTGTGGAAAGAGCCACGTCAGTAATAAATCAATTGGGAATACTGAAATTGGTTCTACAACCTTGTAACACGCTATCCCCTACGAAATCAATGGATTTACAGCGATCTCTGACATAGCGTAAACTTTAACGTATAGGCTCCCTCAGACATGTCAACGGTCTTACTGAGCTATTTGGGCAATAATGGTAATTAGTTTCCAATGGAAGTTACCAATTTGAGTCGACAGGGCCAATTGGTGATATGACAAAAGTTGGGTTTATTTTAATTTATGCGGAGTTTCCAACTTTAACCTGATACAATTGGATACAACAGTCAAGTAGGAATGCCAAGTAGCAACTGTCAGTACTAAGGCTAGGAATCAATACAGGTTTCCCTATTTTATTTGATTTCAATGCACAAGCACTCTATTCAATTCTATTCGGATTCATTAGGGTATATTTCAGTTATAATGTCCATTTTGCTTACACATGAAAGAAATATTCCATTAGCTGATGCAGTGGAGATGCAATTATACAGGGACCTTATAACTCTCTATTTATATAACAGATATGATAATCAACACAATCAAATCCAAAGTGCATCTTGGGATTTAACAAATCGATATAGTTTGCGATCATCTGATTGGGATCGTTCAAATGAAAACCACGATTGATTAATTGGAAAATTAAACATTTTACAGAGCCCCAAACAGTATAACTACATTCCGAATTCCAGTGATCCCATTAGGAAGAAAACGGTTAATCCGGGGATTTTGCGGAAAGCGGCATTCCGAAACGTCATGTAAAAATGCATAACATGCATTTCCATCAGCTTTATGTTGATGCGCTTGGATGGAAACGTAGTTGAAGTCAAAGAAGGAGTTTTGCTAAACTTGCTAGGTTGTGTATTCATCATGCTTTTTCAGGACATGGTATCAAGCTACATTGGAATACCATCTGCTCTGCTTGTACATCATCAATACAATAAAAAAACAATATCTTTGGTAAACATCATCAAATGTCGACTTCGATAAACCTCAGGGCCTCACTTGCTATCCAAGTTGCTGACAGTATTGTGGTATTTGCTTTACAGAGCCAACAAAACTCGAAGGGGGAATCTTGTGGAACACAGATGAGTCTTTGTCTCCAAAAAGCAGAGACGACTCTGCACATGTGTTCATGCTATATTTAGGACAAGTTGACATATCAGTCAGTTTTCAGTCTGTTTTCTCTGTACCTACACTGGCGGCCAAAACTTTGTAATAATGTACAGATTATGCTCTTATGGAAAGAAATTGGTACTTTTATTCACCAAAGTGGCATTCAGCTGATCACAATGTATAGTCAGGACATTAATAACCTTGTTATTCTAGCAGTCGGTTTGTCCAGATACTCCGGTGACATTTCACCCCACACGTCCTGTAGCACATGACCTTTCACCCCACACTTCCTGTAGCACATGACCTTTCACCCCACACTTCCTGTAGCACATGACCTTTCACCCCACACTTCCTGTAGCACATGTCCTTTCACCCCACACGTCCTGTAGCACATGACCTTTCACCCCACACGTCCTGTAGCACATGACCTTTCACCCCACACGTCCTGTAGCACATGACCTTTCACCCCACACTTCCTGTAGCACATGACCTTTCACCCCACACTTCCTGTAGCACATGTCCTTTCACCCCACACTTCCTGTAGCACATGTCCTTTCACCCCACACTTCCTGTAGCACATGACCTTTCACCCCACACTTCCTGTAGCACATGTCCTTTCACCCCACACTTCCTGTAGCACTTGCCATAGATGTGTCTGTCTTGTCGGGCACTTCTCACGCACCTTACAGTCTCGCTGATCCCACAAAAGCTCAATGGGGTTAAGATCCGTAACACTCTTTTCCGATTATCTGTTGTCCAATGTCTGTGTTTCTTTGCCCACTCGAACCTTTTCTTTTTGATTTTCTGTTTCAAAAGTGTCATTTTCTTTGCAATTCTCCCCATAAGTCCTCCTGAGTCTTCTCTTTACTGTTATACATGAAACTGGTGTTGAGCGGGTAGAATTCAATGAATACCAAATTAGCTTGATTACTCGAGGATAAGGTGTTGGAGTGATGCTGCGGTCTAGATTTGGTCAAAAATGACTTTTCTCAAATAGTGATGATGCCGTATTTTACATCAGTAATGTAAAAAAAGACTATACTTTGTGATTAGTTGAATGCCACTTCGGTGAATTGAAGTACCAATTTCCTTCTGAAGCAGCAAAATCTATACATTATTCCAAACTTTTGGTCGCCAGTGTACATCACATTGGGAACAATCGTTCAATGCCAGGAAAAATACACCATGACACTGCGCTCCTGAAATATGAACTGCAAAACTTCCTTCAAACAGCCTTAGAGGTCAACAGACCATCACACAGATCTATTCAGCTGGGTACATGTAGGTCTAGTGTTGGCATAAAAGGGGCTTTGGTTGTGCAGTATCATGAATATTGAAAATGTACTATTTATTTGCGATCAGCTTCATTGCGGCGAACTCCGGTTACTCTAATAGAACGGCCTATGTAATCACTTTGTATTAAAAAAATATCAGTTTACTGACTACTTACCACAGTCTATAAATAATTACCAATTATATCCCCCTTTAAAACATCATACTTTCAGATCACAAATTATACTATTTTTCAGACAAACACAGCATCTACCTAAAGGTCCACTTTAACGAACAGGTGGCCTCATTGGTGCAGTATTTAAAGGAACAGTTAACCCAAAAATTAGAATATTGTTGAAAAAAAAGTCAGCTCTCACATTTCATTTGTTCATATACATTAAAATATGGCACATTCAAGACCAGGTTTGACATCAATGTTTTGTCCTTTGCAATGCCCCACCATGACAAACACAACCATACACAAATCTCACCTCTGACAGCATTGAGAGTTCAGGTGGGTTACCGTTAGAGGTCGGAGTGTCACTTCTATAAGTGGGCCGTGTGTAGACAAACACAGGCCTAGCCGGCCCGTCACCAACAGATGCCAACCTCATCCCTTCCTTGACCCGGTTCCGTACAAATTGTCGGCCGGACTGTTTGTCCTTCAGCAATTTTACCATGTATATAGAAGGAAAAAGAGCCGTACTCTCCATCCAAAGCCATGTTAGATTGTTGTTTCTCTTTACTTCTACTTCCGGACAACGTCCTGTGTAATTTTCCTGGTTGTTTTGGTAATTGTGGTTATAACAGTCAGGAAACAAGTAGAACCCCCAAAGCTGGTTGGGTCTTAAGCTTTTGGCCAATCTGAGAGTCTCCAACATGAATTTACGAGCAGAAAGCTCAAACTCTTGCTGGGCAACGTTGGCCACCTGGTCTTGAGACCAGGTTGGGTTCTTCTTCAAGACTGACAGTTTTGAATTATCACGATAAATCTCTTTAAGTTGCCAGTTACGTTTCCAAAGTGGCCGCCAATCTTCCCAGTCGATCACAGCCAGACCTTTGGCCGTAGGGTCTTTGATGTACTTCAAGAGACCTTCTGGCATCTTCTCCAGGTGTTGAGTGAGACTAGCAGCCTGTGGTATACCACCATTGACCACAGTGTTGCCCGGCCCATAATATGGGTACAGACCCAAACGTTCCTTGTAGAAGATGGTGAGATTTTGATTTGTGAAGCCCTCATTTGGCGATGCTACTATCTGGAATTGGTCAAGCTTGAAGTCGATTTTATGTCGAGGTCTGCAGTCTTCTGTAGGGGCGTTCCAGGCCAACAGCAAAGGCTTGCCGGAATACAGCGGCCATCTAGTGGTTTTTAATAGCTGAGCTTGTAAACAGGTCCAGAGGTGCAGCAAAAACAAGAGCTGCAGCCAGGAGACCCATTGAGGTTGGGCCGACCCAGAAGGACGCATGACGTTCCTCATATTAGAACTATAAACACACAAAACAAAACAGTTAGAAAACACCTGTGAATAACTTTAGAATATCTCAAATATCCATCTGCAAAATCTGAAAGTTGGAACACCTTTGCTTATTGTGTAGAGACAGACCAATATATCTGCCAATATTTGGCCATTTTGTGATCATCGGCTAAGGTCAGATGCACTGAATCTGACGTGTCGGTCACTGACATTTATTGGCCAATTATTGAAAATATTAAAACCATCGGCATAAAAATGTACTTTAGTTGCATCCTATCATGGTTAAAATAAATAAATGTGTGTGTGTGTAATATAAAGAAATACCCATGTGCATCCCTCAATATATTTATCACAAAATGTTACATCTATCTATCTATCTATCTATCTATGTTTTGATTGGAGTCAGTTCTTGTTTTTATGAGTCCTCTATGTAGTCATTCTGTAACTTTGGTGTTGAGTAGGGACTGATCTACTCTTAAGACACCATTTCATACTGGTTTGAATCAAAATTGAATTTTATTGAAATAGTTTTAGATTTTTATACACATTTCACACACTTGCAGTATTAAGTGATATTCTAACATTTACAATCTGCACACTATTATCAACTGTACTTACGGTACTTTTAACGTACACATTTGATCAGTACGTGTGATCCCTGGGAATCGAACCCACAATCTTGATGTTTTTAGTGCCATACTCCACTAGTTGAGTTATAGGAAAAGAAAGAAAAAGGCGAGAGAGAAAGAACGTTGCTTAGAACGTTCTATGGAACGTTCGAACTTTGTTCAACGCTGTTTGATTCATTGTAACATTGTTGCATGTTCCGTCAGAGACACGGTTACAAAATAACAGTAAACATCTTTAAAAGGAAACACACTGACCTGCACAGATCTTCCTGAACCCGTTCAGCACACCGGTCCGATCACCCACGTAGAGTCTATTCACTCGTCTGTCGATCTATCCATCAATTAGATATCAAGACCACATAACTACAAAGATCCAGCAGCTATTTCAAAATGAAGCATCCACATATCACGTTTTCACGTCTCGGTGTGTAGCAAGAAGTCACAGCTGCTTCTGCTTCAGTGATTGAATGTGTGGAAATTTCGGCCCTGAAACTGTTGAATACCGTTGAAGTCAGAGGGGTGAGAGTTCTTTTAAACCGCACGATTTACTATTCTGTGACGTCCGGTATAATTGAGTCCTATAGATTACAAGGTTCTAAATGGTAGTAATTATTCATAAAGCACTTCATCCTTTGCCTTTAGTGTTCGAGTAAAGACTTGGTAAATGTGTTCCTCTGATCATCCCTATTCGGTGATTTGGTCTCGTCCTCATTTCCCTGCTGGGGATGCAGAGTTTCTACTGAACTGAAGCTGACGGGATTCGAGATTGCACACAGAGCACATTTCACTGTGAACTCACGTGTGAAGTTCTGCTTTTTACGTCCTATTTCCTGTGTTTTATTTTTTATATCATATGAGGGTAGGCAGAACTAAAAGTAGCCTTTCTATGACCACAGAAGTATACTAACTAAAATTGTCATGGTTAACACAGACACACACACAGACACATATATAATGCATGTATATATGTATATTTATTATATTATCAAATATAGTAAAAGAATAAGCATTGTATGAGCCAGAAGGCTGTATCGTGTGATCTGTATGTATGATGTCACACTCAACAATATACAAAGAGGAAAAGGGCATTCAGAAGACACAATATAGCCATTATAGGATGGTCATCGTGTTAACCCAATATGCTTAAGTTAACTCATTATGTATCATCACCATAACCTGTTTACCCAGAATGTACACCTTTCAAGTAAATGGGACCAAATATATTCTCTCTCTCTCTCTCTCTCTCTCTCTCTCTCTCTCTCTCTCTATATATATATATTTTAAATAGATGAGTTGCTAGATTCCACCATTAGAAAGAAGTCATATGGTCTGAGAAACAATGGTGGCAAGCAAGCCCATTGGTTAGAGATAATAAGAATGAACGATTTATGGGTTCAGAAGAGATAACAGAAGTGTATAAAGACTGAGAGTTTGAAACAGCCTTCTCGGGTTTATTGGTTGCTCAATATACGTATAGCTTTGGCATCTGAACCCCTGAATCTGAGGGATTTCTTCCAAAGTGGGAACCATGTTTGAAATTTTTACACAACTATATATATATATAATACCAGGTGGAGTATACCATTGTAATATCATGTTTCTGAACATATAAAATTGTTAATTTTTTGGACATCTGCCAAGGTTATGGCAGTTTTTGTGGGCATGTACCATGCTAATACCAGTTTTAGTTTTGGGGCATGTACCATGCTAATACCAGTTTTAGTTTTGGGGCATGTACCATGCTAATACCAGTTTTAGTTTTGGGGCATGTACCATGCTAATACCAGTTTTAGTTTTGGGGCATGTGCCATGCTAATACCAGTTTTAGTTTTGGGGCATGTACCATGCTAATACCAGTTTTAGTTTTGGGGCATGTACCATGCTAATACCATTTTTAGTTTTGGGGCATGTATCATGCTAATACGAGTTTTAGTTTTGGGGCATGTACCATGCTAATACCATTTTTAGTTCTGGGGCATGTACCATGCTAATACCAGTTTTGGGGGGGGGGGGGCATGTACCATGCTAATACCAGTTTTAGTTCTGGGGCATGTACCA
Source organism: Moxostoma hubbsi (assembly GCA_032164185.1). Taxonomy (NCBI): domain Eukaryota; kingdom Metazoa; phylum Chordata; class Actinopteri; order Cypriniformes; family Catostomidae; genus Moxostoma; species Moxostoma hubbsi. The sequence goes on from JAVLUX010000163.1 coordinate 13,069,766, forward strand.
TGCTAATACCAGTTTTTTTGGGGGGCATGTACCATGCTAATACCAGTTTTAGTTCTGGGGCATGTACCATGCTAATACCAGTTTTAGTTTTGGGGCATGTACCATGCTAATACCAGTTTTAGTTTTGGGGCATGTACCATGCTAATACCATTTTTAGTTTTGGGGCATGTATCATGCTAATACGAGTTTTAGTTTTGGGGCATGTACCATGCTAATACCAGTTTTAGTTCTGGGGCATGTACCATGCTAATACCAGTTTTGGGGGGGGCATGTACCATGCTAATACCAGTTTTAGTTCTGTGGCATGTACCATGCTAATACCAGTTTTTTTGGGGGGCATGTACCATGCTAATACCAGTTTTAGTTTTGGGGCATGTACCATGCTAATACCAGTTTTAGTTCTGGGGCATGTACCATGCTAATACCAGTTTTTTTGGGGGCATGTACCATGCTAATACCAGTTTTAGTTTTGGGGCATGTACCATGCTAATACCAGTTTTTATTTTGGGCATGTACCATGCTAATACCAGATTTTTTTGGGGGTATGTACCACATTAATACCAGTTTTAGTTCTGGGGCATGTACCATACTAATACCACTTTTTTTGGGGCGGCATGTACAATGCTAATAGCAGTTTTAGTTTTGGGGCATGTACCATGCTAATACCAGTTTTAGTTCTGGGGCATGTACCATGCTAATACCACTTTTTTGGGGGGGCATGTACCATGCTAATACCAGTTTTAGTTTTGGGGCATGTACCATGCTAATACCAGTTTTTATTTTGGGCATGTTCACACTCACGGGCAAGGAAGTGGCGAGAAAGCGGCTTAACATATAAATGATAGTTTTAATGGAAAACTCAAAAGACAAACACATAAGACGACGGACATCCGCAAGAATCTCTCTCTCGCACACCCTCTGCAGTCGGCCTTTATCCCTCTCGGTGGCTTGATTAGCCTGATACGGGACCGGGCATGTTGAGTCACGACCCGGCCCCCCCTCCACCGTGCCACAGGCATGTACCATGCTAGTACCAGTTTCTTTGGCACTGTATGGACATGTATGGTATATATCATATATTCGTACCTATGTTTGTTAATAATGGCTTTGACATTACATAACACAGCCGGTAAAGTGGATCCATGTGGGCCCAGTGCTTCTGGAACGGACGTTACCCTCTGACAGGCAGGAAGTCAGCTATAGGGCAGAGTTGGTTCCCATTTCAATTGAGCCCATACTGTGTGCTGACTCACATGAATCTGACAAAGTTATTATGAACTCTGTGATCCCAAAAACAGACACATGCTGACAAAGTTAAAACACACACACACACACGTTTTTGCATTGCTAATCCTTCCTGCACCCTATGAAACATCTCCGTTTGTTTCCCTGGAAGATATAAAGTCATACATTACGACATGAGTAAATGATGGCAGAATGTTAATTTTGGGTGAACTGTTACTTTAAGAATTCGACCATTGAGAAACTGATTATTAGCTCACACTTACTCATTACAGAGTCTAATGCTTATAAGGTTCTAACTGCATCTGACATTTGCAGGAACAAAAGCTTATTCAGGCTCAAACTATGAATCCCTATGGGACGACTACTGAATAAAAAGACTTCCAGGAAACGCCCCATGTGTTACAGTGAAGATGTGTGTAATGACGCATGGTCAGTGCTGTATTAGTGGGAAGGTGTGCTTGTTATTATTGGTAACAAAACTAAATGAAAACATTCTGTTAATAGAAGAAAACAAAAATAAAAACTAGCATATTTGGAAAAACACACTAAACAAAAATACATTTTGATGACCCCAAAACTAACAAGAATAAAAATGGAATTTTATTGAAATAATTTTTAGATTTTTATACACAGTTTATATGATACAGTTTACAACCTTCACAACTCGCCTTCATTAAACATGAAAATATTTATATTTCTTCTTAATTATGTAACATTTTATGTTGTTTACACTTGTTTAGCAATTACGTCATCATTCATCATCTAAAGTCATGCGATATCTTTGTGTGAAGAACAGAAATTTAAGTCATTATTCTATTAAAATCTGCTCTCCAGAGAATTACAAATTTGGACAGAATTTGAATTTGGCACGTCATCCCCACGTGACCCCACATACACATAAGTGGAAGATGTATTTTGGATTCGCTATAGGCAACACATAACTAAAACTGACTGACTGTTCAGGAGACTCTGTGCTGTTAGTAAAGGATTAAACTTTCATGTGACCGAACAACATGGCGCTGACCCCAGCGGCGTTTGTCTTTGGGAGAAATGCCAACAAAACCACATCTGGTAAGAAACTCAATTGAGTTTTTACATTGAATCTTGTTTGAGTCAAAACATTAGAGTCTCTAGTTTCACTTGATATGCCATTTTTTAAATTTCAGCAATTTATCGCAAAATGCCATGCTGCTAAACATAATAAACACTAAAGTGCACTTAAGTGCATCTATTCCTTAGAAATCCTTTATTTATGGTGCATTTTCACATTGAGAATCAATGTTTTAATGCTTTCAGAGGCTTTATATGGAGTTAGGATGAAAATAAGGTGCAATTCAAACTGTTCTGAGACCAGTACAGACAGACAGCACACTGGAGGTTAAGTCATTCACTAAATAGGGAGCAAGGGAGCATCCTATAGCTCTCCTATAACTGTTCTGAGACCAGTGCAGACAGACAGCACACTGGAGGTTAAGTCATGCACTAAATAGGGAGCAAGGGAGCATCCTATAGCTCTCCTATAACTGTTCTGAGACCAGTGCAGACAGAGCACACTGGAGGTTAAGTCATGCACTAAATAGGGAGCAAGGGAGCATCCTGTAGCTCTCTATGCAGTTAAGTGCACTCAATCCTAAAATCTGATCAAAGTTCAGTTTCAGGCTGCAGATGATGTTTGGACACTCAACATGTTTGACTGACATGGGACAATGATAATCAGTACATAGATTCACCATTTATAATTTGATTTTAACATGGTTGGCAGTGATTGGACGATGCTGGACATTACTTTGAATCTGAATGCTAATGCTAAAATGCTAACTTATGGTGTCATGTCTGTAACGTCTCAAAAACATGAATAACCAACATTCCTGGAAACATCATACACAATTTAATGAAAAAATAAACCTGACTTTCTATAGTTTGCTATTACTTAAAATGCCACAACTTAGTCCCGCTGCCCACATATGTGGACATTCATTTTTAGGAAAACTACTTGCTCTAGGAATTTGTTTTTTTTTTCTTGTTTATTAGATGCTACTAGCTGCAAATCAAAAAGGGAAATGGAAAATGCACACAGCAGTCACGCTCGAGTCTCAGGAGGTTCAAAAACTATTTTAACATTCAGTTAACAGCTAATTTAGCTATTACAGCTTTTTATAGTTATAAAAATGTGAATTCGGCAATAGTTGGTTATAGTAGGTCATTTCAAACAGCAATACAGCGGTGGGCGGAAGCAAAGATTTAAAGTTAAAAACATTTTAATTATCGGTTTGTTTCTTACACAAATGTATTGATCTGCTTCAGAAGATATTCATTGATCGACTGGAGTCGTGTGGATTACTTTTATTCTGCCTAAATATGCCTTTTGGACAGTCAAACAACCAGCAGCCTCATGGCACCCATTCACTTGCATTGTATGGACATACAGAGCTGAAATGTGCTTATAAAAATCTTCATTTCAGTTCTGCTGAACAAGGAGAGACAGACACATCTGGGATGTAAATCATGAGAGAATAATTAACCGAGTACACACTGTATTTCCTGTTTCAGAAGAAAGGATGCGTACAAATATTGCCTTTTATTCCTGGACACGTCTGTTCTTTTCCAGGGGTCTGTCACTCATTTGGTCAGGACAGTGGACAGTTTGGTGGGGAGGAAGGTCACCAACAGCAACAGGACATGGGCTCTTGGCACAGCGAGAACCAAGAAAAGATGCGTCAATGCAGAGAAAACTGTGATAGTGACCAAGGACACGTCAATGAAATGGGTTACATGGATCTTTCTAAACAAACCCATTAAAAAAAAAAAAATAATAATAATTTGGGATTTTCTCTGCAACAATTTAACCATAAACCAAAATGCATGGGCTACGAAACATTTATGGTACAACTGAGAGTTTGAGACATTCCAGTTAGAATAGCTAAATATTTGAGAAACTGTTGCCTAATGAGCCTGAGTTTTGATTATGGAGTATCATCTGAAAGCAATTAAGCAGAGGGCCCCTTTATGCTAACAAATCAGCCCTGCACACATTCACACAGGCCATGCTAAGAACAGAATACTAGCATACGGAGCAGCATATACTAGATTGCATACTTCCATACTATTTCTGCAGTATTCCCGTGTGCATTTTCAGTATGCATAAAATACCGGCTCATCTTGACCTTCCATTTCCAGTGTCATGAATAAACCAGAAGTAACATCCGCTGTGATTTTTAGCTTTAACTTTAACTTTTTTACGATTTATTTGATCATCACGAGACATTATTACAAAACCACAATTATAAATGCAAAATAGTCATTTGCATCCAGTCACATACTGAAAATTTGCTGGCTATACACAATACAAATAATGCATACTGCAAAAATAGTAAGAGTTGTATAGGATACAAATTACAAACATACCATTGTGTACTTAAAGGTGTTTTATGCGATTTTAGCCATTCTACTTACATGAGACTGAGCCTTTGGATTAGCCACGCCCCTCTTTCCAAAGCCACTCCAAATATACCAAATGAGCTCTGACATCGTGCAGAAACGTTGTCAAAAACAACAGCAGCGAAACAGCGCCCTCAACTGACAAATGTTATGAACAACATGGGATAAAAATGGCATTAAGCCTCAATAATTTGCTGCAACTACAATACTGTGCGAAAATGATTGACTGGTCAAAAGCGTCAGACACTGTGGCCCGTGGACATATTTTTGTTGGCTGTTTACTGAGTTTAGAGCGGTCACAGACACTGGTGAGATATCACACAACACCTATTTCATTAATATATTTCAGGGAGTAGGACAGTTTTTCACCGAATTTTCCATGAATAAATAAATCGCTTAAAGCACTAAAATATACCGAATACTGGTCTGTAATTGTATCTGTAGCTTCCATGCAGTACTCTCAGTTGAGGCCATTCTTATGTGGGAGTTTGATTTGAGATTTGGGACACAACTCTTTGGAAAAACGTTGAGTAACAGATTCATGTGATAGAGATTATGAGTCTCCAAGCACATCAGTCAAGAGTCCATTACAGCTTATGATCTCTGGAAGTAAATCACAGCTTGTCCTCGGAAAACAGGGTGGGAATACATGTCCCGATTAGCGCAAGTGTGGGCGTCACATTGTGTGGTTTAAAGATTAAATCATGGACATGAAATTCAGATTCCTACAGCAGTGATAACCATGATGACAACACCATCATCCTAAAGTGGGTAATTGGATCTCTTTGGCCACGTTACAATTTTCTCAAGTATGCAAGAGTAATGGAGCGTGGTTTGAAGTTAATTAATTTCACTATAGCTCAGCGAGTATTGACGCTGACTAGCACACCTGGAGTCGTGAGTTTGAATCCAGGGCGTGCTGAGTGACTCCAGTGAGACTTCCTAAGCAACCAAATTGGCCCGGTTGCTAGGGAGGGTAGAGTCACATGGGGTAACCTCCTAGTGGTCACTATAATGTGGTTCTCGCTCTCGGTGGGGTGTGTGGTGAGTAGATATCACAGAGAATAGCGTGAAGCCTCCACACACACTATGTCGCCACGGTAACGCGCTCAATAAGTCACGTGATAAGATGCGCGGATTGACGGTCTCAGACGCGGAGGCAACTGAGATTCATCCTCCACCACCCGGATTGAGGCGAGTCACTACAACACCACGAGGACTTTGAGCGCTTTTGGAATTCCAAATTGGGGAGAAAATCCCCCCCCCCCCCAAAAAAAAACCAACAACAACAAAAAAATGTTAAAGGATTAGTTACAAGATAAAGTAAAAAATTCTGACGTTACAATATGATAGTGTGTGAGTGAACCATCTCTTTAAATCTGCCTTGAATAAATGGACACACGTGATATACATTTAGAGGTGGTATTTTCTTTAATGCCATAATCATTTCAACAGTAATAAATAAAGACTGCCTCTACAGTGAGAGGGGGGCGGGGCTTCTCACAGTGATTGGCAGCACTATGTCACTCAGTGACTCATTCATCCAGTCAAGAACTGGCAGCATTCTCATCATCCACTCAGCAATAACAAATCACAGCGTGGTAAACAGCCATTGATTCTCCCCTACTGGCTGAAAAGAAAGCAGATTCACGTGTATAGGGGCTACATGCAAAATGTCAGGCTGTAGTTTAAAATGTACTAACCCTAACTGCGACAATCTGTGAAGTTTTGCTTTTGGAATGCCCGTTGATTAAAGCATTCAAATACAACCGGATCATTCAGCTGGATTCCAGAACATCGTCAACATTCTAAACGGAATTCCAGGAGGTTTCTTAGGTGCTCCTCTTCAGACTTCACAACCATTGCTAAATATTCTCTACTTCTATGACCATATATATATATATATATATATATATATATATATATATATATATATATATGTCAGACAAACACACACACTCATATACAAACCACACTTAGTGTCTTGGCCATACAGCCCATAATAATAGTCTTTAAGACATATATGTGGCAGATTACAAGAGATGTATAGAGTCAGGACATCATTGTCAGGCCGTGGCCTCTTCTCAGGCAGCCAGAATATCTCACGGTCTGTTTGTTGGGATTCCACACAACACGCATTGAGCCCTCCCAAACTTAGGGGGCGCCACACAGCAAGCGTGCCCAGGATCCAGCGGTTGGGAGGAAAATGAGGAAGGACGGAATCATCGCAGGAGGCAAAGAATGGCGTCAAGCCTCACAGATGACGACCGGAAAATCGACATGGATGCAAGGGAGATCCAACTTTATGGTTCCCTACAGAGAGAATTTGTGCGAGATCATTCATAATAATAATAATAATAATAATAATAAAAAAATGATTTAAATGTAAAAAAAATTGGCCATGGTTAATGTAAATAGAACATGCATCTGTTGAAGAAATCTTCCCGCATTAACAAACCTGAGGTATGAGATTCTTTTGGATTCGTTTTAGTTTGGCTTTCTTACGGCCGTTTTTAGTCACTACCGTTTCCTCGTAGAACTCGTGAGCCAGGTCGCCGTCTTCATCGAAGTACAAAGAGCTACACAACACAAACACAAATAAAAAAACATTCAAATGCGAAGTTAAAGACTATTATGTCATTATGTCATCTCATATTCATTACTTTACGTCTTAGTCTGACGAAAATAAAACCGTTTAGTTGACGCCGATGTGCAAAATGGACAAAAAAGTGTCGAACTGTAACAGACCAAACTTTAATCAAATATTCAAACATTTAGGGAAAACATTTATAAACATTTTCTAACTTAAAAATGTATCAAACATATAATAATACATAACCTACCGTCCATGTTGTGAAAAACCCTGAGCTCCTAAAATAATAATGAACAGACTGAAGTATTCGCTACTTTTTAGAAGTTAGTCGAAGGCACTCTGAATTCTTCATGCTTTAGAGACACTGCGTTTAATTATCGTCATGATGCGCCTTTTTCATCTCGTCTTCATTATCGTTGACGGAATAAAAAAATCTTCATCAACGAACGTTTTCGTCAGTGATTTTATTGACGAGATTAACACTGTTTTACATAATACAATAATTTAAACTCAATTCTATAATTTAAAAATGGCCGACTGTGGCTCAGGTGGTAGAGCGGGTCGGTCACCAATCACAGGGTTGGTGGTTCGATTCCCGGTCCACATGACCCCACATGCCGAAGTGTCCTTGGGCAAGACACTGAACCCCAAGTTGCTCCCAATGGCAGGCTAGCACCTTGCATGGCAGCTCTGCCGACATTGGTGTGTGTGTGTGTGTGTGTGTGTGTGTGTGTGTGTGTGTGTGTGTGTGAATGGGTGAATGAGTCACAGTGTAAAGTGCTTTGAATACCGCTAAGCTTAAAAGGCGCTATATAAGTGCAGACCATTTACCATTGTCATGGGAAAAAAAAGGAAAAAGTAATCCACTACAAATTACTAATTATTTATCTAAAATTGTAATCAGATTACTTTACTGAGTACTTAATTGGTAAAGTAATCAAATGACTAATTACTTTACTTTTAAATTACTTTCTAAAACACTTTTCCACTCATCAAATTCGAAATAATGTCGATATTTCATTTCTCGTTACGGGGCCATAATTCATGTATTTAACATAGATCATATATTAGGCATACGCATAACACTATAAAGTACTTTAAAGTAATTAAAATTAAAAGTCAGAAACTGTAATCTGATTACAAGAATTATAAAATGTATTACACTACCTTTCTGAACTAACAAGTAATTTGATTACAGTAACTAATGTGTAAAACCGGTATGACACAATTTTAATTTATATATATTTTTATAAACAAACATTAACAAGAACGGTTTCTAAATAAGCTAACTTAAACACACTTTGTGCTTCTTTTGGAGAAATTGAAAAACAAAAATTGAAGGCAAAGAAAATATATTTTCGATTTTCGATAGACTTTTAATAGTCGATTAGTTGGTGCTGAACGAGTACTCGATTATTCGATTACTTGTCCACATCTCTATTATTAAACCTAATTATGTGCGGTCAAAATAAACCATATCAGGGTGATACATTTCCAATCTGCCCGTCGATCGAGCCAACGACTCGAAATATTTTACGATCTTGAAAACGAAAGCTGCGAAAGCTTGTTTTCCATACTGCGCTTTCCTTCTCTTGCTCAGTGTAATCGCCACTGCAGTCCATTTTTGCTGTTTGAGATCAAGTCACACGGCTGGAGTTGTGGTTATATTTACCTCTTCCTGGTAAACACGAAAGGCGTTGCATTTCGGATGCTCCGCACCCTGGACAGACTCTGCTCGTGGCCGTCTTTGGCAGGTTCATCGCCGCCACCCGAACCAGAGAACGGCCAGTAACCTTTACCTTTAGACCCGCTACCGCCCATTATGGGCTGCAGAACATTCTCCCCCTGTTCGGGTATTTACACTCAGAACGGATTTGCAGGCCTGAAAGAAGAAAAACAGGCAATTATTTGACTTTATTGTTATATGACGATGGGAAAAGGAAGTATGTAGATAATTTACAGCTTTTCTATATGTGCAGCTGATATGAAGTACTTAATGCAAATTATAGCATTTAAAACAGCATTTTGCAAATAAATGATGCATTCAGCTATTATGAGCTAAAGTGTACCTAGCCACTACATGGAATAGAATTGTTTAATTATTATTAATTTGTCATTACCATTTAAAATTAACTAATAAAGGCGAAAGGGTGATTTAAAAGGTAAAAAGATACAAGACCTAAAATATTTTAACCTGAAATTTTGATGTTGATAAAAAAAGGTCCATAAACATTTTATATCATCGACTATTGTATATAGACGCATATTCATCATAAAATATATTATTATTACACCCGTAATAAATTATTTAATGGGACATTATTTTACATAACAGATATTTTTACATCAGTATTAGATTGTAGCATCTTTAAAAAAAAAAAAAAAAAATACAGATCGTGTTTGACACTAAAATAATTTAGCAAATTTTTATTTTAACTATATTTCACAACTTACATGTTACATTGCGTGTTACTATATACTCGAATGATAATTATTTTATTTTAAATAATTTTCTACATGTGTGTAGCTTTCGTGCTAATATAGCTGACATTATTATAATGTCCTACGTTATTTGTGTTTATAATACAATAATGATGTCATTTAATTCATGACACTTACTTGAATAGTCTCCTGATGTTACCTGAAGCGTTGCAGCAGAAATAAAGCGGATTAATTTGTTCAGATATTTTTTTATTTAGTGTTTAGAGTTACAGACGAACCGCAGCAGATTTAACAGTGAATCATGACATTACAGAATCAACCGGAAATACAAGACCGCTTCCTTGATAAATCAAATACAAAATAGAATAAGGGTTCCATTATAGTTTATAGAATAAAAGTCCTCAAAATTCATCGCTTTATTCGGCGTTCCTGTTTCCCAATCGTTTGTAAATACTGGATAAGGATTTTTCTAAAAAAGGGGGAAAATCGCACTCAAAAGGAGCCATTTCTATCTTATTAAATTCATACCTAGAAAAATTATGTTCACTATAAAATTATCCATTATTTTAATAATTAACGGTCCTTGAAATCAAATTATTCATAGATGGGCGGACTTCATTAAATTTTTTATTTTCAATTTATTATATATTTTTTTCATTATACTTTATTATGATCAATAATTATTGTTAGAATTGTATATTAATGTTAATAAAACATTTACTTTTTTTTAAATTATGATGACTCATGACATCACGCAAATTACCGCAATTTTCCATTTACCGTCATAGCGTTACTTTTATTTAATTTAATATAATGTATCATTAATTTTCCTTTTATAATTTCTGAAATTAGTTTTTATCATGAAAAAAAGCTACAAATCCAAGTGATAAAATGGCAATAATAATACACTTTATTTTTCATGCAGTGTCACATAATTAAAAAAAAATTAAGATGCTTTGTAAATCAAAATATTACATGATTTTTGAACATTTGTTCAAAATAAAAACAGTCATATTAAAGGGGAAAAAAATATATCATTTTTATTTTAATTTCAGAGAAAAATCAATATCTTTACGTGGGTACATCACAATCTGACGAGGCACTAAAATAATCATATTTTCAGTTTAAACCTCCAAATGAAGCAATATATGCCTTTCAAACAGGAAGACGTCACTCCACTGAAGCAGACATTTAACTGAATCTACAGTTAAGCTACAACAGCAATATTTCTTCCAGTGTAAGTCACTCTCTGCACACGCCCACAGTCACACTTAAACACACGCTGCTGCTGCTGCTCGCTCGCTCTCTCTCTCTCTCTCTCTCTCTCTCGTGCCCTCTCATGCCCTCTAATGGATTCGACCATTTAAGGACAAAGGGTTCTTCCACACACTCTTTGGATTCAAACAAGCCGTGCATGAGTACGGTTCCTTTTCATTTACTTTCATTTCTGAGGTATAAAAAGCAGCGCGTGTCCATTTCAGCCAGGTGTGCTACAATTCTTGATAGCCTCTTTCATCTTGTCCCGCGCCAGAGCGTAGCGTCGCACAATCTGTCGAACGTAATCCTCTTCCTCTCTCTGCAGTATACGCAGGAAGTTCTGGAGTTCAGGAAAACTGAACGCATCCCACTGAGAAGAACAAAGAATATCAAACCAGTTATGTGTAATACTTACATGAGCCTCAGATTGTGTCTATAGAAATGCACTTACAATTGAAGTCTATGGGGACAATATCAGGTTGCTAACCCGAACTGCTGTATATGCTTGCCCCGCTGGGTCTAATCCAATTACAAAGTCAATAGTTACTGTAATCTAATTACTTTTAAGTAAAAAAAACAGTGTAATACATTTCAAAATTCTTGTAATCAGATTACAGTTACTGACTTTTAATTTAATTACTTTTAAGTACATTATAGTGTTATGTCTAATATATTATTTATGTCAAATACATGAATTATGGCCCCGTAACGAGAAAAAGAGAAACTTGAAGTAATTGTAATATGACTACTTTTTCAATGACGTAAATGGTAAAGTAATCTGATTACAATTTTAGATAAATAAAATGTAATTTGGTGTGGATTACTATTTTTAAGTCATTTACACAACACTGAATGTGACGTTCCATTTAATCTGAAGAAAAGTGTAAAACGCAAAAACACATTTGGTGTGAACGGCACCTTAAATTCCCATTCTGGTCTGAATGAATCACACAAAACTGGTCAAGAAGATTTCCAGATCACTTTTAACCCCAAAATAAAAAAGTATTTTCATATATATATATATATATATATATATATATAAAAAATGAATGAAGCCCACACACACACACACTCACACTCACAGACACACCCTCACTCTCTCTCTCACACACACACTCTCTCTCTCACACACACACACACACAAACACACTCTCTCTCACACACACACACACACATACACTCTCTCTCTCTCTCTCTCTCTCACACACACACACACACACACACACACACTCTCTCTCTCTCACACACACACACACACACTCTCTCTCTCTCACACACACACTCTCTCTCTCTCTCTCTCTCTCTCTCACACACACACACACACACACACACACACTCTCTCTCTCTCACACACACACACACACACTCTCTCTCTCTCACACACACACTCTCTCTCTCTCTCTCTCTCTCTCTCACACACACTTCAATTAGTGATCCACAATATATCTTTCAGGCAATTAATCTTAAAGCCATTTTACGATTATCAGCCAATAAATGTGTTTGTTTGGCTGATTAACAGACGTGTTAATCTTGTGTCTGTTCCAAAATCTACCCGCAGATGTCAATAGATTATTTTCAAGGTTATTCAAATGAGTAAATAATGCATAAAATAATTGTATCTTTCACTTTATAAATGTTACCTCCGATTCGCTGTTGTTAAATCATATTATGTTTATCTGCATTTATATTCCCCGTCCTGCTCTCTAGATATCGGTATTGGCCATTGACAATCCCACATCGGTCGACCACCAATTTAAACGTCAATATATTGATATATCATGGTAGTATTTTTCATACTGCCGTTCATATATTGCCATTTAGAAAATAAAATCAGTACTTACATTAACTTCCCCGGTCTCGTTTTCTTTAAGGACTAACCCGAGGACTTTCTCATTGGGTCCAGCACACAGACGCAGGAAAAGAGGCCGCTCGTCATCCGCTAACTTCCTCAAGTACACTGAAAGTAATATTATTTAACATATTTTAATATAATACGCTCCAAATTTGTTAAAGACACACAAAAATAGATTACAATGTGCACCACACCTTGATTCTGTCGCTCGCTGCGTTCGAACAGCGAGAACTTCGCGGGGTTATCCACAACGGTGAATTTTTTCAGCAGAGCTTCGATGACCTCTCTGGCGCACGTGTTGGAGCTGATGTGCAGGTGTTTCACCGTGTCTCTGGGCAGGTAAAATGAAGTGCGATGCTTCAGTGCTTTGTCTTCCCGACAACCGCCATCCAATCCAGAGGAGGACGAGCTCCGGGTAGGTGGGATTGACACAGGCCGGGACAGCTTAAACTGGACCTTTATGAAGCCAGTGTAAGACCCGTCACGGTTCTGAAGATGCAGAACAAGTACGGGACATGAGTGTGTGAGTAAATGATGATGGGAGGTGTACTGTCCCTTTAAGAAACCAGATTGCTCAAAAACATGATCCACTTTGAACTTCATATTTCAACAGGTTTCCTCACCAGAACCATGAAGAGGTTACTGTTGACCTGCGCATTGTATTCTTTTACTTTCTGTTGTATTTCACCGATGGACAGATCCTGCTTCTTCAAGTCTACTTGTTCATCCTGTAGGACATTTAAAGAGACAGTGTGTAATTCCATCAGATGACCACAAGAGGCCAGCAGAGTAAACAAAAGAGGTTCACACGATACACAACATTAATCAACAAGGACTGGCCAGCTTTATATTGTTTTAAGAGCTTTAACCAAAATAAACGTTCACTTTGTTGTTAATTAAATATAATGTAATAATAAGAATAACTAGTTGCGTAAGCACACCAACAATCGCAGCAGGAGACGTTGCATAAGCACGAGTTTAGGCTACACAGCGAGATACAGCAGGATGCCTTTATAATCAACTCATCGAGACCACAGGAAATCCCTCCCTCTTCCAAAAATAGCAAACAGGAAGTGGGAATACACACACATATTGTTCCACTTACACTCACGCGCCTTCAGAAATTATAAAAGATATTCAAACCCCCACATTTACTCTGCAAGTACAAAAGCGTCCCACATTTGTGAGATCCTAAAAATATTTATTAGTTCCGCTCAAGTTTTCCTCCTCATCTACTTAAACAACTTTAATCATCCTCTCCATATTTAGGGAGGTGTCCCAAATGTCAGCGTTGGCTTGCTTACTAAGAGGTTTGCAAGGCACTAATCTATTATATTATACTATAGCATAATATAGATGCAACTAATACATGTGTAATTTGCTTGTTTATTACTATTCTTTAATGTTATTACAATTAAACGGTTGAAATACAATAAAAAGGTTGTTTGTTAAATGTATTGCATGTTATAGATCACAAGCTCAACCAGGATGTCAGTCGGATGCTTTTGTCAAATGTTGCGTTAGAATAATACTTTGCACATCTAAAGACGCATTATATGTTTAAGTGATACATAAATAAAAACAAACCTGCTCCCATATGGCAGATCGTATGGATACAATTATTTGATACAATAACTGAGATTTAATGAAGTTTAAAGACATAAGACATGGACAGACTGCAGGGATGCTTAATTCTGTTAAGTGATGTCATTTAGAGGAGGAAACCCCCCCACAACACACACACATACATACATACAAAAACACTCACATACACACACACACACACACACATACACACACTTGCGCACAAATACACACTCACACACATATACACACTCATATACACACACTTGTGCACAAATACACACTCACACACTCACCCTCATATACACACACACACAATCTCACACTCACGCTCATACACTCACTCACATATACACATACTTGCGCACAAATACACACACACACACACACACACTCACATACACACACTTGTGCACAAATACACACTCACCCTCATATACACACACACACACACACACACACACACTCATATACACACACACACACAATCTCACACTCACGCTCATACACTCACTCACATATACACACACTTGTGCACAAATACACACTCACCCTCATATACACACACACACACTCGTATACACACACACACACACAATCTCACACTCACACACTCACTCACATATACACACACACACACACACTTGCGCACAAATACACACACACACACACACCCTCATATACACACACACACACCCTCATATACACACACACAATCTCACACTCATGCTCATACACACACACACACAATCTCACACTCACGCTCATATACTGATTTACACACAAACACTCACACTTATACACACAAAAACGCACACTCACACTTAAACACAGACACACACACTTATACACACATATAAGTCATATATAGATCACTCAAATACACACACACACACACACACACACACACACACACAGACTTAGACACGCACACTTACGCTCACACACACACACACACACACACAAACTTCCTCTCCCATCAATACAATTTCCTTTCATTTAAAATATCATAGAAATACAAAACATATGTTAAAACAATAAATTAATATAAACATTTATGTTATTAGAATTCTACAAATTATTATAAACATATTTATCTAGTATGTGAACATAATTTAAAAATAAACATGCACGCGCACATGCTTTGTTGGCAAACCGAACGTGATGCAATATATCCTTTAGATCAGTTGTCTCCCGTTAAAAAAGTACCATATATTCGCAAAACTACGCAAAAACACAAAAACAAAATATAAGTATGGTTCATATAGTATTTGTTGTTACTATGAACACTTGTCTTACGCGGTCTTTGCGCTTCTTGGTCTTTCTGAGTGACGTGCGCGCGGTGTAGAACTGCTCGAGCTCGTGCTCGGAGTCGCTCTGACTGCAGTATCCGCTGCTCGCGCTGCTGCCCCACGTCATGTCGAACCACTCACAGTCCGTCATTATCACACCGAACCACACCGACACCGGTAGTTTATAAGAGCGGATGTGTGTGTCTATGGATGATGTGGCTGTCTCTCCCTCGTGCAACCGGGATGTAACCGTTAGACGTAATTTAAAACCCCACCCATCAGTTTGCCCCGCCCCCGGATAGAATTTACAGCACACGGGCTCCTCCCTCCATTCAAAACATCTTCAGGGGGCGGAGTCCGTTTTGCCCACCAGAACAAAAACATTTGAATACAAATTGCTTTTTAAAATACTGATTAAAGTGTTTGCTGTATAAGAAATATTATTTTTTTTTTAAATACGATATAAATAATATAGAGTATAAAAATAATAAATATAATATAAAATTAAATATAATATATATTTATTTTATTTATGTTTAAATAAATGAAATACATACACTTTTACTATTCTTTTTAAACAATTATTTAAAATTATTCAACCAAAAAAATATATTATATATAAAAAATATAAGCATTTTAAAATATTATACATAATATATTCTGATTATGATGAAATAAAAAACACAATATTTTATCATATTTGTTGTATATAAAAATATAATAAAAATATTTATCTTTAAATAAACGTAACATAATATTTACATTTATAAATAAAAATATAATTTTATAATATGATAAAACAAAATAATATATTGTATCATTTTTGTTATATAAAAATATAATATTTTTAAATAAATGTAACAATATTTTAAGTAAAAATATAATTATATAATATGATTAAACAAAAACAATATATTTTATATTTTATAAAATTGTCTAAATATATTTATTTTTAACTAAATCGAATAAATATGATATAATTGTATTTAAATCTAATTATATAATATGATTAAACCTAAAACAAATTTTATCATTGTTTATATAAAAATATATGTATTTAAAAAAGTAACAATATATATATTACAATTATATTTAAAAATAAAAATATAATGATATAATATGATTACATTTAGTTACGAATAAATATATATATATATATATATATATATATATATATATATATATATATATATAATAAATGATTTTATAATATTATATAAAAATGTAATAAATATATTTACTTTTAAATACATGTAATACAATATATAATGCATTTTGTTTGTTTATAATGTACTATTTATTTGATACTGTTTTATATAATATAATATAATAGATTGTTGTGCTATTTGTGTAATATGTATGTCTGACCATCTGTATATGTGTGGTCTAAAGAATTACTGGCTCTCAAGAGGATATTATGTACATGTCACATATGGTCCGAATACAGTCTGCCTAAAGTGTGCTTCAGGGAAAGTGTTGCCTGCATTCAAAAGGATTACAAGTAGAAAAAAAAACCATCATGCAAATGTTGCTTTGACAACCATTGACTTTTTAATTTACCCATCTGTCGCCATGTCACACTCCCCCCGTATCACTTTCTCTTGATTACTCAAGAAAGACTCACTGACGATCAATAGCAGATCTGACCGTAGACAAAGAGAGTCACTGGGATTATAACTCATGAACTAAATGTCCTATACAACCCTAAATATATCCAAACGCACACAAATATTGGAGTTAAACACGCAGCTTCGACTCGAGTGGTTCCAAACATATTAAAAGCCAGGTACGACAGCACCTGAATTGATCTAAAAAGTCAAAACAGACATAAATGTAATTGTTCATTTAAAACTGTAAAATAGTAAGCAGCTGCTTTATTGTGTGGCTGCGAGGCTCATCTGAGCTGTCGTAAAGTCAGTGGCAGCATATGGCGTGCTAAGACACAAAACCACCTCCAGTGACAGATGACGGGGCGGAAACCCATTACAGCATTTTAACATAAACGTATGCGCACATTAACATGGATATACATGCAACAAAACAATGGAGAATATCTCTAAAGCATTTCATTTCTCACCACATTAGTGTCTGTCTCAATCGTGTCCTCGCTGTATTTTGATTGGTCGGTGACAGAATCACAGTTTGGGCTGCAGTCCAGTTGAATAAACGGTTGACAGCGGTAATGACAGGTGTAGTTACAGTCTAAAAAGACAAAAAGTACAACATAAATTCAGAAAAACAATAATCATTGTGACTGGGGAAAGAACAGACAAAATCATGAAGATTTCACTTTCTGGTTTTGTTTGCAGAATTTATGCAAAGCAACCATTTTTGATCGTAGGTCTTCTGAGATCTCATTTTTGTGAGGCTTCTTGCCAAAATGTTTGAGTGCTTTTTATAAGTCGTAGTAGCTTTAACCCACACCTCCAATCTGGATGCCTCTAATTGGATGCCAGGTTTGCCAACTCCTGACTCTAATTAGCGTTTGTTGACGTCATTAGCCTAGAGGTTCACAGTTGGAATGACATATTCAATATGTACAAGAACAATATAATCATTTGTGTGTTATTAGTTAAAACAGATTGTGTTTGTTCATTATTGTAACTTAGATGAAGATCAAACCAGATTTTAAGACACCTGTTTGAGTCTCTAGTATCATCCGATCTGCCATATTTTAAATTTGAGTGTTTGGATCACTCAACATGATTGACAGTCATGGGACGATGAACATCAGTACATAGATACACCATTTATAATGTATCATTTGATTTTAACATGGTTGGCAGTGATTGGACGATGCTTGCCGTTATTTTGAATCAGAATTAATTATGCTAATTTCTGATGTCCCCACAGCCACCCCCATTGTGCCCTTGAGTAAGGCACTTAACTCCAGGTTGCTCCGGGGGGATTGTCCCTGTAATAAGGGCACTGTAAGTCACTTTGGATAAAAGCATCTGCCAAATGCATAAATGTAAATGTTGTAATGTCTGTAACGTCTCAAAACATCATAAACAATTTGGTGAAAAAAAATAAAATAAATAAAAAGAAAAAATATCTGACTTTCTATAGCTTGATATTATGTACAATTTCACAACGGTCCACATATGTAAATCGAAAGGGTTCACATACTTTTTCTTGCCACTGTATATTATGTTCAGAAGAGAAAGGTTGATGAATATTAAAGAGGTGTGGGCGTAACTCCAAAAAACGGACGAGGTACAGGGGATGGAATGAGGTCTCGGGTCACGAAAGACCTGATTGGTGGAACTGGGGGGGGGGCTAGAAACTTTTCTGAAAACGATCAAGGGAAACTCCGTTCCCCCGGATTGACGGTGAAATGACCAACGCTGCCATTGTTACTCACGTGAACAGCGAAGACTCTGTTTGTACAGTCCCCATATAAATTCGCCGCACAGGTCACACCAACTCAACTGTGTTTGCCCGCAGGGCTGGAAGTCGTGTTCCCGCCAATCAGGGTCCTCCAAACGGACGCGGTCCCCCACCATCCGCACCACCTTTTCTTTGCTCCACCTTTCCAGTGTTTGTCCCACGGCGGCAGGAGGACCGGTAAGGGGCGCTAGCTCGATGCGATCATCGGGGGTCAAGTCTTGCAATTCGATTAGCTCACATTTTGCCATGTTGGGAATACAGTCAACAATAAAGCATGGCTCAGTAGATCCGGTAGCACACGGTTGGGGGTTTAAACCACTTTAGATTGACCCCGTTTTTTGCATCTGGATCTGAAGCTTTTGCATCTCTAGATTAAAGCCGATCATGGATCACTTTGTGGTCATGTGTGCAACGTATATCTTCAAATGTATCCGCCAGTAGTCGTTAAATCCTGCATGAGATGCCCAGGTATGTGAGTTTGATGTTGAGATGTCCTCTTACATTTTCAGAAGTGCTTTAGACAACATCTGGCTCAATCTGTGGGGAAACATTGAGATTACATTAGACTGCAGTATATTGTGGTTATGTATGATTACAGCAAAGTGAGGAGCACATCCACGGCATATAATCGCTCCATTTCCATTCTCCATTGCATTGAAAATCAGGGGTTTAAAACAAACCATTGTTGGACCCCACTATATATCTGACATTTCTCTCCAGTAAAAGAGAGACCTTGATATTTACAGAACAGAGAATGAAATATTTACTTTGCACGGGCCAAACGCTTCCCCACACATTACACTGAAGGTCTATGGACTGTGTCCTCTTGTAGACATGCATATAGGGATATAACAGTCCAGTGGGGTTGTGCAAACGAATCTGTACTTTAACAACATCGATGTGGAAACTGATCAGTATGCATGTGAAGGGCATTTCACTCAAGGGTGTTTGGAGCGTTTCTGTTGTAGGGCACCTCTTTTGGCTGCTATCCTAATCCTGAGAAACCCAAAAGCCTGAAGCACTACGCCAGAATAGAAAGAGGCACAAAACTGGGTCACAAAAAGCACAGAAATATTAAAAAAAACGTTAAAAGTAGACTTTAAAAGGCTCATAAATTAGATGTGAAAATATAGTTAATTGAT
>JAVLUX010000163.1:13695000-14130000 GCA_032164185.1 Moxostoma hubbsi
AAGTGAATTACAACAGCGTGAGCACCATGACAAAGCTCGCACATAAAATGTAAACATGCTGAACTTGCAAATCACAAACTCGAGCACAAAAAAAATATGATTGTGCACTCACGCGCAGCTGAAATCATCCGGGACGGGGGTTTTTTGTTCGGGAGATTGTTCTGTTAACAAATGCTATTGGCTGCTGACCAACTCCTGTATTGATTTGCTGCATCTCTTAGAATCTCCCGTGAGTGGCTGTTGTTAGACGAGGATATTCTGTTTCACCTGCTGTGCTTTCCCAGCCCCAAGGGTCCCAGGGCCTGACTGGCTTCCACTCTGAGCCTGCAATTAATCTACATGATGAATTCTTGTAGAGGCTGATGAGTAGTGGATAGCCCTTGCGGTACCACACTAACAAGCTGGGAACTATCTGACATCTACTATCTGACATCTAGCTATCTACACTCACCATTTTGTGAAACACTAACATTCCCTTCAACATTAACGTTAGATGGATCTTTTTTCAGGGTACCTCTCAACAGGTTCACTAAACACCTTGCCGCGTTCTGTATTTCCAGCTATTTTCAGTTATTATCAAAGACAGAAAACACAATATTCTGTATATTAGTGTTATAATGGTGTAAAAAATATTGTTCATGTTAATTAATGTTAACGTATAAACAAGACACAACCTTATTGTAACGAGTTACCGTTACATTTAATAAAAATACTTTCAGACTAAATAAATGTTAATTTTATCATGCACTTTCTCAACTACTCCTAAATTAACTTTTCTTCACTAAATAGTAACAAACTTCTTTGTCTTTGTTTTCTTTGTCTGGTTCTTGTTGACTTCACTGGAGATTAAAAGGAAGTATTGTTTCTTTGGTTGCACATATCACTTCCTGTGGCTATAATTCGAAAGGGATATTTTTAGAACATTTCATATTTGTGATGTCATAATATCAAATGATTAAATTGTTTTATAGGGCTATATTGATATGATTTTTAATTCAGCTTTGTGCTAGCAAAGAAACCATATTCATGTGAGTGAGGGAGAGAAAGATGCGTGTGAGTGAGGGAGTGAGTCAGGAGAGAGTGTGAGATTGGGGGGAGGGAGGGACAAACTGAGCATAACACAAGAGCAGACGCTGAGCAGAACTGGTACAGTTGGAAATCAAACCTGTGAAGGAGAAGATGTGCTCTTTTAATGAGAGGAAAATCATATTGTACTTTATTCTGCACACATTCGGTGAGTAGTTTTTAATAGTTTTATCATTTGAGGACTGATTCATTTGAGTTTCTCATTCAGTGCTTCACATTATTAAAACAGAAAACATGATAGAATTTGAAGTTACTGAAAGAACCTTGTAAATACTATGATGATGATTGTTATTTAAAACACAGTATTTTACTAAACTCGATATACACTGATTTGTACAGTCCGTTAAGATTGTTACTTGACTGTGTGATGTCCTTAAATTCATACATGACTCTCGGTTCTGTGGTGAAAATGTGTGTTGTGTGGTAAAAGAGAGAGAGGTGAGAGGAGATGGTGCTCCACTGTTATCATGTTTAGTTATCATGCTGGTTTCGAGCATTTTATTAAAGTTTCCTTCTTGTCTACATGAAGACATAAACTGAATGGTCAATGAGGACGTTTTTTTAACAACATTTACTGAGGATGGTGTCACTAAATGCTGTTTCAGAACTATATGTTTAGTGATTTATGCTACTTCAGATTCCTGGCCAGAAGTCAGATATTCACTACCTCAGAACAGAAGGTCAGAGACGATTTTATACTTTGCCCAATACTGGTGACAATCTGGCAGATGCTGTTAAACTCTGGATGAGCATTTTACTCCAATGAGGAAGTGGAAAGACATTCCTTCAGAAAACGAGCACAGATGAAACAACTGTGCAATACATTGCTGCATTGAGAGATTTGGCTAGTGAATTTGTTGATAATCTAGATCAGTGTTTCCCAAACTGGGGTAGATCTGCGTGAGGTGACAATGGGGGTACGTGAGGTGACAATGGGGGTACGTGAGGTGACAATGGGGGTACGTGAGATGACAATGGGGTACGTGAGATGACAATGGGGGTACGTGAGATGACAATGGGGTACGTGAGGTGACAATGGGGGTACGTGAGATGACAATGGGGTACGTGAGGTGACAATGGGGTACGTGAGGTGACAATGGGGTACGTGAGGTGACAATGGGGGTACGTGAGATGACAATGGGGTACGTGAGGTGACAATGGGGGTACGTGAGATGACAATGGGGGTACGTGAGGTGACAATGGGGGTACGTGAGGTGAGAATGGGGGTAAGTGAGGTGACAATGGGGGTACGTGAGGTGACAATGGGGTACGTGAGGTGACAATGGGGGTACGTGAGATGACAATGGGGTACGTGAGGTGACAATGGGGTACGTGAGGTGACAATGGGGGTACGTGAGATGACAATGGGGGTACGTGAGGTGACAATGGGGGTACGTGAGGTGACAATGGGGGTACGTGAGATGACAATGGGGGTACGTGAGGTGAGAATGGGGGTACGTGAGGTGACAATGGGGGTACGTGAGGTGACAATGGGGTACGTGAGGTGACAATGGGGGTACGTGAGATGACAATGGGGTACGTGAGGTGACAATGGGGGTACGTGAGATGACAATGGGGGTACGTGAGGTGACAATGGGGGTACGTGAGGTGAGAATGGGGTACGTGAGATAACAATGGGGGTACGTGAGATGACAATGGGGTACGTGAGATAACAATGGGGGTACGTGAGATGACAATGGGGTACGTGAGATGACAATGGGGGTACGTGAGGTGAGAATGGGGGTATGTGAGGTGACAATGGGGTACGTGAGGTGAGAATGGGGGTACGTGAGGTGAGAATGGGGGTACGTGAGGTGAGAATGGGGGTATGTGAGATGACAATGGGGTACGTGAGATGACAATGGGGGTACGTGAGGTGAGAATGGGGGTATGTGAGGTGACAATGGGGTACGTGAGATGACAATGGGGGTACGTGAGGTGAGAATGGGGGTACGTGAGGTGAGAATGGGGGTACGTGAGATGACAATGGGGGTACGTGAGGTGAGAATGGGGGTATGTGAGATGACAATGGGGTACGTGAGATGACAATGGGGGTACGTGAGGTGAGAATGGGGGTACGTGAGGTGACAATGGGGGTATGCAAATAAAATTCTGAGACTAACCGTTCTTTCAATTTTATCACAGCCTAAAATAACATTCAAACCCAGTTCATGTATTTCTCACTGGCAAAAATGATTGTGTGTGTGATCGTGTAGAAACACCAAAATGTCACGAAAGTCAGAAAAATATGCAATGAAATAATCGTATCTTTTGCGGTTAAAAAGAATGCATCTACTCATGCGTCACACAGTGACTTAGTGATGTTAAGGTAAAATCTTCACTGTTTTACCAGACTCGCACATGTCAGTCGTCCGTAATTTATTTTTTTTAGGGGTTTTTTGTGGTTTAAAAGGTAATTTGTATTTAAGGTTAGATGCATATAGGAGTTTTGATTCTGATGGTATAACTTCATAATCTTTGATGACAGGTTTCAGACACATTCACATGCAATCATTTTCACATTTGCTTGCACACTATAACCTGTTTTTACATTGTTACATAGTTTTTTTTTCCAGCAAATTAGCTCATGCTAACAGTGTCAAATGTGACATAAAAAGAGGCTTGAGCTGATCGCGTGACTGCACAGATACTTAACCACAATTCTTAACCACAATTCTCAGTCTGCCGGCAATGACGTACCTCTAGAACTGCCCTGCTGCAACTGCTGACTGGATACTTAATACTTAACAATATAAATGTTATTTTATGTATTTAATTATGAAAATGAAGTTTACAGAAGCGTAAAGTATTAAAAGTAAAATATTAATTAAAATAAAGGTGTAAAGAAAATGCATGATACATGCAATCATTTGTCTATTTTTGTTTTTTAAACTCTTTTTTTAATTTGGGGAATAATACTTTCATATTGCTGAAGTGTTCCGAGTGTTTTCTGCTTATTTATTTATTCAAACTTTTCATCAAATTAAAAGAAGAAAAAACACTGAAAGCGCTTGAGTCGGGAGATAACTGGGCATTAATGTTGCAGATGTGGAGCAGGTTTCTAAAGATGCTGAAAACTGTGAATTGGAGCGCGAGAGAGGAGTGGACTATCTCATCTGACCGTCGTTGTAGCAGTCGCAATTTTCCCGGCTTTTATAGCTAATGAGCATGCGCGTTTTAGAGTTGATTTACAGCTGATGCTTGTGTGGATGATTGGCTCGTTTAACTGTAAAGCGGGACTTGTTTTCTACACCCGTTGACTTTTCCAGTTTCTCCCATTTAAATGGAAGTGACCCAAAATATCAACACATTTTTGTGCTAAACATTATTCTGAATAACTGCTACTTTTGCATTTTGGAGAATACGAATGTAGAAGTTTGAAATAATTATTTACGTTACACATATACCACAAAAGCAGAGACAGGCTAAATACAAATTGTGCCGTTGTGATTTAATGTGCTGAGTAACACATTTTCCCCGCCATGTCCGATATTAAAATCAGTGCGAAAGGGCATTGTCATGTCTTCAAGATATGAAATATTTTTTTCCGCTCAGCTTTTCATGCATATTTAGTTTTTTACTCGCCGGAGCGCGACCTTTTTATTATATATAATCACGAAAAATACTTCGTCTTTTTACTGTTATATTGACAATATTCTCCAAAGACATGCTGTAAATTTTGATCTCCTGGAGAAAATTAATGAAATTTGGCTTGGACCCTGACCATTTCTTCTTATGTATGTGGAACTTCCCCAAAATAATACAAAGTTACACCAGAAAAATCTAATTATTATTATTATTATTATTTTCATTGGAATAATGTATACATATATCACAATTATTTAGCTTGAATATTTTTGGTTTTCCTTTTTTTTTACAGTATACACAATTACAAAAAAAAGACAATAGATTATTTTTCTGTTGAGCAAAAATCACAGAATAATCAATATCCAAATGAAATCTCTCTAATACACTTTTAACTTGACATATACCATGTAAAATGTTGAATGTAACCTCTTTTACTTTATTATTTAAACAATATTTCTCACAAATATTCCAAGATTTAGTCCAGTTTATATTTCTCAATACATTGTTCCACAATTAACTTTTATGAGTAAGTGTTTCCCATATTATAATATTTCTAATATGTTTATTGGTACAATGGTGTTTAAGGATATTAATATCTCTTATAAACATACTTTCTTTAACGTATATTGTCTCAGAAATATCACTTCCACAAGCTCTTATAAAATGTGTGACCTGCTGAGGTATGACGTCAAACACAACTGGAAACCCAAATTTAACAAATTACCGTTTAAATTTAAAAGTTGTCTAAGTAACATAATATTATTTTCATACCAACTTTTATAGAAAATAGATATATTTTTATATTGAATACTTCTATTATTCCAAATAATATATTATTTGGGGAAAAATTGTGCTTAAACACCAGCATCCAAGTTAATAAATCTGTGAAATTGAGCTAATTTCACAAGTTAATTTTATAATCAGATCTCAACAAAAGATCTATACCACCCAACATATCAAACACATACTTTGGCAACGTGTACCACATGCTGTCCTTTTCTTTCATGAATTAAATTAACCAATTAACCGTAAGCACAGATAACCCACCTTCCGGAACACGACCTGAGTCTTCTCTCATCTACCAGTGACGCTTGATTCAACTTCCCGCGTCTACTGCCTGCGCAGATATCAACTGCGCAACTGGGTTTTGGTTGCCAGGTTGAGGTCACAAATGGGTTGATATTTGCATGATGTGTCAACTGCTTGAGGATAGATTCTGTTATGAAACAGTTGGTTCTGGTCCTCTTGCATGTTTCAGTACATTGAAACATACTTTAACTCAACTGTTTTTAATCTTGATCACAGTAAATCGAGTAGAGCTAATGTTGTGACAATGACAACAAGCAGTGTGTCAGGAGGACTCGCTCAATCATCTTCTCACCATTTTTACAACACATTGACTTTAATGCGGTCTGAAAGCCTGTGAGCCAAGACCAACAGGCTCATGAATATTTTTTACCTTTAGGCTGTCAAGACGACTGACTTCCATCCACATAAATAAAGCAAACTGTTGCATAACTGCTGGAATGATACATATCCATGTTTAGTGCACATACAGTCACTTCTCTTATTGCACTTGTGAAGCTGCACTAATGTAGTATTTATTAATTGGTCCGATCAGTCTCCTGACCCCCTTCCTGTTCTCCTAGCTGCTATTGATCTCAATGCAAATTGCACTTTACTGTGGTAGTTACAGTTCATCATGTTACGACTCTTGATTCCACTACCGCAACCTCTCCTTTAAATGTTCTTGTTGCACACCTCAGATCACCTGTATAAGTGCTGAATGAGGGTTTTCTGGCTTTTGACCTCAACATCTTGTTTTCTGAATTGTCTTTAGCAGGTGTGTTTGGTGTTGATACAGATGAAGTGAAGTCAGTGTCAGTGATGGAGGGAGATCCTGTCACTCTACACACGGATTTTCCTGAAATACAGCGAGACGATCAGATAGTGGTGCTGTTTGGACCTCAAGAGACTCGTATTGCTGATTTCCGTGACTTCAAGCTCTCTACACATTCACAATTTCAAGGCAGACTGCAGGTGGACAACAAGACTGGATCTGTTACCATCAGTAACATCAGCATGACAGACTCTGGGCCTTATGAAGTACAACTCATCAATGGCCGTGGGACAACAGAAAACAAATTCAAGATTTCAGTTATTAGTGAGTAAATATGTTTAATACTTTTGGTCATGCAGTTAATGATATGATTAATGATAATAAGTAGGTGTGGTTCGGTTGACAGGACACAATACAGACCCATTGAAGCACTTACAACATTTTGTTTTTGAATGTGAGTTAACATGTGTCTTGTGCACTCATCTTGAGCATTTACTTAATTTCCTGTTTTTCAATATTTCATTCCTGTCCTTGTAATATACTACTATTATAATATTGGACCAATGCCTGTTTACCTAATGTCATCTGACAACATTTTAACCCTCTGATGCATGAATTATATCCCAAATCCATGTTTACTTTTACTACAAAACAAGAATAAATCATTCCCAACCTTAATGTTTACAAAAGTATGTATTTTGACTGTTGTTGTTCACTGTAGTAGACACCATTTACATTTATGCATTTGGTGCTTTTATCCAAAGTAACTTACAGTGCACTTATTACAGGGACAATCCCCCCGGAGCAACCTGGAGTTGAGTGTCTTCCTCAAGGACACAATGATGGTGACTGTGGGGATCAAACCAGCAACCTTCCGATGACCAGTTATGTGCTTTAGCCCACTACACCTATGCATTTAGAGAGTATTGTACACCCTAGAGTAAAACAGGAGAGCAACAGTTATTTAAGAAACACATTTGACATATTTACAATTACTAATCATGATAAATAAGGATTTCCCTCATTCTGTTCTTTATATGGATAAATGTTACCCTCTCAGAGATCTGAGTGTCTTGGTTTAAGACTGACAGTTCTACATTCTGATTGATAATTTTCTCTTTGTCCTTTATAGAATCAGGAAGATCACATATAGTGCTGATAATTGTTGGTGTAATTGGTCTGGTCACGATTGCAGCTTTAGTGTGCCGTTACCTGAACTTCAGACAACCTTTACAGAAGGCAAGTTATCTACAGTATGAATAGTAAAAGATCGAAAGTCTTTTTATGTGAAAATTGTGTCTTTCTAATAGTTTCTCAATTTCTAATTGAAATTTTTTAAATTGTTTTATTGTGTTTTGCAAAACAAAAAACAAAGATAAATATAATATATCTGTAGCATGTTTGCAATTTTTATATTTATTGCCTTTTTTCTCTCCCTGTTGTCATTAGGAATCAGACAACAAAGTTTGACACCATCATCTGCTGCACTGATTACTCTACTGTATATATTTGATTTATTTATTAAGAAGTTTGGCCTCATTCTTGATTTATGAAAAAATAAACCTTATAGTATTGCAAGCACTATGCGTAATAATTCAAATAAATAATAACAAATAGTTTGATCCTTCCAACAGTTGCACGTTGAACCATGGACTGAAGCATGGCCACCCCACTCACAACAGCCATTTTGGTCATTTTTTTTTGTCTTGGGCACAATTTAGTTTTTTAGAGGTGGAACCGAAAACAGGAGACGTAATGTGCGCAGATGCTGTTTGCACCCTGGGGATACAAAAATATAATAGATGAAAACTATGATGAATAATGATAAATCATAAATGGGATGCAAATAAAAATCAATGTATTTGGCAAAGGGTGTAAAAAGCATCTGTCTTGAACCAGAACAACCGTCCGATTGGACAAAAATAAACTTCATTCATGTAGAGTTGAAGTCAGAAGTTAAGAAGTCATAAAAACTATTTTTTTTAACTACTCCACAGATTTCATATTAGCTAACTATAGTTTTGGCAAGTCGTTTGAGACCTCTACTTTGTGCATGACACGAGTCATTTTCCTTATTAATTTTTGTAACTGTATACAGACCGATTGTTTCACTTTTAATTGATTATAATCACAATTCCAGTGGTTCAGAAGTTTACAAAAGTTAACTGTGCCTTTAAGCAGCTTGAAAAATTCCAGAAAATGATGTCAAGCCTTTAGACAATTAGCCAGTCATCTTCTATAGGAGGTGTACTGAATTGGAGGTGTACCTGAGGATGTATTTTAAGGCCTACCTTCAAACTCGGTGCCTTTTTGCTTGTCATCATGGGAAAATCACAAGAAATCAGCCAAGACCTCAGAAATTTCTTTGTGAAACTCCATAAGCCTGATTCATCCTTGGGAGCAATTCCCAAACACCTGAAGGTACCACATTCATCTGTACAAACAATAGTACACAAGTATAAACACCATGTGACCACACAGACATCATACCACTCAGGAAGGAGACGCTTTCTGTCTCCTAGAGATGAACATAGTTTGGAGCGAAAAGATTAAATCAATCCCAGAACAACAGCAAAGGACCTTGTGAAGATGCTGGAGGAAACAGGTAGACGAGTATCTATATCCACAGTAAGAGTCCTATATGGACATAACCTGAAAGGCTGCTCAGCAAGGAAGAAGCCGCTGCTCCAAAACTGCCATAAAAAAGCCAGAATACAGTTTGGAAGAGCACATGGGACAAAGATCTTACATTTTGGGGAAATGTTCTCTGGTCTAATGAAACAAAAATTGAACTGTTTGGCCATAATGACCATCGTTATGTTTGGAGGGAAAAGGATGAGGCTTGCAAGCTGAAGAACAACATCCCAACTGTGAAGCATGGGGGTGCAGCATCATGTTGTGGGGGTGCAGCATCATGTTGTGGGGGTGTTTGCTGCAGGAGGGACTGGTGCACTTCACAAAATAGATGACATCATGAGGACGGAAAATTATGTGGATATATTGAAGCAACATCTCAAGACATCAGACAGGAAGTTAAAGCTCGGTCGCAAATGGGTCTTCCTAATGGACAATGACCCCAACCAAATACTATCAAAGTGTATGTAAACTTCTGACCCACTGCGAATGTGATGAAAGAAATAAAAGCTGAAATAAATAATTCTCTCTAATGTTATTCTGACATTTCACATTCTTAAAATGAAAGAAATGTTAAAAAACATGAACTGCCTAAAATCTCCTTTTGTGTTACATGGAAGAAAGAAAAAACAGCGGGTCTGGACCAACATAAAGGTGAGTTAATGATGACAGAAACACTTTTGGGTGAAATATATCTGAAGTACAGGAATATACAAAACTGGAATTCAAAAGTAAAAACTAAATTTTTTAAATAATCTCAACATTAATCTCAACATGAATCTCAGTGCACACACAGTCTTTGAGCCTCGAGAATCAATTTTTAAACAAAATCGCCATCTAGTGTTCAATGGCCGGTTTCACAATTATTTTATTTAAGTTCTAGGACAAACTAAGAGGTGTTTTTGTGAATACAAAATTATTATATATATTATATACTTATTTTCTAACTCAAGGAAAAAGTTCAGGAGGATTTTATTCTTCATGTTTCATGATTCTGGCCCCAGATTGGAGAACTGTTTGCTGCATCTGTGAGGAACTGATGATGTCTGTTCTCTCCACTGTTCAAATTATCTGGATCTGATGTCATAATGTAGTACAATTATAGTAGCCACGCCCACCACAGCAGAGATGACCAATCGGATCACAGCTTCAGTCGAACCACAACACTGGTCAGAATCTGATGGAAGAAAACAAAACTGAGCTCGACGGAGGTTTCAGCGTCCCTTTTGTGTAAAGTAAACGCTGTATTTTTGTATGTTTAGGAAGCAGAGGTGCAGTAAAGGAAGCCAGAAGGCAATTAATGTGCATTGTGTTCTACAGGAACCAATAAATTGTGAAAGAAGTCATCTCGTGAGTCGTCCTTCTCATAACCTGATCAGACCCGTTACACTGGTTGTGCATTTCAACTTTTAGTTTTTGGTCATTTGCACAGAGACACTAAACAAACAGACACAAATGGATCAGTATTATTGGTGCCTGAAGTGAATTAAATAAATCAGCTGAATTAGTTAAAGATTTAACCACTGACAGAACAGATAAAAAGAGTGTAAATATTAAAAGTAAACACAGATCATTTAGCAAACACTCACCAAAAGCATATCAACCCACAAACAGATGTATATGTATGTGTACACACACCCAAACCCCGACACAACCCCCAAACCCTGACTCAACCCCCAAACCCCGACACAACCCCCAAACCCCGACACAACCCCCAAACCCCGACTCAACCCCCAAACCCCGACACAACCCCCAAACCCCGACACAACCCCCAAACCCCGACTCAACCCCCAAACCCCGACACAACCCCCAAACCCCGACTCAACCCCCAAACCCCGACTCAACCCCCAAACCCCGACACAACCCCTAAACCCTGTGTGATGAGGCACACATGTGCCAAACTTGAAGAACCACACTAAACTGTTTTTGTGAGATTTTTTTTGCGTTTGTTTTACTCTGGTTGCAGTCACATGAAAGGTGCACATTCCATGGTGACTGTTATCAAAGTAAAACATACAAGGTGAAGTTGAACAAACAATGTTTTAATGTTAATGGGTATGTCTCTTTTGTCTTTCCGGTTCCTGGAAATGCCTAGTGGGAGGGGCCGCGAACAGGAAACCAACTATATGTCATCCTGAAGGGGAGGAGTTGGTTTATTAAGAGCATTTATACCTAAAACTCATGAATGTGTATGTGTTTGAAAATTTACTAAATGGTAATGTAACTTGTTAAAGATAGACATTATCAATGTTTAGTTGGTAGGCTTGCCAATACTCTGTGAACTATGAAATGTGTAGTTAATAACTGATGAAGAGTTATGATTGGTCAGTTTGAAAATGAAGGAGGAGATTAAAACTATAAAAGAACAGATGAAATGTTTGGGAAGTAGAAAAAAGTTGCTGTTTGGTTGGATCAGTAGCCAACTGTGTAACTCATTTTCCCATGACTTCTTTTTTTTGGGGGTTTTGTTTTGTGATGAGTTGTACTCTTGTGTTAAGTTTGTTTTCCTGCTGAATTTCTGAGTTAAACTTGAACTTACAAAGGACACTTTGCTTTGGACTGTGTTGCACTTTTTGGAATTTGTGGCACTCTGAATTAAATGAGAATTTTTCCATGGACACTTTTGAAGTTTTTCATTTTTATTTGCTGCTGGTTTAGCCAACACACTGACCATCCTACGACACCTCGACACATCCCCCAAACCCCGACACAACCCCCAAAACCCGACACATCCCCCAAACCCCGACACAACCCCCAAACCCCAACACAACCCCCAAACCCCGACACAACCCCCAAAACCCGACACAACCCCCAAAACCCCAACACAACCCCCAAAACCCGACACATCCCCCAAACCCCGACACATCCCCCAAACCCCGACACATCCCCCAAACCCCGACACAACCCCCAAAACCCGACACATCCCCCAAACCCCGACACAACCCCCAAAACCCGACACATCCCCCAAACCCCAACACAACCCCCAAAACCCGACACATCCCCCAAACCCCAACACAACCCCCAAAACCCAACACATCCCCCAAACCCCAACACAACCCCCAAAACCCGACACATCCCCCAAACCCCGACACAACCCCGACACAACCCCCAAACCCCAACACAACCCCCAAAACCCGACACATCCCCCAAACCCCGACACAACCCCCAAAACCCGACACATCCCCCAAACCCCGACACAACCCCCAAACCCCAACACAACCCCCAAACCCCAACACAACCCCCAAAACCCCGACACATCCCCCAAACCCCGACACAACCCCCAAACCCCGACACAACCCCCAAACCCCGACACAACCCCCAAACCCCGACTCAACCCCCAAACCCCGACACAACCCCCAAACCCCAACACAACCCCCAAACCCCAACACAACCCCCAAACCCCGACACAACCCCCAAACCCCGACACAACCTCTAATATAACCCTCACAAAAAACGTTCTGCATTTTTACATTTTCAATAAAACATTGTTTTATTGTTTTTTAAGTGATTTGAATTATGTGGACACTAGAAATGTCCTCATAAACTACATTTATAGCATAATACCCTTGTAATTACCAGTTTGTAACCTAAACAATTGTCCTTGTAAACCACATAAACATGCCCACACACACACACACACACACACACACACACGTGTATATAACTGTGTGTTTTCACCAGTACACGTCTGACAGACTTCAATAATGACGAGATGTTCGGTCAGGTTGGTGAATGAATTGGACACTACACAACTGTAGATGTTGTTCTCCTGATATTCCACCTCCAGAGGTAGAGAGAGACTGCTGTTGAGATCAGACACACTGATGGAGGACAATAAACTGTTTCCTTTGTACCAGGAGAGAGTCACATTGCCACAGTGTGTCACATTCAACACTGAACACATCAACACACATTTAGAGCTTGAAGAACATTGAGAAGAGTCTCTGATGATGACGGGAATCGGCAGATGAGCTGCAAAACATGAGGAAAAAGGGTTTTCTTAGATGTGCTGAAAACTGAACGACTTTAAGGGTTTTTGCACAAATCTGAACACAATTATTCCAGATTTGAAATGATTTAAACTGATCAAATGATCAATAGATCCAGACATGAATAAATAATGCTGTTAAAATGAGTCTGAAAATTCATCCCTGTTTTGTGCTCATTCCCAATCAATGAGGTAAAATAATAAATCAGAAATCTAAAGATGTACAACAGCAGTCGTTTTACCGTTTCATTCAACTTTATAATTTTCATAATCAGTCAATAATATTGAACACGGTTAATCAACATTCCTCATAAACACCCTTAAAAACAGATTACACCATTTATTTTTTACAAAAGTGATTTTAAACTCACCACAGACAGTGACATTGAATCTCTTGTATGAAGTTTCTCCACTGATGATCATTAGATTATAAAGCCCAGAGTTTGTGATTCGGATGTTTCTGACGGTGAGAGATCCAGTCTGTCTGTCCAGCTGCAGTCTGTCTCCAAATATCTCATGACTATCAAACATATCGATGTCCTGCTTATAAATGTGAGCTATAAGAGTCTCTTGAGGTCCAAACATCCACAATATCTGATCATTTCTCTGTATTTCAGTAACATCAGTGTGTAGAGTGACAGAATCTCCCTCCATCACTGACACGGTCTTCATTTCACCTGTATCAACACCAAACACACCTGAAATCATATTAAACAATCTCAGTCTCAGTAAATTACCATTTCTTTAGTGACTCCTTTTACAATTAAAGAGGTGACCGTTAAAGATGAAAGAGATTTCAAATGTATCCTCATAAATATTCAGTACAATGACCTGCATTCGATTTTCTAGATCATTTGCACAGAAATAGTGATTTTAAACTGTTTGAACTTCACATTTACTTAAAGGCTATTAAAGATTTGATAAGTTACTCACCACACACAATGAACATGAACACAGCAAACACGTGCGCTAATCATTCTGATATACACTGAATGACTGGTGTTTTCATTATCAGGTTTAAATGTGGAACAAACACAACATTTTACACACGCACATATAGACATACTTCTATAGACACTCTCTTGTGCATTTACCCAGTAAAATAAACCACATGCATTGAGGTCAGACCACCGATTCACTGACCTCAACAACAACAGCTCTGAGTCTTTTTAAAGGTATAGTTGACCCAAAAAAGAACATTCTCTTATCATTTACTCATCCTCATGCCATCCCAGATCTGTAGGACTTTCTTTCTTCTGCAGAACACAAACAAAGATTTTTAGAAAGAATATTTCAGCTCTATTGGTCCATAAAATGAAAGGTTCAAAATGCACATAAAGTCAACATGAAAGTAATCCTTAAGACTAAAGTGGTAGGGGGGTCTGGGTATCTCAGCGAGTATTGACGCTTACCGTCACACCTGGAGTCGCGAGTTTGAATCCAGGGTGTGCCGAGTGACTCCAGCCAGGTCTCCTTAGCAACCAAATTGGCCCGGTTGCTAGGGATGGTAGAGTCACATAGGGTAACCTCCTCGTGGTTGCTATAATGTGGTTCTTGCTCTCAATGGGGCATGTGGTGAGTTGTGTGTGGATGCCGCGGAGAATATCGTAAAGTTTCCAAACGCACTATGTCTCCGCGGTAACGTGCTCAACAAGTAACGTGTTAAGATGTGCGGATTGGCCTTCTCAGACGCGTAAGCAACTGAGAATCGTCCTCCACCACCCGGATTGCGGCGAGTCACTACGCCACCACGAGGGACTTAGAGCACATTGGGAATTGGACTTGCCAAATGAGGAGAAAAGTGGAGAAAATCCCCCCCCCCCCCCCCCAAAAGTAATAAGTAAAATAAATAAATCAAGCCCCAATTACAATTTAAAAAATGTAAATAGTTTAAAACGTCATCTTGAAGTTCACGTCAGTAGAAAGGTCTTTTTAGTGTCCCAAGTTTTTATAATGGTAGGGTTATAAGGTTCATAAGCATGGAAAACAATGTTTAAATCCCTTTACAATAAAGATCTGTAAAGTTACTAGGATTTTTAGAAAATTATCTTTAAAATACAGTGTCCTGAAAAAGGGACGTTTCTTTTTAGTTGTGATATAGATATACACACACACACACAACCAATAGTTCCGGTCCTCGAATCTGATTGGACGAGAGACGTTCCATGAGCACTGATGGTCCGACACCATCAGCACTCGGACGCTTCACTGTGTGTGTATCACTCCGCTTGGGTTCATGCCGTTATAAGCTAACGTGTAAGAGCAGTGCAGGTCTGTTAGGAGTTACTGTCTTTATTTCTGACATTACATGTTAACCAGCAGGTGGTGTCAAAAGATCATTTTTGTGTGTAATATGAGTCAGTTGGTGGCATAAATTGAATCCATTAGTCATTGTTTACAAGAAAAGCACTCTGTGATCACTTATATTACCACTACATTACTTAAGCTAGGACATTGAAAATACAATCAGTTCCTGCTCTTTAAGAGACTAAAAAACGTGACATTTTTCATGTGGTTTACAATTTGATTTGTGTTAATATTAATGGATGTAAAATTACAGAATTGACATAATCAATTCAACCTACAAGCTATCACACAACACAACGCATTGGAGGTTTTTGCACTTCTTCAAGAATGAACAAAGTGATAATGACGAGTTTGCAGGTTGGTGTATAAAAACAAAACAAAAAGAAAAACAGTGCAACTAATCTTTATTCAAACTGTTAAACCACACAAGGAAACTTGTTACTGAAATTTGTGTAAAATTTAAATGGGAAACTATGTGAGTGGTGCGTTTTGAGCAGAAATTGTAGCTGGGCACTGCTCAAGGACGCCGAATGGGGGGCATATGGCTGTTATGTTTCCTCCTATTTTCAAAACTGCAAAAAAAAAAAAGAAGAGAAAAAATACTCTTGACATAGTTTTGCATTTCCTTGCAATTATTTTGAGTTACCTCACAATAAATGAACCATGATTTTACAACAGTAACCATAATTGAATTATGGTTCAATTATCCAGCCCGACAGGACCCAGAATCCATCAGGTTTCAGGTCAGTTTTTCAACTATGATATTGGGTTCGGAATTAATGAAATATAACCAGGCTTACCTAACTTGTTTCGGGCGCGAGTTCCAACTCCTAGACGTGCAAACTTTGACTTAAAGTTTCCAAGAAACATGTCGAGACACCTGAGTCTCTTGTTTTTAGAGCAGCTGTCACAAACGTTAGACGTTCTGAAAAACTTCACAGCAAAGAGGACTTAATATGAAACGTGTTACAATGTTACACATGATTTCAGATCAGTCTGCACCAAGCACGTTTTGGCGCATGA
Organism: Moxostoma hubbsi; assembly: GCA_032164185.1. Lineage (NCBI taxonomy): Eukaryota > Metazoa > Chordata > Actinopteri > Cypriniformes > Catostomidae > Moxostoma > Moxostoma hubbsi. The sequence goes on from JAVLUX010000163.1 coordinate 13,711,467, forward strand.
TAAACAGTAAGCTAATGTTTTCCCCTCTTCTGCTCTAATGTGCAGAGGAGTCACAGTGCCTTAAAACAGTGTATGTTTACTGTTAAAAATACTGTTATGAATGTTGCCTATGATGTTTACATAAAATACAGCCAATTGCAACAATATTTGCATGGAGAAGAAATGATAAAGAGAGTGCATTTTAAGGTCTGTGCAGACCTCTGTACAGTAACCATAGTGTAACCATGATATCTGTGGTAAAACCATAGTAACCACAAGATTAACCATGGTTACTCCAATCATGGTTGGTACAATATTACAATAGTAAAACAATGGCTAATGTAATGTGAGGAAATTCAAACATAAAAACAAAAACATAATGAGAGGAACACTATTACAAAGGGCACATAAAACTGTATATTAATGTCGATTTTCATGTTTGGCTCTCTCAGTTGGTCTTAATATCATCAGAATTTTTCCCCTTTGGCACCCGGAAACGTGCCTTCTTGGAGTAAAGTAGATTCCTGTTGAACAGCAATGGAATATTGCCCAAATACAGGAACAGTGCCAGAATCATACCTAAAAAAGATGATAAAAGATTACATTTATACTCTGATATAGTAGCTTTACAATTTCAGGTCACATTAAGACATTACTCGAGGCTTTAACCAGCTTGAACTAGGGATGCGCTGAAATGAAGGCCACCAAACATTTTCAACCCGAAATGCCATTTTCGACTGAAAGAGAAAACATTGTTGGAGCCAAGATTTTATTTTAGCAATGCCACCAAAAATAAGAACAAGTGTGATCACTTGTTATTCATTATAATATTTAGAATTTGTTTAATATTGTTATTTTAAATTAGAATTTGTTTATAGTAAGTAATCACACCTGGAGTCACAAGTTTGAATCCAGGGCGTGCTGAGTGACTCCAGCCAGGTCTTCTAAGCAACCAAATTGGCCCGGTTGCTAGGGTGGGTAGAGCCACATGGGGTAACCTCCTCGTGGTCACTATAATTTAGTTCACGTGGCGAGTTGTGCGTGGATGCCACGGAGAATAGCGTGAAGCCTCCACACGCACTATGTCTCCGTGGTAACGATTACAACAAGCCAAGTGATAAGATGCGTGGATTGATGGTCTCAGACGTGGAGGCAACTGAGATTCGTCCTCATCCACCCGGATTGAAGCGAGTCACTACGCCCATAATTTTTGCTTTTCATTTAGGTGTATTTTATTTTGGCGTATCAATAGTTTACCAATTCTGCACATGGATAAATTTCCAAAAATATCCACTGCCAGGAGTTTTTTTTATTTATTTATTTTTACTTTGCTTGATAGTTGCAAGCACAGTAAAAGATGCAGATCCTAAAATTGTTTCGAAAAGATTTTTGTCATTTAAGAGCACTAACCAACAAGAGGCCCGAGCCAGTAGACAACAGCATATTCCAAGAAGGTATGTCCAGGACAAGTGAATGTAAGCGCAAAAGCAAGGGATGGATTCACATATCCAGAGGTGTAGTTATTTCCTGTGGACAAAAAGGGATAGAACAAAACGTTAAAGGCCCCATTAACTCAAATTCTGAGTTTCATGGATTTTAGTCCATGTCTATTTGCTATGAGGTCATTGATATGCTAGTGTAATTAAAAAAAATGTACAAATGAAACTTTTAGTGGATATACGCATTTGATATGTACAGCATTTTCACTGAGCATGTTTACATAATCACGGATTAGCACACATTGATTTTTGCCCATTATGTAAAAACATGCAACGCCATTCTTACCCATTTATCCAATGTGCGCACATGACGGTTTATGTTTTGACATCAACATCAGACAATAACCCACTGATTATCAATCTCATATAAACAACTCTGTTTTCTTGTGTTGTATGATTTTGGATGGTTTTCTTTTATACATTGGTTTTAATACAGAGCTCATTAAAGGACAGGGCGGGAATTTTTTGGTGAAGTAGTTTTGCGTTCCCTCGCAATAATTTTAAGTTCCCTTGCAAAAAGTTGTTTTTTTTTGGTGTTTATTGCCATATCCGCTACAATAGCTATTTCATGGCAAATACAGGTGACAATCAAACAATTAATAAATACAACACACCTTGCAAAAGCAATAGAAAAAAAAATCAATCCAGTACAGAAAATCAATTCTAAATAAGATTCTTTAGTTGCACATTTGATAAAAATTCCTATGGTTATAATTCACTATGGTAATCCAAATCATATTTTGTGGTTACTTTAATTTGACTACAAATACCATGGTTACTATATGGATATGTTATCCTGTATTAAAAGCACGGTCTCCACCAAAACATAAGGTTAACTTACTTTTCATAATTACTACAATATTACTATAGTTAATCCTTGGTTTCCATCCAAAAACGAAAAGAAAAAACTGTCAGCCTACAACAATCATGGTTACTACAATATTAGCTACTATAAAAAAATATATATATTTTCTGCCAAAAACTATGGTTACTACAGTCTATAATATTGGTAGCACTTTATTATAAGGTTACATGTGTTAACATTAGTAAATGCATTATCATTAACTAACAACAAACAAAATATTTACAGTATTTATTCATCTTTGATTATGTTAGTTAATAAAATACAATTCTGCTCTGTTAGTATGTTAGTTCATAGTGCAACTACTGTTGTCATATACAACTTCTGATTTAATAAATGTATTAGTACATTTTGAAATTAACATTTGCCAAAATTAATAAGTGCTGTAAAAGTATTGCTCATAGCTAGTTAATGTTAACAATTGTAACCTTATTTTAAATTTCTCACAATATTACTTGTATAGCAAAACCACAGTGAAACTATAGTATTTGCATGGTAGAACAAGGATACCCACAAAACCATGATTTTTATTACCATAGTTTACATTTTCTTGTATTATCACTGTGGTTTCACTACAAATATCATAGTTAAAATATGGTTACTGTAGGAAAACCATGGTCATCTTTTTATGAGGGCACACAAAACTATTTCAGAAAGAAAAAAATTCCCATCCTGTCCACTAAGGGGCACCGTAGTTTTGCGTTGTACGATTTTGGATAATTTTTCTTTTTGGTATTGTTTAGCATGTAAACGCTTTCACTTTATAAAAAAAATAGATATTATATTCTAGTTTCTGTGAAGGCCTTTCCAAGGCATACTCACCTGCATAGGCGAAGAAAGTTAGCAAAAAAGCCAAGATGGGAATTCTCAGCAGCTGTGTCCTGTTTTTTAGGACGACATGAACGAGGTAAAAAGTCATTGCACAAATAGCTTCCGTAAAGACTCCTTGTACCAGCGTGGCTTTCAAAGAAGTACTGCACTCTGCCATCATCAGATTCTTGATCATATGCATGTCTGTCAGCTCCATCTCCCAGTATTTACCAGCAACTAAGAGGGCAAGATATGCACCAAGAAACTGTGACGCAACACTAAGAACAGCTGCAACAATGTCAATTTCTTTCTGGAGGTATGCCGTTATGGTCACAGCTGGATTGCCACTCACACCTTGCATGATTATACCATGGATGACTATAGCTAAGAAAAGTATTGTGAAGGCCACATCTGGCCCTAGTGCACCAGCCCATTGACCGACCTCTGAAATAGTCGCCACTTCTAGTCTACAGGCAGCAAGCGCAAATGCAGCAATGAATTCTGTTAGGAAACTCCACCGTTGTTTCCAGCGTGTGAAAAGCACCCTTCCGACTGCACTCGCTCCTACCACAGTTAAGAAGTAGGCCAGAGAAGTGTTAAGCCCTGACATGACGCCTGGTGTTGTGCACAGCTTGCTGTGCGGAGCAAAAAGAAAGACTCAAGCTCACCAAAACTGTATTTGCTCAAAGCCTGTGATAACGTGGCACACGGACATGCCTTGTTCTTATCAAATGTGTTTTTTTTTTCTTCTTGTTTTGTCACACACCTTGAGCCAAAAAAGCACACTGACCTATTCAAGGCCACCTTTGAAAGTTGCCAAGTGGCTTTTTGTCCCCCTAGTGGAAGAGGGTGGCATCACTTTCCATTGTTTGGCTCTTGCAGGGACTGATCTATTGTTACACAATGATCTTTTTGTTCTCATTTGAATTGTGCTCGATTTGCAAATGAACAAGTCCAGCTTAACAGTACTTGATATGCTGATGAGATTTGGGGTTTTGTGATGGTTTGTTGGAAAAGGAATCCAAGCTGGATAAGGGGCCATCCCACACTCACGTATCAGGCCTCGTTGGCGCAGTAGGCAGCGCGTCAGTCTCATAATCTGAAGGTCGTGAGTTCGAGCCTCACACGGGGCAATATCTTTTCTAAAGTGGCACAATCAAAGACAAGAGAAGTTTTTTTAAGCTACAGCCAAAGGGGTGTAAAAAAAAGATCAACCAACATTCACAGCTATAACTGAAGCAGTTAGCATTTCTTTGATATCCGGTTTGCTGATAAATTACGCCATCTGCTGGGTCTTTCAAGAATATCCTCCCCCAAAATTACTGATTTAAAACAACCTCATGGCACAATCACAGATGACCTCATTGTTGCACCATTAATTGTAATTAACTATTAATAAAAAAATAATTATATATATATATATATATATATATATATATGACCACGACCTTTGCCGTTATTAGCACCACGCTCTAACCAACCAAATTATCTCATACATAAGCAGTAAATCATAGGGTAAATTTAAGAGTAATGAACTGTCTGTTTCATTTTTATCTTTGTACTTCTGAGAAATAAAACAATGCAGTGTAATGAGATTTTCCCTGTTGTTTTTAAACAAAGACATGCAATCATTATTCATGAGTTAATGCAGGATAACACCAATGTAAAAAAAAAAAGGTTCTCCCAGTACACATGGAGGGGGAAAAAATTGCCTCTCCCCGTCGGGGAATCGAACCCCGGTCTCCCGCGTGACAGGCGGGGATACTTACCACTATACTAACGAGGAGTAACTTCACACTCATTTTGTCACCAAACAACCTCCATATTCTTGCCTAAAGATATTAATTTACAGAAAAATAAAATGTAAACAGTTACACACAATAAAGGTTGTTTTAGCATCTTAGTGACAAAAACAAAACACTGTTTTAACTCAAATCTTACCTAGATGTCTTCCCTACCTTGTACGTCTTTGAGCAATAATGGAACTTCTTGCTGCAGCACTTTATGTTTCCGTCTACCAAGGATTTTGAAACTCTCATGTTGTAGCATGCCTCATTTATAAAGTAACTCTGGATATATCATGCCTAAAGGAATACACGTAAAAAAAAAAAAAAAAAAAACATAAAATCAAAAACAAGTTACTGCATTGGCCGGGAATCGAACCCGGGCCTCCCGCGTGGCAGGCGAGAATTCTACCACTGAACCACCAATGCTCGCATGATGATAATTTTTGCATGAGACATTTTACACTATACATATAACACAATACACTTACCTCCAACAGAATTTTGATGTCCCAACTAGTTGCTGCTTCTTTGATTCATCCAAACACAATGGCTCTCCACCATGTGTCTGCTGAAGAGATACAACCATTACACAACCACATCGTAATATAGTGGGAATAAATGCTTATTTTGAGTAATAAAGAAATACATACACAAATGACATACATCTAGTATCAGGCTGCTTTTGGATAAACACATTTCTTAAGTGAAACATTTTATTACAAACTTAAAATTAAGAAAAGAAAACAAACTACAAATATACAGTCACGCATACCATTGAGCGTTTAAACTACAAAGGAAAATGCAACTAAATAAATGCTGTAGAAATTGCATTAATTTTAAAATACTTGTACATGATCAAATACAATAATTATCAGATATAAACATATTTCAGAAAATAAATACATTAAAAAAACCGTTGTAAAGCACACATCCAAAATGACTAATTAATCAACCACGAGGTGGCGTGAAACTCTCATTTTAAGACCTACAGCTCTTGAGAAAATTGAGTGACCACATCAAAATTAGCAGTTTCTCTGGATTTACTATTAATAAGTATGTGTTTGAGTGAAATTGACTTTTTTGTTTTAGTCTATGAAGTACTGAATACATTTCTCCCAAATTTCAAAGAAAAATATTGTCATTTAGAGCATTTATTTGCAGAAAATGATAACTGGTCAAAATACCAAAAAAGATGCCATGTTTTCAGACCTCCAATAATGCAAAGAAAAGTTCATTTTGATTTTAAGCAACACAATACTAATGTTTTAACTTGGGAAGAGTTCAGAAATCAATATTTGGTGGAATAATCCTGATTTTCAATCACATCGTTCATGGCATGCTCTCTGCCAGTCTTTCACATCACTGTTGGGTGACTTTATGCCACTCCTGGTGCAAATATTCAAGCATCTCGGCTTTGTTTGATGGCTTGTGAACATCCATCTTCCTCTTGATCACATGCCAGAGGTTTTCAATGGGGTTCAGGTCTGGAGATTGGGCTGGCCATGACAGGGTCCTCCATCCACACTTTGATTGACCTGTCTGTGTGGCATGGAGCATTGCCCAATCCTCAGAGTTGGGGGACATTGTCAGAGCAGAAGCAAGTGTTATTCCAGGATAACCTTGTACGTGGTTTGATTCATGCGTCCTTCACAAAGATGAATCTGCCTGATTCAAGCCTGGCTGAAGCACCCCCATATCATCGCCGATCCTCCACCAAATTTCACAGAAGAACTCTCCAGGACTCCGTCTCACCATTAGATGACCAGGCGGAGGATCGGTGATGATTTGGGGGTTCATCTGCAAGACTGGAATTGGGCAGATTCATCTTTGTGAAGGATGCATGAAGCAAGACCTTGTCATGACCAGCCCAATCTCCAGACCTGAACCCCATTGAAAACCTCTGGCAAGTGATCAAGAGGAAGATGGATGTTCACAAGCCATCAAACAAAGCCGAGATGCTTGAATATTTGCACCAGGAGTGGCATAAAGTCACCCAACAGCGATGTGAAAGACTGGCAGAGATCATGCCATGAACGATGTGATTGAAAATCAGGGTTAGGCCTATTCCAGCAAATATTGATTTCTGAACTCTTCCTAAGTTAAAAACATTAGTATTGTGTTGTTTATAAATGAATATGAACTTGTTTCCTTTGCATTATTGCAGGTCTGAAAACACTATCTTCTTTGTTTGACCAGTTGTCATTTCTGCAAATAAATGCTCTAAATGACAATATTTTTCTTTGAAATTTGGGAGAAATGTTTTCAGTACTTCATAGACTAAAACAAAAAAGTTCATTTCACTCAAACATCTATAAAGTCTTTATTAAAGAGTAAGTCCAGAGAAACTGATAGTTTTGCAGTGGTCTCTTCATTTTTACCCCAGAGATGTATCTAATAATTAGTGTTTTTTACGCATTTATAGCATCCAAAAACTGAACTGAAAATGTCACTCAAATGCAATTATAGCGCAAAAATTACACATTTAATCTTTAGGTCTTTCAAGACTCATTGAGTCCACCTGAAAATCTTTACACCAAAAAATAAACATGTCAGACCTTTAAACGTTTGTTAACATTTTAGTGAAGGTTTTTCCGTTCTAAACGTTTGTTCTTAAGGAGTCTATTTGTATAAAGCATTATATTTATTTCTATTTGCTAAAAAAAAACGTCAATATGAGATTTTGGTCCACAGAATTAGTGATTCACTAAACATTGTTCGACTCAACATCTATACAAACTTCAATTTAAACAACAAAGATGAATTTAATCGTTGCGAAACAGAAACTTTAAAATAAATTACCAACAACGCGTGGAAAGTTTTTGTTCAAATGAAGAACTGTAAAGTACTCACCAGCGCGACAGAAACATCCACAAACCTTCGGATTTCGACGCAAAATTATTAAAATATCTTAGATTTATATATAAGAATGTATTCCAGATAAGAACAGACTATATAATACAAGAAAATAATGGAAAAAGTCGCATTTTCCGTTCCGTTGTAGTGTTTTTCCAGCGACCCTCACAGCGCGACCGTTGACGTTCTAATTTTAAGGGCGGGAATGTGAATTTAACCGACGTGACCAATCGAATTCAAGGATTCATCCACATAACAAAAATATATATATTTTTATTTTATTTTATTTTAATTTATTTCATACTTCTTGTCTTTTTAATATTCCTCATCCTTTATGTGCAGTGTGAAATTAATTATAAAAAAAGTTATCAAACTCCTCTGAGGAACCCCGACTACACATACGTAGTTCAGTTAGGATTCATCTGTTTTATCTGTCCTTTTCATTCAAGGAGTGATTTCTTAACATTAAAAATGGCTGATCCACTTTAAACTTGTAGATAGTTCTTGAAGAGCTCACAAGCTACCAATTGTCAGGACATCCTCTTGAAATCAATCAATATTTAATGTTTTTCAGTCTCAAGACGTTAATTCACACTCCAAGTAACTCTGCTACATATATAAATGTGCCCTAAAGGGGTTTATAATACTCTCTCAAGTTTCAAGATCTCTTAAAATGAAGAAGAAGACACGTGCGATGTTGCAATGACTGTATTGTTCAACAAAGTTGCAGGAATCCGACTTTTACTTGCAAAACAAGTGACTGAAAAGCATAAAAATAGTTATCAATTCTTACATCATGACATATCGACAACTGCATTAACTTCATAATAAACTGTTAGTTACTAAAACAACAAACAAAGTGTTCATGTACACAAACATTTATCAAATCTACGCATCCTGTTTTTGGTTAACTACATCAATTGTAATGCTACGCTTCTTCGAAGTACGCAATATACACATTTCATCACATGAAAGTTTCGTCTCAGGTTAGAGGAAGTTCAACGGCATTTGCCACTTTAAACAGAGAATAAAGGTGTTTGCTGGAATAACAACAAAGGCACGAGTGACTACAAAAATCATTCACTGCTCGCAGTTGGCATGTATTGGTAAGGTGCTCTTCCCTTACAAGGAGGGCCGGGAACAGGAGTACACAGTTTTCAGTCATGATTCTTGCTACATGAACTTAAAGACTAACAAAATGTCTCTAGCTTGATTTGAAATTCATCCATTTGGCAACATATTAGATCTCATCTAGGGAAATAAAAGTGTGGACCAGTTCAGACATAAAACAGACAGCAAAGTTCCGATGTTCCACAGCAAAATAAATCTAATGACAGTGGAACAAGGACACAGGGATTTCTAAAGTCCCCTAACACCACGGCGGTCCATACAGGTTTAAAAACAGGAAAAAGACCCACATGAGTGGAGTTTTGTTTTGGCAACACTGATATGTTGTTGACAGGCTGGCACACTGGTAAAAACACCTGGCACAGATTTAAAGAGTGTTCAGCAGTCTGTATGTACGCTGCCCTTGCGGGCAACAGCTTATTTGGGGAGGGAGGCTAACGGTTGTTCTTCATGGCATCCTTCGCAGCCAAAATCAGAGGAGTGAGACTCGAGAGAGGTTTGGCCAGCTTCAGGAAGGGATGCTAAAGGAAACAGAAGGTTTGATCAATAAACAGTAGTTACACAAAGATGAAAAAAATCTTGCTATTCCTTGAATACTAGCACAGAAATCGCTCTTGTTGTACCTGCAAAAGCTCTTTGCTTCCACCCCTCTTATCTACATCCATTTCCAGACAGCGACTTAGGAAGTCTCGGAAAATCGGCGACAGCTTTTCAGGACTCTGCAGTTCTGGAGTTCCATTGGTGGCAATCAGATAGAGCGCCTGTATGAGAAAGAGTTCGAATTAAGTGGCATTTCCATTCAGGGAATAAGATAACTGGAAATTGGCAAGTCACTGGACTGTTGGTTGCGAGTAACCATTCCTACTGAACTGTAGTATCAAACTGTATCAACAGCACAAAGTTGACCTCAAATGGACGACTCCCAGTGAATATGAATGCCCCTTTATAAACTCTTTTGGGCTGATAATCTACTGTATAAGTCATGTGTATTTTCCATATAGAAATTACGCCAACGTACCCTCAGTGGATTCTCATTGAGGTATGGTGGTTCTCCCTCCACCATCTCAATAGCCATGATGCCCAGGGACCAGATGTCGACTTTGGGTCCGTAGGCTTTGCGTGTCACGACTTCCGGAGCCATCCAATATGGCGTACCCACCATTGTGCTCCTCTTATTCTGTTCAGGGGTGATCTGAGCACAGAATCCAAAGTCCGCTACAAAGCAGGAATTGGAATAAAGATGGGTTTAGAAACGGATGAGTGCAGACATTTGTAGACCAGGTAAGACTAGTTTGATTAGCACTAAAGGAATAGATCACCCAAAAAGTTTAATTCTCTATTTATTCACATAACCTAATGCAATTCAAGATGTGTATGACTTTCTTTCATCAGGAGAACACAAATGAAGATTTTTAGAAGATCTATCAGGTCCTTATAATGAAAGTACATGGGTGGCAGCACTTTGATGGTCCAAAAGTCACATTTAGGCATCACACATTGAATTAATGCGACTCCAGTCTATCAATGAATGTCTTCTGAAGCTTATTGATAGGTTTTTGTAAGAAACAAGTTGATAATTAAAACTTTTTTTTAAATTGAAATCGGTGCTTCCTTCCAGGGATCTAATGCTGTTTGAAATGGCCGAACTCTCAGGTGACGTTCGTTCTTCTGCTGTAAATAAGCGCCGCTTCCGAATTCTCACGTGAACTCGCCGACGTGCTTGCGTCACATGACAGCTACATAATGCGTCAGCTGCTGGCAGGAAGTGCTTTTTAAAACAAATGTATACATTTGTGTTTGTACACAAATGTATCGATTTGCTTCAGGAGACATTCGTTGATTGACTGGAGTTGTGTGGATAACTTTTATGATGCCTAAATGTGACTTTTGGACCGTCAATGTGCTGACACCAGTGTACTTCCATTATAAGGACCTGACAGAGCTCTATCTTCTAAAAATCTTAATTTGTGTTCTGCTGAAGAAAGACAGTCATACATATCTGGGATGGCATCAGGGTAAGTGAATAATGAGAGAATGTTTATTTTTGGATGAGCAATTCCTTTAACGCACCTTAATTTAAGTTCAGTCCAATTAATGGGTTATACTACTGGTTTTGATTGTTAATTCAACAAAACAATGAAAAAAAAAAAAAAAAATCCCAAAACAAATTTCAGCAAACTGAAAAATCTGTCAGATGGACTCAAATTAATAATGTGTACCCTTACTTGGGTCCATTTACATGCAATTCTTTTGAAGGCAAGTTGGAGAACAAGATGTTAAAGATATGCATGCGATAACCAGCAGTCCATAAACCTTACCAGAAAATATCAAAATACTTTTGATGAAATTTCTTCACCTTTATTATGATTGCACAGAAAGGCCTGTGCGGTCTTGGGTGAAAAAAACACGACACTGCGGTGAACTTTGGGTCAGTTTGTTCACATTCATACAGTGAACCAAGTCAGAGCTTGTTTGTAATTGCTTTAGATTCAGAATCACCTCGTTTTGGGAAACAAGAGGTCTACTGTTCGAGTTCATGATTAGCTTTCACAGAAACTAAACCAAACGTTTTCAGAGTCTTGCAAAAAAATGCCTACGTCTATGAAAATCAGGTGTGAAAACACATTTCAATGAGTAGCAACTAATCACAATCAACATCTTTGTCCTCTAGCTGATTATCATCATACTTAACGCAAAGTGTCGAAGTCTGTTTACATTCGGAAAAACAATAGGGTTACGGTGTAAAACTGAGAACGTACTGAGCTTGACAGATCCATCCATTCCGAGAAGCACGTTATCACTCTTGATGTCTCGATGAATGACTTGATTAGCGTGCAGAAATTCCAGTGCTTGCAAACACTGTGAGATAACAGAAAAGAGGAAGTTAATTAGTTAAGCGACTCGCTTACTTCCTGTTAACACATATTTGGCTGAATTTTGAACACAGCTTCATATGTTATGTTAATCATCAAGACAGTGTTATTATTGTTTAAACAAAAATGAAATAAAAACATTTATTTAAATAAAATTGTATTGAAGAAAAAAAACAATTGACTAAAACTAACAATCATAAAGTGAACACTAATGATTCAGGCCTTGTTCGCCAACATTTCTATTCGAAAGGTGAAAGTTTCAATTTCTACGCACCTCTCGACATACAGCAGCAATCTGGGCCTCGTCCATACATGTCTCAGTTACCACATCTGTAAGCGAGCCGCCAGCCAAGTATTCCATCACTACAAAAAGCTCCTCCCCGTCCAGAAAACTGTACCAGATGCACAATTAACACTTTTAAACCCACATGGTATCAATGTTTCCAGTTAAAGTCCACTTAAAAGTCAATTTCAGATGGCACTTGGAACCAATTTTACTTAAATGATGTGACTTTTCCAAAGGTGTTACCTGTCTAAGAAGTTTACGATGTTTGGATTCTTTAGCTCCTTCATGACAAGTATTTCATTGATAATGAGCTCTTTCTTGGGCTGTTTTTGCAGGTTGATCTGTTTAATGGCCACCTGAGAGACATAAACACACAGCATTAAATGTATGTCTAATTCCAGCACCGTTTCTCCGAACGTTCCCCTGTATCTGTATTGCGTTACCTCCTGTCCAGTGGCAACATCGATGGCAGTGAACACTGTTCCCGAAGCTCTGTGAAAAGACAATTGTTTATTTATCACCTTTCAATAGCGACTGTATTTTAAGGTGTTTGCACTACTTTCAAAATGTGACGTTGGGTCAGTTTTGATTTCATGTTGGCTTCAGGAGTGTAATTGTGTAATTGACCTACCCTTGTCCGATCTTCTCGTATCGTGTATATTTTTTTTTGGGATCCCCGATACTGACTATGGTTCCTGTGTGAGTACAAAGAGAAAACACATTTGAGTCTTACAGTAAGAGAAGTGAAACCAAGTATAGAGTCTCTGATGTATTTATGCAATGACGTACTCAGCTTGTCCATGATCTCCTCGTCTGTCATTTTGCCCTTTTTGGGTCTCTGTCGGTCGCCAGCCTTCGATGCAACCTCACTGTCCGGTGAGGTCACGGGGGGAGGGATGGGGTCGATGACAGATGGTCGAGTCAACATCTGATGAATAAATAAAAACACAAATCATCAAAACACGACGTTCCAGAAGAAAAACTTTCACGCAGGTTTGAAACAATATGAGGTTTGAATATTTCGTTGAACTATCCCTTACACTCTTGGTGTGTTCTGGTCGAGGTGCAACAACAGGCGGTGGCGTCTCCTCGTCGTCATCTTCCTCATCGTCATCAACGGTTTTGATTGGAGATGAAGGCTCTGGCGTTTTTTTGACAGGCTGAAGTTTCAGGGAGGAAACAAGTAGGACATGTTGTTAAGAAGCTTTACAAGAATTTGTTATTTGATTTTGCTTGGTTGTTTTTGATACATACCGATTGTTCGCCAGAGGGAAATCCATCCTTCTCTATTCAAAAACAAGGTTAGAAACATGATCAGTACTATATCACTTGTTACTTCTTAAAATATCACAGTAAATCAGAAGCTATTTTGCACAATAATTTTTAGAAAGATATGCCTTTATTCTGAAAAATATTTTTTACATGCTCTATAGATATTAGAATATTCCTGTGTACAGTTTATTCCGAATAAACAGAATTGCACAATGTTTTACTGCTATTCTCTTCTGGAAATTGCAAATGATAACGATAGTTTTTAAAATCGATTCATAGAACGTTACAAATTTAAATCGGCACAGACATGGAGAATATACATAGGGAATATGTTGTGGTTTCTCCAGGTATTTCAGATATTAGTATCTGCATGAAACTGAATTTTCGTTTGTCTGTGCATGAATAACGACATTATTCTGGAGGCAGGAGGTGTCACGCAAAATGTGAAATGTCAAGCACACATTTTACAGTGAATATTACATACACATTCAAACATTAAAATAAAGTAAAATCAATATAGCCTACAAACAAGTGAAAATCCCATGAGTCTATCAGGAATATTTACGATAGGACACCATTATTTAGTTAAATAATAATAGTTACGTTACATTTATAAAGCGCCATAACAGATTTCAAGAAAACATACCATTTTCAAATTTAGCAGTTTAAAGAAGAAGAAGAAAAAGACGGAGCATGTTTCAGTTGCTTCAGTTTTGCATAAGGAGGAATAGATAGACCGGAGACACAATGGAGCACTTAAACCTTTTTTTCTGAATAAAGTCATTAGCAGTTAATTACCTTAATCTCTGATGTGAATATAAATGTTGTCAACTTTAAAAGACAGACAGAAAAGCTCTGAAGTGAAATGACTTCAGGTCAGGAATTTAACATCGCGCTCAAGTTTAGGCTATAAATATATACTCGAGAATAACATGTGAATCGTGTGATACATTAACAGACATTTCAAGAAGTGGGAAGTGTTTATGATGTCATATCTTAGTTATTGTTACACTTTACAAGCTCCAGACATGCTCAATTAACAGAGACCACAAACGGAGTCGTGATCTGAAATTAAAACTATTGGCGGCACAGATTCATAAATTCGTTGCAATTTTGGATATGTTTATTTAAAATGTCGCTTTGGGGGGTCCGGGTATCTCAGCGAGTATTGACACAGACTATCACCCCTGGAGTCGTGAGTTTGAATCCAGGGTGTGCTGAGTGACTCCAGCCGGGTCTCCTAAGCAACCAAATTGTCCCGGTTGCTAGGGAGGGTAGAGTCACATGGGGTAACCTCCTCGTGGTGGTGATTAGTGGTTCTCTCAATGGGGCGTGTGGTGAGTTGTGTGTGGATCGTGGAGAGTAGCATGAGTCTCCACATGCTGTGAGTCTCCGCGGTGTCATGCACAACGAGTCACGCACAACGAGTCACGTGATCAGATGCGCGGATTGGCGGTCTCAGAAGCGGAGGCAACTGAGACTTCTCTTCGGCCACCCGGATTGAGGCGAGTAACCGCGCCACCACGAGGACCTACTAAGTTGTGGGAATTGGGCGTTCCATAAAGGGGATAAAATAAAAAATACGTTAAAAAAATTTTACTTTTGGATAATCAGTCAAACTAATATGTTTTATATTATTCAGGTGAATCCGATATTTGTTTTGAAGTCATTATCCGTGCCTTTCTGAATAAGGTATTTGGCTTCGGGCACATCGCTACTCTTTAATTTCATTGGCTGGATCTTATCCTTGTTTGTATTCAAATAACCGTTTTGTACATGTCTTCTTTTAACCTTGTTGACCCTAATGAAGGCCTGTGTGCCGAAATGCTTCGGCTTTATTTATTTAAATAAATGTTCTCCCTTCAACAAGAGTTGCTGGATTTTTCCTCTTTATTTGAACTTTGCTCTACTTATGCACCTTGTTTGATGGTGAAGTTGCACCAGAGTTATTACTCTAATGTAAACGAGATTTTAAAATAAAATGTACATGAAGTAACAATCAGAATATGACCAAATTCCGAATTAATATCAGATATTCTCGTGCAGTTATATGCGGTCACCCGAGTACAAACTGTGACGAGGAGGAGGGCGCGGCCAGGCCGCAACAATGGACGCCCGGTGCAGAATCAGCCCAATCAGCTGGGAGAGGGATAAAGAGGAGCCGGGAATGCCAGTTTGAAACTGACAGAGAGACGCACGCAGAGTCGTGTGTGTGTGTGACAGTGTTTTATGTTGTGTTTCAGTTGGAAGGGTCGGTGTTGTAATTAAAGTTTGTGAGTGTTCATCCGGTTCCCGCTCCCTCCCTTCCATTAAGAAGAGACCATTTACACAAACATAGTCCAGACCTGAGGAGAAGCTGAGGTACTTCTGCCGGCCGTTCCCCGTGGAGTCGTAGAACTTGAGGACATCTAGAACGGCTTGCGGGTTCTTTTTCTGCTCAGACTTGGTGATGTTGGAGGTCTGCAGTAACCTCGCCCACTGCTCTGGCATCCCCTGTAAGACATCAATGGACAGAAACCAAACACTGTCATACATGGACTTAAAAAAACATCATGACACAAATGCTGTCGATCGAGTTTAACTTTGAACCTAGAACAATCCTGTGGTGTAAATAACATTTTTAAATTAAAATATTATATATATATTTTTTGCATAATTTGAAAAAAATTACAGCTTGATTGGAAATGACACCAAATTAAAGAAAATGATATTTCCCTTGGTTTCTATTTGTTTTGTGTCATATTTCATCTCATGCAAGCGTGCTCTTCACTGACACTTTTGACTACTTGGTTAAAAAAATACACTCATTTTTTTAAAAACTTTATTAAAATTGTTTGGTGTGCTGAAAATGACGCCACAACTGTGGGACAGTCATAAATTGTGCAAAATATAATATAATGGATAGAAACAATTTTCACACATAACACACGGTTAAAAAGTGGTTTAGATTCATTTCACTCCTTTGTCTAGATTTGTATAGTTTTAAGTGTAATAATTAGTATTTTTATAATGGATTTTCATAGTTTAATATTGGAAGTCTGGGTCAAGGTCAAAACAGTCAAATCTTTACATAAAACGCTTTTGAAAAAAGTACTAAAATGTAAACGATATACATCTGGCAAAATGTTTTCAATTCAGTTTTAATGTGACCCTACATACGACAAAACGAAAATGCTAAAATCTGCTAGTTTACTTAAAAAAAAACAACCATTAAGTTGAAGAAATGCTCGAATATGAATATTTTAATTAGAATCTTACTGTAATTTTCTTGCATTAAACATTCTGAATCTACTTGGCAAATTTGCTGTTTAGTTAAAATGATGGTTAATATTAATTATCACGATATACATTTTTAGTTGTATCACAAAGCCCCTATGGATGCATGAAATATAGTGAAAACAAAAATATCGGTATCGGCCAAAACGTCAATTTCAGGGCATCCCTAATTACATAATTAAAGCTAGAGGTTTTGTGGTAGCCGTTCACATGCAACTATCAAGTCCTGGCAATAAAGATGGGAATCCACTCTTACCGTAAACTCCCCCGTGACAGCATCAAATCCCACATGGATTGTGTGCTCAAAATCTGATGGTGGTGAGATCTCCGGTCTCTCTTTATCTCTGTCTTTCCTTCGACCACCTGATATGTGACATAGTCCACAAACAACCAAGTTTCACTTTCACTGTACACTAGAACACATGAGAGAATTAAACACTGTATTATCGCAAAGCGTGAAACAAGGTGACGCATCACAAGAGATCGCGATACATTTACACATAAGCCGGAATGTACATACAAAACGAAACAGCTATAACAGTGCAGACTAAAGTCATACATCATGCAGGCGAGTAATACTTTAATACTTATGGGTGTTTTCAAACTAATAAAGTCATGTTAATAAAAACACGCACCCTTCTCGGCTCCTGAGAAGATGGAGATGATTTTATTCCGAGGTTTGCGCTCCTCTGGGACCGAAGGGAGGGGCTTGGTGCTGTGATTGCCAGAGAGTGTGTGGTCCTTCCCACCACCGCTGAAGATTGTGCTACTCATCCTGACAGGCGGAGCTGGCGGCTTGTCCTCCAGATCCCCATTATCACACATGATCCCAAAGAAAGGGTGGATGAAGAGAGAAGGAAATAAAGGAGTGGGTCGAGGGGGAACGTATGGAGTAATGCAGATGGAGATAAAGAAAAGGAGGAGTTAGAGCTGGAGAAGAGAAAGAAAGTAGCAAAGGAAATGCACAACGGAGAGACGGAGAGGTGAGCGATGCGGACAAAAAGCATCAGCATGAAAGCATATTGACTCTCTCTGGAACCCCCATAATGCCATATTTACAACAAACAACTAGTTAAATTAATCATTAGCCACTAAAAGTAGATTACAAATGTATTAAATGTGCCTCAAATGTATTATAAATGTCTTCAATTCATTGGCCAAATGGATTGTGGGTACATCCAATAAAAATAAATGGTACTACTTAATTGAGATGGACCGATATCGGTTTTACCGATTAATCTTGCCGATAGTTGCTTTTTGGAACAAATGGTTATCAGCAGAAATGTATGCCGATAGTTGCCGTTATATCATCAGTAAACCTCATCTAATGAGAGATACACACACACACACACACACACACACACACACACACACACCTCTTCATCCGATGAATAGAGGTAGACTGATATATCGGATTTACCGATTAATCTTGCCGATAGTTGCTGTTATATCATCAGTAAACCTCATCAGATTAAATATATATATATTTTATACACACACACCTCTTCAGCCGATGAACAGAAGTACACTGATATATTGGTTTTACCAAAAATGGTTTTTGGAACAATCGGTTATCAGTTCCTCTGTGTAGTTCTACAGTTAAAACAGAATTGTTTCTGCTATATATATATATATATATATATATATATATATATATATATATCTATATACATATATATATATATATATTTTATTTCATATATGCATATTTTGATATTTTAATCAGATAATCAACTGTTTTAAATGTAAGTGAGGGTAGGCATAGAAAAATGCAACTATATGGAAACGTCATATAGATGTAGACTGATATATCGGTTTTACCGATTAATCGGTGCCGATAGTTGTTTTTTGGGACTGTCAGTCCCTCTGTGGAGTTCTATTTAAAACAGAATTGGTTCTGCAATATATATTTTATGCAATATATGCATATTTTATTATATTAATTTGATACAGGCATTTTAAAATTGAAGCAAGGGCATGCAAAGAAACATTTGAGTATCTGGAAACACATCCGGTCTCTAACTTAATATATTGTGAATAGGAGAAGTGACCCAATTAAGCTTATATAAATGCTAACACAAAACCAAAAAAATTAGTATTAAACCATAGATTAATCTCTCATCCAAGCACTCATGTTATGTTATAAACTGACAAAATTAAATTACTTTATTTAACTGCAAATGTGAAAGTCTGGAGTGGGCTTATAAAGAACATGTCATTTAAGCCCACATGAGTTCTTAATAAGCCCGCTACGCTTTTAAACATGCTTCACATTTTACCAAATAATCACCTCAATTTTGATTATTTTTGTAGATTTAGACCTCAAACATCATAACCAGTCAATTAAATCTTTAATTTCTGAATCTGACAGTCCTTATAATTTTGATCTCTCTTTTAATTCGGTTTAATATGAGGTTCAATGGGTTATTTGCTCAGTGGGCTTATTAGGAACAACAGGGGTCAGTGGAAAATAAACCTAAATAATTTAAAGTTGAGTCAAGGTAAACACATATTTTTAACACTATATTTTACAACATAGAGCATTTTTGTTATTGTTGTTTAAACAAATAAAATAATTATTCTGCTTTTAAGCTTCGAGGAAACTGTTCCTTATAAGCCCACATGAAAACAAAGTTATATTTCTTTATATTACAATTACAGACAGATATATCTACACACACACCTCTCTATATATCTCTACAAACACACACAGATCAGCCACAACATTAAAACCACCTGCCTAATATTGTGTAGGTCCCACTCGTGCCGCCAAAACAGCTCTGACCCGTCGAGACATGGACTCCACAAGACCTCTGAAGGTGTCCTGTGGTATCTGGCACCAAAATGTTATTATTGAAGATTCTTCAAGTCCTGAAAGTTGTGAGTTGGGGCCTCCATGGATCGGACTTATTGGTCCAGCAGATCACACAGATGCTCAATCGGATTGAGATCTGGGGAATTTGGAGGCCAGGGCAACACCTTGAACTGTCATGTTCCTCAAACCATTCCTGACCAAATTTTGCAGTGTAGCAGGAGGCCACTGCCATCAGGGTATACCATTGCCATGAAGGGGTGTACCTGGTCTGCAACTATGTTTAGGTAGGTGGTACGTGTAAAAGTAACATACACATGAATGCCAGGACCCAAGGTGTCCCAGCAGAACAATGCCCAGAGCATCACACTGCCGCCGCCGGCCTGCCATCTTCCCATAGTGCGTACTGCTGCCATCTCTTCCCCAGGTAAACAATGCACCTGGCCGTCCACATGACGGGAAGAAAATGTGATTCATCAGACCAGGCCACCTTCTTCTATTGCTCAATGGTCCAGTTCAGACGCACACGTGCCCATTGTAGGCACTTTCGGCGGTGGACAGGTGTCAGCATGGGCACTCTGACCGGTCTGCGGCTATGCAGCCCCATAAGCAGCAAGGTGCGATGCACTGCATGTTCTGACACCTTTATATAATGGCCAGCATTTAGTTTTTAGGCAATTTGTGCTACAGTAGCTCTTCTGTGGGATCGGACCAGACAGGCTAGCCTTCACTCCCCACGCACATCAAGGAGCGTTGGGCACCCATGACCCTGTCGTTGGTTCACCGGTTGTCCTTCCTTGGACTACTTTTGGCAAAACTAACCACTGCATACCGGGAACACCCCACAAGACCTGCCGTTTTGGAGATGCTCTGACACAGTCGTCTAGACATCACAATTTGGCCCTTGTCAAAGTCATTCAGATCCTGACGCTTCCCCATTTTTCCTGCTTCCAACACATGAAATTAAAGAACTGACTGTTCACTTGCTGCCTAATATATCCCACCCCTTGACAGAGGAGCGATTGTAACGAGATAATACATGTTATTCACTTCACCGGTCAATGGTTTTAATGTTGTGGCTGATCAGTGTATTAGTAATGCACCGATGTATTTATCAGCCAATTATTGACCAAATTAAAACCATCAGCATATCAGAAACAAGCATGAAAATGCTGATATGAAACTGATGGTTTATTTATAATTAATTAAAAACACACTTTGTAAAAAACTTCAAATTTAAAAGCACAATCCAGAAATAATAGCAGTCACATTATGAATAAAGGTTGTCACTCCTATGAACATGTACTATTACATTTGAATTCTTTCATGTTTTCACATTAATGCAGAAAACACAGACCTATAGAAGTGTTTTTATAAAGTGGTTTTATAAAGCAAAATTTAAGACTTTTTAAGACCAACTAAAGAAAATTAAAGGAATCAATCGAAGGGAACACAATACGTCAATATGTTCTCTAAATGTAAAACTGTCAATAGATCTCCATTATTTTATTTTTATTTTATAAAAAGTATCTTAAGGCTTGAATACATCTGCTCCCAACCACCAGAATGTGATTACCAACACCTGTACGATATACTGTACAATGAATATGGATTTTAATATGGTGTGTTGCTTTCTTGATGATCAATGACTGTTTGTGTAATAATTGTTCATGAGTCCCTGCATTGTCCTGAGCAGTGACAATGTCCACTTTTCTTTTCGATCTTTTTTGTGTTGGATTTTCTCCCCAATTTGGAACATCCAATTCCCAATGTGCTCCAAGTCCTCGTGGTGGCGTAGTGACTCGCCTCAATCCAGGTGGTGGAGGACGAATCCCAGTTGCCTCCACATCTGAGACGGTCAATCCACGCATCTTATCACGTGACTTGTTGTACTCGTTACCATGGAGACGTAGCGCGTGTGGAGGCTTCACGCTTATTCTCCACGGCATCCATGCACAACTCACCACGTGCCCCACTGGGAGCGAGAACCACATTATAGTGACCACGAGGAGGTTACCCCATGTGACTCTAGCCTCCCTAGCAACCGGGCCAATTTGGTTGCTTAGGAGACCTGGCTGGAGTCACTCAGCACATCCTGGATTCAAACTGAAGACTCCAGGGGTGGTAGCCAGCGTCAGTACTCGCTGAGATACCCAGGTCCTGATGTCCACTGGGAAAAAACCCAGCTACTGCGCAATTATTTGGTTTCTAAGCATCTTCTGCACATTTGAGTTCTTCAGTGGCTATATGATGAGATCCAGCTTTTGACACTTGGGACAACTGAGGGACTCGACTATTACAAAAGGTGCAAAGAATTACTGATGCACAAGAAGGCAACACAAGATCCATCAAGGGGATGCAAATATGGAACAGGATGTAAATGAGTGTAAATAAGAGCACATTTTGTGTAAAGTAGCTTTAGTGCAAATTAATTCTAAAGAAGTTCTATGTAGCCTATTCTATCCATATGATGTCATATTGCACGTGTAATTATGTAGGGGCGGACTTAGCACTAGACAAGGTAGGCAACTGCCTAGGGCCCACACAAGCCAAGGGCCCCCTAAAAATACAAATAATATGCTTTTTTATTGTCATTCATGCTAAATAACATGTGCTGAAATTTTAAATATCACTGTTACAATGATAAAAGGTTGAATATTGCTGTTATTTTCAGCACCATCAATGCAAGCAACCCCTCAGATCAGGCTGCAATGGAATATTCCAAGGTTTTATGCGTCTACACAAGTTCGTAAACAGGTGAAAGTGAGCCAAACCGCTTGGACAGTTGCAAGTTACATTGCTGCTAGATCAGTTTGAATTGAATTTGAAGAACTAACACTTCCTAAGGTAACACTGTCTTACCAAATGGATCTGATAGCTGTACAGTCTGCACTGCCACCCTCCGCTGCTTCCACGAGGACAGCACTCACTATAATCACCAATGCACAGTTGCTGATGATTATGATCTGGGCGTTGACACTTTACTCAGACTGTTGACTTGTTTTTGCCTTATTTAGCAGCATTATATAAATAAGTTTATGTTTTCAAATTTAAACATTTATCAAAGCCTCCTGGAAACATGCAAAGTCAACTTTTAGTCTAATAATTTGGATATATTTAATTCAAGGTCAAGTTGATGGAGGAAAAGTGAATTAAGAAATATATATATATATATATATATATATATATATATATATACACACACACACACACACACACACACACCAATCAGCCATAACATTAACACCATATTGTGAATGTCCCCCTGATGTTGCCAAAACGGCACCAACCCGCATCTCAGAACAGCATTCAGACACACTATTCTTCTCAGCACAATTGTACAGAGTGGTTATCTGAGTTACTGTAGAGTTTATCAGTTCAAACCAGTCTGTCCATTCTCTGTTGATCTCTCTTATCATCAAGACATTTACGTCCACAGAACTGCCCCTCACTGGATGTTTTTTGTTTTTGGTGCCATTCGGAGTAAATTCTAGAAACTGTTGTGAGTGAAAATCCCAGAAATACTCAAACCAGCCCGTCTGACACCAACAATCATGCCACTGTCCAACAATCATGCCACTGTCCAACAATCATGCCATGCGATTATCTAATCAGCCAATCGTGTGGATGCAGTGCATAAAATCATGCGGATACGGGTCAGGAGCTTCAGTTAATGGAGCGTGGCATGATTGTTGGTGTCAGATGGGCTGGTTTGATTATTTCTGTAACTGCTGATAGTATCAGCCAAAAATGTTCATATCCATATGTTCGCATCCCTTATATATATATATATCCAGTATATATGTAAAACCCTTTATCTGGTGAATATACTGTATAGGATATACAAGTCTTAATATAGATAATGCTTTAATAAACAGCATTTTGATGGAGCCAAGTCTCCGTCATTTAGAAATAAAATGAGTCATCTGCGTGTTTCAGGCTTGTTTATAGTTAAAAGTAAAAATGTGTAACATCCTATTAATCGATTTTAACAATTATCGGCTGATTAATCGGTTATCTGCCTCTTCGACCGACATAGTTATTTTCAAAATCCACTTTTGGTCGACCTCTATTACTTAAAGGTTTAACTTGCTTCAGTTATGAGCCGTTGCACGATATCATACGAATTAGACACATTTTGAAAAGTCGTACAAATCCCACCGATTGCGTCACGAGTGCTTTGGATTCATGTCTATCCTTGTATGTTTCATCTGGTCGAGGTTGATAAGGGTTTTAGAAAGTAATTAGCTACTAATAATACTATAATTACACTGTAGAAGATGTAATTAGTAGTTAGTAATTAATTACCTTTTTAGAGTAACCTTCCCAAAAATACATATCGGTATCGGCCATTGAAAAACTCATATCAGTCACCCATTACATTTCACTAGAGCAACACCTTACATTAAAATAGGCTTCCAAACACATTAATAGACTGAATTTGCCCCAGCAACACCAGACTAGCAAGATCAAGCAACATGTATGCAGATATAAATACTCCAACAGAGATACACAGAAATATAATAATAGAGGCTGTCTCCAAACATAGTGAGTTCCCTACATAGACAATAGATAAAAAAGCATGTATAGTGTTCGAAATTAGCATTTTACCCGAAATAGGAGCCTATAAACGCTGTCTGGTTAGGAAGCACACTTGATTTTGAGACACTGGCAGAGAATCTCGGGTTGGGTCGACACTCACCTGTAAAACTGAACTCAAACTTCACTTTTAAGAGCTCAAGCGGTTCTCTCCAGAGGTTTTCTGTCCAGCAAAGAGATTGAGCTGAAGCAGAAGCCCCGTCCGATCGTTTCTAGGATGATTTTGTAGTTTTTTTTGTGTCGGTTTTGGGAAGGGGAGGAACAGAGCAGCGTCTCGTTCTGCCCTCTCGACTGCAGCAGCAGTTTCCGGTGCGATGGGGTTGAGCGGAAGTGAATAACAAAATAAAAGTCACCTGAATATCTGATTTCATTATTCATTATTATTAAAGGTGCTGTAAGCTATATTAACCGTTCTAGAAATTCCACGAGCCGTTGATTACACTTAAGCAAACACACACACACACAGTTATATTTGGTTTGCGGACTGTTTTAATACGATATGTGATGGAGTAGAATAGCATCCTAAATAAAAATCCATTTGATGTCAGCTAACCCAAACAGTTACACCAGAAATGATTTAGCACAGATGGGCCACTTCTATTTAAATGAATGGGAGAAATTGGAACGCTCAACCAAGTAGCTCTGAGCACCCGGATGTAGAAAAGAAGTCCCACCTTCCAGTAAAAAAGAGCCAATTACCTTTTAGATACACACATCGCCTGTCAATCAACTCCCAAACGCGCATGCGCATTACCTATACAAGCCGGGAAAATGACGTTTTTTTTAGCGTAATATGAAGTTAAAAATCCTAATTTATGATTCCAGTATTGTCAAATGTTATTGCTGATATGAAACATGTTCTTTGTTCGTAATCTTGACCAACCGTTTTTTAGATTTCGGTCTTTTCCCATTCAATTAGATAGGAGCTGCACTTTCATGACTGGAAATAGCCTCCCGAGAGCATTCCAACGATGACCGACAGTGGACTGACTTGCTAGAAAACGCTGTCACAGAGACAGATCATGTGATATTTCATGGCAGCTATTTAAGTGATAAGGAAATAGGGACTGGGCACAGAAATGCATCAATTCTTCGACTACAAACTCTTCAGACATGTTTAGTAAGTTCTGTTCTCTGTTTTGAGTGCAGCTGTGTTGTGTTCTGTTGTCGCTATCCTTGTGGGGGACCTATCTTTACATGTCGCTGCATGAAATGTTGCTCTCGTGTCCAATCATGAACACACACAGGAGATCAACGGTCAGTGAACATTTTCACTAAATGACACATTCAGTTTCATTTCACATCAATCATGAGTCTCATGAATAATTAATTAGACTTCAGAATTATACTTTTGTGTTCTTTTGAAGCTTGAAGAGGTGGTCACCATAAACTGCCATTTATGACATCACAGAGCACAACATTTATTCACAATTTCTCCCTTTGTGTAAAGAAAAAGAAAGTCAGATGAGATTACAACAACAAAGGGGTGAGGAAATAATGACTGAAATGTAATTTATGGGTGAACTATCCTTTAAGCCCCAGAAAGAAATATCAAACTTACATTGAATGCGGAAAGTGAAAACACGTTCATAATAGTAGAGGTGCATTTGTTGTAAAAGTAATCGTTTTGCTTGAATTGCATTTGTGTAATTTTAACTTGAAAAAAATGAGCGTCACATCATTAATATATTTTTTATTTTTTTTTTTAATTTATGTAATGAGAATTGTTTATGTTTGTGTGTTGTAACTTTGATGTAAATTGTCTATATAAACTCAGCTGCCTATCTTGGCCAGGACACTCCCGAAAAAGAGATTTTAATCTCAGTGAGTCTTTTTTTTTTTTTTTCCTGGTTAAATAAAGGTTATATATAACACATATAACAAAATGCACTCTTTGTGGCTTATATATCCTTTTTTGTTACCTCCAGATGTGACTACTGATGGAACTGCCACTTTCAGTGTAGATGTCAATAGTAGTGATGTGGAATAATGTATGTTCCTCCATCAATCATCCTCATATATGAGAATCAGAACATAAGCAAGATGCGAAAGACAATCATACCTGTGAGGAACGTCTCTCAGTACTCATGTGTGACCAATGACCATCATAGATTTCATGTTGTATATATATATATATATACAGTTCAATATCAGAGCAGAATGTTGGTTAATTCCTCATCACTCTTTTTCTAGACTGTAGTCGGGTATCCTATCCTCAGTTATTTCTGCTAAAATCCACGATTGAATGCTTACGATTCATGCAAGCAGGTAAATCATCTTGGCGCTTAGGGTAGGATAAGTGGTCTGCCACTAGGGGCAGTAGACGACCTCGCGGGTCCATGGTCCTGACCTGCGTAACAGAGGTTTAATGATTTTACACATTAAAACAATCCAACACTTGGCATTTCCTTTCAAATAACAAAGCAGTTTTAAAGGTAAATATTTATTTGTTTTTACGAAAAGCTGCACGGAACATCTAGTCCACAGATTCTTGGATAATTAAACATAAAAAACTAAACAAAATGTTACTTGATTTTCACACTTTCAACCTAGTGGATTCTACCCACTAATGATATAACACAGTTTTAAGATTTTCAATTGTACTGATCATTCGCACGGTAGTATAATATAATGCAATATTCCATGTTTTATATATGGATCACATACAGAGTCACAGAAATAAAACAACAGCAGTGTAGCTTAAAACAGTGCTAACACTACTTAATATCACTTTGGTAGATCCTCTGACATTTTTTGTGCCATCACAAATGTTTGCACATTTTTACGCCATTAGCAGTAAAAAATGGCAATCGTGTCTCATTCTCTGCGAGTCGTATCACAAGTGCAGGACTACACAGCAAATTCAAAAAGCATTCTGGTCATAAGTGCCGAGTCTGGTCGATTAAAAAAGTGCATCAAAGCTGCAGGAGAAAAGAGATGGCAGATACTGCCAAAATCGATCGTTTAAAACATTCATACGTGGAAAAAACACAAGAAGAAGTAGCATATACACTAGTGTACTCGTGTCGCTGGAGTTCGAAAAGCAGTAGTCTCAATTACGGTTGCGCTGAGATCTATAAAAGATCTCGGGAACAAGGCGATCTCGATTGTCCAACTCAAGTGGAAAAGCATTCAAATGATGACGCTTACGTCCCATGAGTTGTGTTCAATGATTTTTGGTTAAACTCTACGAGTACAGGTAAAATGGTGGTCATCAGAAAAGTAGTCACATTGTACTACGAGTGCAAGAAACGAAAGTTTACAGCTGAATACAAATCGTACATTGAGTGCATTCAGCAAGTCAAACGTTTTTGTTGTAAGTAAATCCTCTAGATTACGAGCAAATATGCGGATTAGCTCTAAACGGCGTGCCATGCTAAAAACGTTTCATGAGCGAAAGCTTGAAGCTTTGTAAATGAAAGTGTATAAAAAAAGCTACATACCAATTGTTAAGTAAAGAGGACAAATATATAACACATATATATATATATATATATATATATATATATATATATATATATATATATATATATATTATATCCAAGATTGTATGAAAAAAGACAATTTGACAAGACAGAATGAAGCTTAAACGGACAAAATGGAAACATTTCAAGTACTTCAAAAAATAAAAGCTTTGTTTCTGTTGACCCTCAAATATTTCATCATGGCCATATAGAAAGGAGTATATATTATCCTGTTTTACCACAACACATATATAAGTTTATTCGTATATAAATGTAATCTCTCAACAGATGTTCATCTCATTTTTTCTTTCGGTCTTGGGTGCATCGTGGACAGAACCTGTAGGAAATAAAGCAATATGTTTTTTGGGGGTTTTTTGTCACACTGAAAACGAAGATATCAATGGTTCCTCATTTACCAAATCTACTTACCATTTCCCTTTGGGTTTTGTCGTTAGATCAACACAGGCGAAGTGAAACCACTCGATAGGACACTATAAAGGAATAGACTTTTCTTGAACAAATACATTTGGGAAAGGATAATAAAGTGTTTTAAAGTGTCACCAAAGCATGTAAACACAAGGAGGCGTACATCAGGGTTGTCACATCCAATCATTTCTCCATATGACACTTGGTGACAGAGGCAGTATGTGGGTTCATTGGGGTCCACTGGCATGTCCAAGACGTCTGACGGGTGAACTGGAAGGATGGCTTCAGAGAACTCAGGGCTAAGAAATAGAGAAAACCAGAAAACATGAGGATAATTATGGAACATTTGGTGCTATAGATATACAGTATAATAAACTAAAATAGCTCGTTTACTTGCTTTTTGTTCCTGGTCTTATTTTGCACTCAAAATATAATATTATTGTAAAAAATATATAAAATATTTGACCAAACTTGTATGAAAATATAATAACTTCCTCCACCTCTGAAATGGCTTTCCTTTTCTGCTGATGTAACCAAAGCCGTTACGGAGGGGAGGAAAAATTATATTAACAAATAATATCATGGCCTACTTTTCACGATATAATCAAATCCTTTCCTAATTAGAAGTGTCACATCACGCAAGTTAAAAGCATTGTGAATGTGTTTCATTAAGGCTCTGATGTACATATTATGGATTGAGGTGTATTAATCAATAATAAGATAATAAATAATTGTAATAAATCATATCAAAAGTATATTTTAAGTCATTAAGGTTCATACCCTAAAGGACTCCACTGTCATTAGATCAACTCACACTAAGTTCTTTCATGCTTACCTGTTTTTCATTTTCTTTTTTCGAAGCGAGTCGTCGTCCGAACATTTTCTTCCTCTTCCTTTGGGGCCTCGTTTTTCCTTCAGGCCTCCTCTACCACCTGACTCTGCAGGAAAAAAGCAATTCAAACTTTACTTTCCATGCATTTCTAATAGAATGTGGAGGTACATAATACTTACCTAATAAGTATTTGGTGAGAATACTCACCAAAATGCTCTTATGTGTTTGGAATAGCGGTAGTGCGATATATATCGGTTTTACGAATAATAGGTGCCGATAGTTGCTTTTAGGAACTATCGTCATCGGTAATAATCTATGCTGATAGTTTCCATTATATCATCCGTAAACCTCTTCTGATGAAACATATATCTATAATATCTATGTCCAGTGAATAGACGTAGACCGATATATCGGTTTTACCGATTAATAGGTGCCGATAGTTGCTTTTAGGAACTATCGTCATCAGTAATAATCTATGCTGATAGTTTCCATTATATCATCCGTAAACCTCTTCTGCTGAAACATATATCTATAATATCTATGTCCAGTGAATAGACGTAGACCGATATATCGGTTTTACCGATTAATAGGTGCCGATAGTTGCTTTTAGGAACTATCGTCATCGGTAATAATCTATGCTGATAGTTTCCATTATATCATCCGTAAACCTCTTCTGCTGAAACATAAATCTATAATATCTATGTCCAGTGAATAGACGTAGACCGATATATCGGTTTTACCGATTAATAGGTGCCGATAGTTGCTTTTAGGAACTATCGTCATCGGTAATAATCTATGCTGATAGTTTCCATTATATCATCCGTAAACCTCTTCTGCTGAAACATATATCTATAATATCTATGTCCAGTGAATAGACGTAGACCGATATATCGGTTTTACCGATTAATAGGTGCCGATAGTTGCTTTTAGGAATTATCGTCATCGGTAATAATCTATGCTGATAGTTTCCATTATATCATCCGTAAACCTCTTCTGGTGAAATATATATCTAGAATATCTATGTCCGGTGAATAGAAGTAGACCGATATATCGGTTTTACCGATTAATAGGTGCCGATAGTTGCTTTTAGGAATTATCGTCATCGGTAATAATCTATGCTGATAGTTTCCATTATATCATCCGTAAACCTCTTCTGGTGAAATATATATCTAGAATATCTATGTCCGGTGAATAGAAGTAGACCGATATATCGGTTTTACCGATTAATAGGTGCCTATAGTTGCTTTTTGTAAATATCGGTTAACAGTAAAAATGTATGCCGAGGATTTTTTCAGCAGCGTTGCTGTTGTCCGCGCATCCACAAGTCCACAACGTCAGACCCGTGTTAATGCGTACTGGTCGAGGAATATCTTAAAACAGGGTTGTCAAACTCAATTTAAGCCTGTGCCACATCACGGTTTATTTGTGCCCTCAAGGGGCCCATTGAAAATGTGGCACCAGCACCTGCTTTAGTAACACCCAAGCAATTACCAATAATATTACATGTAATGTGCATTAAACATGTTATTGTACATTTGACAGTACAGCATTGATTTTGATGTTGGGGAGCAGATGAAAATTATGATATTAACAACAGTATCATCTTTGGTAAAAATAAACACCACATTTTTATATTGCTACATTGAAATATTCTGACAGTGTGATTAAGTTGGACAGATTCCTTTCATCAGGCTCCTACTGATTAAACAAACAATCAGAGAGCATTACAAGAGAACAGATTTTACACAGATGGAAAACTGATAGCTTGGTCCATAATTATGAAAATGCACCGTAGTTCTTCCATAATATCCATAGTTTTAACAATGATATTTGTAATAAGTTCACGGTAACCATAGGTAAATCCATGCATGGCTCCTCACTACCACGATTATTAACTATGATTTCTATATTAATAACTACAACTACCATAGTTAATACAGTACAGTTAGTGTTACTACAATTACTTCTAATTTCTGTTTTCTCCTGTTTTCTTTGTCAGTGCCGTTTAGAACGTGGGGGTGTTTGCTTTAAACTAGTTTTATCAGCGAGACATGAGAGTTTTGCTACAGACAATTCATTACCGCATTCAAACAGGTTTCACAATCCCCGCCGTGCGTCTCACTGATTAACAAGCAAATTTAAATTAGTCTGTGTGGTTGAGACCAGTCCTTGAATCACTGCACCTGCTCTGCGCTCGTGCTGCTCTATCCATTGAGTCGTGTTGATAAATGGTCCAGGTAGCGCAGTTTCATTCACCTTTTGAAGTGTGTAAAAAATCTGTGCCGATAAGAGAAAGAGCAACTATCGGCACAGATAGTTCCAAACACAACTAATCGGTAAAACCAATATATCGGTATACCTCTATTCACCAGATGAAGAGTTTTGTATAATATGTATATATTGGATTTTTTTTATCATTCAATCAACTTTAAAAAAAACTATCAGCCAATTAATCAGTTATCTGCGTTTTCCACCACCTTTCTTATCGGTATTAGCAAAATCTACTATCAGTCGGCCTCTAGTTTGGAACAACATGAGGGCGAGTAAATGATGACGTAATTAAAAATTTGGGGTGAACTATCCCTTCATTTTGAGCTGATAACATGATCACTTTATGATCATTTCCATGACTTACTCTTGGGCTTTCTGTTGTCTGGGCTTTCGTAGCCGCTGACGTCTAACTTTTCCTTCAACTCATTCTCAAATCGTGCGAGATCAGCATCGAGTCTGCGGATGTGTTTGTCCACCTTGCAGGAAGAAGTCCAAGCAATTTTCAAAAACAACAAAGAGAAAAAAAGAGGAACAAGTAATGTTGGAAATTGTTTTATTTATTATTTATAACCATATACACAGACATATTAACAGACAAATAAACTCGAGAACTACCAATAATTATTTCCAGTAATTCATGTCTCACACATTTCTCATGTTTTTGAAACACATAATGGGCACTGACCATCTCATACGTCTGCATGGCGAGTTGCACTTTGTCGTCACTGTATTCTTTGCATTTGCTGAAGCCGCTCTGAATCTTCTGCAGGTGCTCTACTCTCTGATCTGGGGCCAGATTTCGGATGTTGGTGATATACTCTTCAGCAAGCTTATCGATTTCACCTTTCTTTTCTGCAAACAGAGTACAAACACAGTGAGGTTGGGGTCAGTTCCAATAATGAACTGCCATGTTACTGGATCAGCTGTTCATGTAAACACACTCTACAGTTGTGTCTCAAAAATAGTGATGTCACAGTTTCAAGTTTTCACTATATACCTCTATTTTAAAACAGATGCTTAACATACCGTTGAAATCTTCTCAAATGTTTGTACATTTACCTAAGTATAGTATAGTGTTTCCGTCACTATAATGGGGCATTCGGACCCACACAGACCGCATGCTGAGCACCCCCTGCTGGATGCCATACCATTACACCCCTACTTAAAACCTGGTGCTGCCTACCTAGAAAGCATTTTCCGGCAACACAGGCGTTTTCTGAGTCAGCGGCATTCTTGGGAATCATAGGGATGCTGAGCTGACTCAAAAGGCTACCTAGCAAGACAACACCATATGTTTCCGGTTGCAACCCACATGTCATCTTACCCTCCGCTCTGTTGTCAAGCTCTCGCATAAGTGTGAAGTTTCTCTGGAGTTCACAGGGCAGGTTTTCAATGCCTGTGGACATACAAAGAAAGATGCATAATAAATGCATAGAATGCTAATAAAGCAACTATAGCTGTTTACATGCAAATGGGAAAGTTCTAGAGTCTTAACTATCATGCACAAGTTATCTACGTATACACGCATAATAATCCCAATAAAGACACATACATGTCAAAACAACATGTTTGTTGACGTAGCATGCATGCTAACCATATGCTAACTGTTTCTGCCCTGTATTTACAACTATTTACGTTAGTTTCATAATAGCTATGTATACTTTCAAATATGTAAGACTTCAATAACAAAACAAAAACATATTTAAGCAGTGTTATTGAGTAGAAATTAAGCAAATCAACCTGTTATCTACCTACAGCAGCTCGCTAATGCTAATCTGACATTAGCCATCAAAACGCTCTCAGTTTAAGGCCACTAAAACACCCGTAATCCCTTCAAAATGACGATAAATATATCTAATTTATTCCTAAATATATTATACTTACTATCAAGATAATGTTCGAGATATATCGCTGTCGCCATGGTGACCACCGTCACTGGATTACTGTGTACTTTTCTACAGCACCAGTCCTTGTGGTTGAACAACACTGACGTGTTATGAATAATTAATTAGATATTCCTCTGCTATTGGCTGAGACGTGATAGATTTGAATACCGTGGTTTGATTGGATGGCAGTGGGGCTTGGCTCATTAGAGATGTTTCAAGGACTCATCTCCATAATAAATACATAACTTATTAATATATATTTGTATATACATAAATTTGTGATGATATTGTTTGAATTTTAATGTGTTGTTAAAAGTAATAATGTAGGCTACATAAAATATTGTCATTATAATATATATATATATATATATATATATATATATATATATATATATATATATATATATATGGTGTCATTTTAAAATGAATAAAATATTTAGGAATAAAAAAATTATAATATTAGATATTTCTCCATAATTAATACATAACTTAGAATATTAATATTATCTATCTATCTATCTATCTATCTTAACATAAATATTTAAATTATATATATGTTTGTATTTATATATTATATTTTATTATATATTATCTATTAGATATTCTATATACAAAATTATTATAGATTATTTATATACATTTTATTATTTTAATAAATGTATAATATAATATTCAATATATAAATATGTTATTAATAAACAAAGCTTTAAAATCAATTTTTGATAATATTATTTGAATTTTAATGTGCTGTTAAAATGTATATTATGCATATAATAAAACATTGTCATTATAATATATATATAATTTATATATTAGGCATGTAACAATACATAAACTTCAAGATACTATTCGATACGATGCTGTTGACACATGATGCGATACAACACATTTGCATATAATTATTCAAGTATTTGCACAACTGTGTTTTAAAATCTTAAATGACACAACAGTGTCTGACATTGCCAACACAAAGCAGAAAGTCTGCTTTTACCGGGGAGGAGACTGTACTGCCGCTCTCAATGTTTCATTGCTTGGTTTTACTGTAAATACTTCCTAAGCAGTAGCTGCATTAACACTATTGGTTATGCATTTATTTACAGGTGTTGACACTACACGTTATATATCAAAAATATATATATTGTATTACATTGTATTGTACGATACAATGCTCTCGATACGATATCATGTGCGTTGTATTTTGTA
Source organism: Moxostoma hubbsi (assembly GCA_032164185.1). Lineage (NCBI taxonomy): Eukaryota > Metazoa > Chordata > Actinopteri > Cypriniformes > Catostomidae > Moxostoma > Moxostoma hubbsi. Next base: position 13,745,585 of record JAVLUX010000163.1, read on the forward strand.
CCTCTGGGTGGAAAAAATCTCCAAAGCGTGCAAAGACATTTCAAAAGTATTAATCTGTAATTTCTGCGTCACTAGCATCACCAAACGTAATAGAGTGCAACAGTCTGGTTCCGGAAGTAAAAATACATACATTTTCTCCATAGGCGAATTTATCTTTAACGATAACTTGTAAACCTTTAAAGACAGACCGACCGTGAGCTCCAAAGTTGTTAATCTATGATATATGATCTGATGAAGTCATCAGTCCATGTTGTTTCAACTTCACTGTTTAAAAACTGTGTTTAACAGCGGACTCTCTGGTGAAGAACTACACTACCCATAATTCTGAAGAGAGAGCCAGCAATCAGAGAAGTGCTGTCATGGTCCTGTCACTCAGTCAGGTTGGGGTTTTGTCTGACGGGACAGTGACATCGTCGTCCCATGTCTTGTGTTTCGTGTACGTTCTTTGTGTGAGCGCACGGGTCCGGTTGTGAGCTTCCACCGTCGGTCTGTGTCGGGTTCCGGACACTCATGCTCCATGTTCTGTTTGTTTTGGTCTAATTATGTTGACGTTTCTCCCACGTGTTTCAGGTGACGCTGGCACGCAGAATCAGCGTTTCCATGGGAACCCTGATTGTTTCCATGGGAACCCTGATTGTTTCCATGGGTATGCTGATCATGGCAACTTTTAGCTGGCGAGTGGCACCTGTCCCTTGTTTGTTCCTGCTTATTTGAATCTCCTCCTGTGTCATGTTCATTGAATGTGGTCTAGTTAATGTTGAAGTGTGTTTGGTGTGAAGTATCTTGCCTTACTCTCTATGCCTAGTTGGTCCTGTTTCATGTATCTGTTTGTTTACCCGTGTCTGCCCATGTGTCGGGAGAGTAGTTGCCTTCCAGTTTGCTGTACGCAAGAGGCTTCAGCAGAGGTTTCCTCACGGCTCTGCTCCTCGCCGTCATGGCACGTGGGCGGGGCAGCTGTGGCTCAGGTGGTAGAGCGGGTCGGCCACTAATCACAGGGTTGGCGGTTCAATTCCCGGCCCACACGACTCCACATGCCGAACTGTCCTTGGGCAAGACACTGAACCCCAAGTTGCTCCCAATGGCAGACTAGCACCTAGCATGGCAGCTCTGCCGAGCATGACGGGACGCTTAAACAAACAGTGGAATGTTTAAATTTTATGTGAGATCAACCTGCAAATGGATTACTTATATTTGACTTATGTTAAGGTGGCATACGAGGAATTTTAACATCCAAAATGACACACATCCGCTGATTTTGGACAGTTGACTAAATATTTCACAGCACACGAAACAGTACATGTTATTATCCTTATATTTAATTAATTAATTCATGTTTAAAGTGGCTCTTCTTAAATAACTGAAGTATTGAGTTGTTGCACAGGTCGGTGTTGGACCCTTCTTTAACCTTTCTAGCTGGTTTAATTCATCACTTGCCTGCCTCATTAGAATGTGTAAACACTGTTTCTCTATTCACTGAATGCATTTCTAGTTTCTCAAGCCTTCTGGTTTTCTCATTTCGTGTGACACATGGGGGCAGTATTCAGCCACACCATGTGCCTCATCTGGGATTTCTGATGACTAAATGACAGTTAGGTTTCATGGATAAGTACAGCACATATATCTGGGGTTGCATAAATAACGTCTAGTGTAAAAAATGCAGAAATGTTCAAGGTGACCTCAGCTAAAACCTGGAACTATCAGGGGATTCTTCTGTTTTCTGGTGTGATCAGCTGTAATTATTTCATCTTAATGAGTGCAATGAACGAACGTCTGGAACATTCATGGAAATTCATTTGGTTTGGGAACCAGGGCTGGGACTGGATGTGATCTTTGAGGGGCAATGTTGATCATTTCGCTGTCAGTCCGGGGGTGGCAGAGTGCTCCTTGGTCATTGTTCTGTCAGTCAGGGCGGGGGGATCAGAAGGGTTTTTGGGAGGCCTGTGGCAAATCATGGGGGGGCAATGCCCCTCAGCCCCCACCATGGTGGGTAATTATTTATACATTATATTATATATTATATACACATTTAATATTTAGTCTTTTCCTGGAAAACACTATAAATACTGATTACTTTTCTTACTGATGGGTTTTATTTTATAACTATAAGTATAAGGAAGCCATTTGTAGATTGATTTCAGCTAAAAGTGGCACACTGTGGTTCCATGGCTCTATCGAAACTTTCATCTGTTTGTATGAGCGGCCCATCTAACCAGACACAGGAGCGCTGGCTCGACCACTGGGGTGGGTTTTGGGTGGGACTTTCTGTTTATGCAACCAATGGAAGACACAGAAAGCTTGTTGGAAAACATTGTGGGTTTTTTGCATTTTGATTATGCTAGTATGCATAAATTACACACCTTTGTTGCAGACAGAAGGAACGTCTGCCCATTAAAGTCACAGACCGGATTGTGTTTGAGTTCCAAGATTTTTACTCTGCACCAGTGGCTCCTTCTGTTTCTCCAAAACATGCTAATTACCATTTTTTGTTAAAGCCCTGCAAGGGCTTTTATTTGTTTTCTAAGCTTTTTGTTTTGCTTTTCTTTTGTCTCGCTGGAAACACGCTCATTTGTGTACAAAGAAGGGTTGTTATAGTTTTGAATTTCCTGTTTTCAATTAGTCCTTTCAGTTGTGTTTCATTTCCATAAGTTTTCACTCTGACTGTTAGATCTAGTTTGTGTTTTTGTAGTTTTCCCCCCCATTGTTTTCAATTTTCAGTTTTAGTGTTTTCAGCATTTTTAGGTTATATTTAAGCGTTTGTATTCAGTTAATGCATTAACTGACATGATTTTATTAGGTTTAACAATGTTACATTTCAGGGGGGTTTGGGTTGCTCAGCGAGTATTGACGCTGACTACCACCCCTGGAGTCGTGACTTCAGTCTGGTCTCCTAAGCAACCAAATTGGCCTGGTTGCTAGGGAGGGTAGAGTCACATGGGATAGCCTCCTAATGGTCGCTATAATGTGGTTCACTCTCGGTGGGGCGTGAAGCCTCCAAACGCACTATGTCTCCGTGGTAACGTACTCAACAAGTCACGTGATAAGATGCGTGGATTGCCGGTCTCAGACATGGAGGCAACTGAGATTCGTCCTCCGCCACTCGGATTGAGGCGAGTCACTACACCACCACGAGGATTTGGAGAGCATTGGGCATTTCAAATTGGGGAGAATATTTTTTTTTTTTATTTCTCAGGCCCGTCAAGTGTTATCGCTGTCTAGTGCCATTTTCATGTTTAATGAAATTTTTTTACGTTGTAAAATTTTTAAAACATGTAACATACTGCGAATTAAAACCTAAAACTCACTTGGGGTCGCCGCATCACAATAGGTTGCATAGATTTTTAGCTCCGCCCACTCCACCCATTTGGAATTTTCCGTGAAAACTACTTTTCTAACTTCTCCTAGATCGTATGTCCGATTTGCTCCAAATTTGTTATGGATCATCTAGGAACAGTCAAAACAAATAGTTATGAGATTTATTATGATAGACCAAAGTGTTCTCGTATACCGCATCAATGATTTCGAGTACGTCAAAATGGATGTGAGGTTGTATCTTCGCAACGCTATAGCGTTTATTGACACGACACTTGCTATATGTCATTACAAGCATGATCTGAGGATACCTGCACAGTTTTGGCACAGTGCCAACTAGTTCATTTTGACCTCATTAAAATGAGTTTCAGTTTTTCTAGTTAGGTATATTTTTATTTCTATTTCAGGTAACGTAAACATTTTCATTTAGTTGTTCATCAAGTTTTTGTTATGCGTTTTAGGTCTGCCAGTGTTAATGTGTTAACAGATTTTAATTTCTTATGTTTAACTATGTAAAAGTTCCCAGGGCCATCTAGTGGCATTTTTACGTTTAATGAAGGTGAGTTATTAACATTTCAAAACGTTAAATATACAGTGTATCAAAAACTAACATTTATTTGTTAACATTAACATTTTCGTTTTATTTAAGGTACATTTGGAATTTTTAAAATATATATTAGCTTCAGCTTTTCTAAGTTATGTTATTTTTAATATGCATTTCAGTTATTTTAAATGGTTTTTGTAAACAACCTGTCTTTTTTCGATTTTGTCTCAGCACCATCAGATGATTCTTCTGTCTCCGCAGCGCAAACTAATTGGCCTTTTTGTTAAAGCCTTTCCAGGGTTTTGTTTTGTTATCTGGCATTGTTGTTTTGAGCAGTTCCACGGATGTATCGCTGGAAACACTCTCATTTGTGAATAAAGTGAACAATAGAATGAAGAGAATTAGAGTCAGGTGTGGTATTACAACAGTCATTTATTCCCTCCTGCTTTAAGAGGAACTCAGCGTTCCACTGGTAGATGGAAATTACACACGGCCATTTCTGTATCCAAAAAAGCCAGCTGCATAAAACAACCTCACTGGCTCTTCATATTTCTAGAGTTGTAGGTGCTCGACAAGTTAAAAAAATCAAGCAAATATTCAGGTATGTTGTTACATACGCCCTTGAAAAGAATAGGAGGCTTTCAGCATTCTCTACAGAAATGTACAGGAAGGAGGCACAATTGAAACAGGTGCACAGGGGCCTGCAGGCAATCAGGTACATGGCATTAAGCGAGAGCTAAAACAGCCCTCAGCCGATGGTATGTAGCCACATTGATTGTTTGAAACTGGTAGGTGGAGAACAGCAACCCAAGACAAGGAAGTTATACATGTTTATAAGAATACAGTAAAGGCATATTCATCGTGCACATAGTGATGATACTGGTCTGTAGTTACTGTACATTCATATTAAAGGGGTTAGTTTAGGTGAAAGCCAGATTTAAAGTTGGTCAGCTTTATAAAATGTTAAGTTTTTCATCTAATACATATATTCTTAAAATGTTTACATTTTGTATTTTTTTTTTAAGCAAAATTAAGAAAAAGTGAGTGGTGCTTTCAGGTGCAAAAGTCGCCTCAACAATTTTTGGAGCAACGCATACCTTTACTAGGTGGTTGCTGGCCCAAGTTCTGGCTCAGGTCTTCTTTTCAATGTACTGTAAGTGGGAATCCTAAATAAGATGAGAAAGTAAAGTATTGCATTTGATTTTAAAATGAAGTCATGTGGGGAACACCTGTGCTGATGTAAGGTTTACATTGCTGTGCTGAAGTCCTGATGAAAATAGCCCTAGAGATACAAACCAGGCGTTTGATAGGACCACCACACCTGTCAAGATACGTCTGGCTAACCATCTTAATATCCCTTGAGTCAGTGGGCACCGGTCCAATCTTTATCCTCTCTGGATGGATAGTTTCCAAGCTCGCAATTTTAAGATTGATGGTGTGAAGAGGGTTTCCAGCATCAGCAGAGGAAATTTACTTGGTTTCTTTTTAGAAATGAAGGAAAAGATAGAAATGTAAATCACGAGATTTCCTTGGTGCGTTCATGAGAAACTAGTGATTTAGGATTCGTGAACGAACCATTTTTTTTTTGGCTAGATCTTTTTTAAAGAATCAATTGATTCTGAGAGATAAAACTGATACATTTGCTAATGAATCTGACTGAACCAGTTCTTACTCAATGGTCTCAACCGTTAACAGCTCACTAATGGGGAAATTGCTTTAGTGAACAATTACTTAAATTATGGTACATACCAAACACAGTCGTTATTGTAAATGGCTTCAGAATTGAAATAGATTGTACAAGTCATATGGACTACTTTCATGACACTATAAAGGTGCTTTTTTGTCTTCTTTGTCATCTTGACAGTCCGTGTTAACATTGTTATATGTTAAAAGCTGCCTGGATATTCTTCAAAACACAACATAAAGAAATTAATTCAGGTTCCATGAGGGAATTTTCATCTTTGTGTGAACTATCCCTTTAAATACAGGATGATTCGGTATTACAAAGTGTGAACAACATACTGAAATTCCCAATAATCTTTTGCATGGTGGCAAAATGTTGGCATTATTTTCACCCGAGTAGTCCAGGCGCTCTTTCCCAAGCCATTTGCCGTGATTTTCAGCCTCAAATCTCTTTTGGCTTTGAACAAAATTATTGCATGCTGAATATTGGATCCATGCCTTTGATCTAGTCATCTCAATAAAGTTGAATTGTTTGGATAAAATGAATACAGCAGCCTACCACGGAGGAGGTAGGTGGTTTTTAAGAAAGCTCCTTTCCCCTCGCTGTCACGAAACTCAGCGCTGGGGGAGATCTAATCGCAGTCGACGGAGAGTCTTACACTGCCTTGACAGAACCTGTTAATCTTTGTCACCGAAGCACTAAAAGGCCCCATGAGGCCAGTGCCAAGTCTAGAATTGACTCTGATGTTTTTTGACACTCACATTGTTTTCAGTGCTCTTTTCTTAAGGTGGAGAAAATCTTAAATTTAAAGGAATTGCTTTCCTTCTTAGGGAAAGGTATTTATTTTGTTTTGCTTTGTTAGCTTGTGTTGATAACACACTCTTCTTAGCTGTCTAGTAGAGTTAGTCAACTAGGCATGTTTATCTCTCGCATAAGGTGCTTTTTGGAACACCATTTTTAAAATGTGGCTGCTATCTGACAGATCACTGAAATAAGTGTCCTGAGGAATCACACCCGTCTCCGTGACAGCTCATCGCCCTGACAAAATACAAAAAGAGTCTTTTTGATCTAATTAGAAAACTTGGAGGCTCTGTCAACTTTTTGCATGTTTGGGTTTGTATTTAATGTATTTAAATGTACAAAATATTTAAATATTTAAATAACTGATCTCAGTTCAGTAGAGTCATGTGACGAAACAAAATGTCGCCGATCACAACTGAGTTTGCCTTTGCGAGACACGACAACAACATTACATCTGGTAAGAAAGCTAATTAAGTTTTTTCATTGAAACCTGTTTGAGTCAATAGATTAGAGTCTCTAGTTTCATCTGATATGCCTTTTTTTAAATCCGAGCAAATTTTCGTGAAACGCCATGCTGCTGAACCCAGTGTACACTATAGTGGACAATAGTACTTAGTTTTCATTAGAAATCCAACATATACTGTGCAATTTCACATGGAGAAAAATGGCGTTCAGAGGCTTTATATGGAGTTAGGATAAAAATAAGGTGCATTTCGAACTGTTCTGAGACCAGTGCAGACAGACAGCACACTGGAGGTTAAGTCATGCACTAAATAGGGAGCAAGGGAGCATCCTATATCTCTCCTATAACTGTTCTGAGACCAGTGTAGACAGACAGCACACTGGAGGTTAAGTCATTCACTAAATAGGGAGCAAGGGAGCATCCTATAGCTCTCCAATAACTGTTCTGAGACAAGTGCAGACAGACAGCACACTGGAGGTTAAGTCATTCACTAAATAGGGAGCAAGGGAGCATCCTATAGCTCTCCAATAACTGTTCTGAGACCAGTGTAGACAGACAGCACACTGGAGGTTAAGTCATGCACTAAATAGGGAGCAAGGGAGCATCCTATAGCTCTCCTATAACTGTTCTGAGACCAGTGCAGACAGACAGCACACTGGAGGTTAAGTCATTTACTAAATAGGGAGCAAGGGAGCATCCTATAGCTCTCCTATAACTGTTCTGAGACCAGTGCAGACAGACAGCACACTGGAGGTTAAGTCATTCACTAAATAGGGAGCAAGGGAGCATCCTATAGCTCTCCTATAACTGTTCTGAGACCAGTGCAGACAGACAGCACACCGGAGGTTAAGTCATTCACTAAATAGGGAGCAAGGGAGCATCCTATAGCTCTCCTATAACTGTTCTGAGACCAGTGCAGACAGACAGCACACCGGAGGTTAAGTCATTCACTAAATAGGGAGCAAGGGAGCATCCTATAGCTCTCTTATAACTGTTCTGAGACCAGTGCAGACAGACAGCACACCGGAGGTTAAGTCATTCACTAAATAGGGAGCAAGGGAGCATCCTATATCTCTCCTATAACTGTTCTGAGACCAGTGCAGACAGACAGCACACCGGAGGTTAAGTCATTCACTAAATAGGGAGCAAGGGAGCATCCTATATCTCTCCTATAACTGTTCTGAAACCAGTGCAGACAGACAGCACACTGGAGGTTAAGTCATTCACTAAATAGGGAGCAAGGGAGCATCCTATAGCTCTCCTATAACTGTTCTGAGACCAGTGCAGACAGACAGCACACTGGAGGTTAAGTCATGCACTATATAGGGAGCAAGGGAGCATCCTATAGCTCTCCTATAACTGTTCTGAGACCAGTGCAGACAGACAGCACACTGGAGGTTAAGTCATGCACTAAATAGGGAGCAAGGGAGCATCCTATTGCTTTCCAATGAAGCCAAATGTGTTCATAAAAACTTCTGATCAAAAGTTCAAAAAGGGTTTAAAAGGCATGTGAAATTTGTGTTGTCAGTCAAAAAGGAAAGTGGTGGAGAACGTTATAATATTTTAATCAAAGATTATGAAGATGAACACAACATTCACCGATTAATAGTTAAAAGTATAACTAGGAACTTGTATTGAAATTTGACTATCAATATGCATCCACAACTTTTGCACTGACCTGCTTTTTTCCATCTGCCACTTACGGTTTAAATTGTTGCAGCATCAAATATATATTTCAGGGACTATCACTTGAGAATTAATTTATGACGGGCAACATCATATTTATCAACATCTGTCATTATATAGGCACTCTGCATTAGCACCCCTGTCTGCTCATTACATGCTACGAGAGAAATAAATTATGCATTAGTGTTGTGTACATGCATATTGTGCAACCTACAAATAATGTCAATTGGTTATTAATTTTTAGTAGTACTTGTTGCCTGTTCTTACATTCTGGGACAGTATATAATTTGTTCTGGTCTTATCACTAGTTATCACATATATGGTCACATGACAGTCAGCTTCCAAACACTGTAATACAAATCCTTAAAAGCTATTGTGTTTGAAGGACAGCTCTCCCATGCCTTTCTCTGAATGTGATAATTGCAACATAAATTATGTATGTATGTTAATGATTTCAATATGCAAATAAATTTCCATGAATGGAGAACTTGAGTGGGAAATGGAGACCGTATTGAAATGGAGAAAAATGGAAATAGGTGAGTGACTAGTCGTCTTGTTCATTAGCCAAGTCACATTAATTATTTCAAGTCTCACATTTCCACAAGTCCTTCATAAAACGCCACACTCTATAAACTCAGACGTAGTTAACATGGACACTCAATTACAGGCGTGGGAGTTTCGCGAAGAAATCCGAGCTCGCTTCATTAAAACCTTTAAATAGAAACAAAATTACATGTTTGTGGAAATAACGAAGGCTGATGGAGGCGTTTAATGGGTTCAAAGGTCTTCTGAGCGTTTCTTTAGAAAGAGAGAAACTAAAGTGTTAAAGTCTCAGTTTTACCGTCAAAGTCTCAAGGTGGCCATGATGTTGTTTAGCTGGTCTCCCATCCTGGTACTCTTCTAAACCCATCAAACAGACAAGCTTGATGAGGCTGGGAGACTAGCAAACCAGTTAAGACTGGTTCATCCTGGTCACCTGGTCTGACCAAGCTGGTGTTTAGCCGGTATCCCAGCCTGACCAGGTAACAAGTGCCCAAACTCATCTAAAACCATCAATCAGTCCAGCTTGACTCGGCTGCTAGACTGGTAGACTAGTTTAGGCTGGTTTATACTCATCTCACAGCCTGGACATGCTGGCGTTTAACAGGTCTCACTGCCTGATCAGTTTAAATGTACCCAAAACTCCTCAAAAACCATCAATCAGTCCATCTTGACTAGACTAGTAGATTGGCAAGCTAGTTTAGATTGGTTCCTGCTGGTCTCCTGGTCTGACCAGTTCACAAGTGCCCAGAACTCCTCTAAAACCATCAAAAAAGTCCAGTCTGACTAGGCTGGCAGACTAGAAAACCAGTTTAGGCAGTTCATTCTGGTCTCCTGGTCTGGCCAAGCTGGTGTTTAGCTGCTCACCCAGTCTGACCAGTTAACAATGCCCACAACTTCTCTAAAACCATCAAACAGTCCAGCCAGAGTAGTGTTTTGCTGGTCTCCCAGCCTGACAAACTAATATGTGCACAAACACTCTGTAAACCATCAAAACAGACCGGCCTAATGACTGAAATCAGCTGGGAGACCAGAGACACACTTTTGGCTGGGTAAAAGTAAAGTCAACTGTATTCACTCTAACAGGTCTCCTTTCCAATTAATTCAATGTGAAATGAACTTCTGATGTTACCAGTGTGTGGGGATATATCTAACAGTTTTCCAACTAATCTGTTTTTACCATTTCAGACCAATTGGTTAATTATCTCAATCTCAAGTAGTGGTCGACTGATATATCGCCAAGGCCGATAAATCGGATGATATTCTGACTTTTTTAATTGACGGCATCTGCCGATAAATGATCCTGCTTACCTGATTTGTTTCTTGAGGGTGTTGAGAATCGCCTGCTTGCATGTGAAGAGACTGAGACATGTTGTGGCATGGCGGAGGGCGGGGCCGGGTCGTGACTCAACACGCCCGGTCCCGTATTAGGCTAATCAAGCCTCCGAGAGGGTTAAAGGCCGACCGCGGAGGACGTGCGTGAGAGAGAGATCCTTATGGACATGTCCGTCGTCTTATGTGTTGGTCTTTTGAGTTTTCCATTAAAACTATCATTTATATGTTAAGCCGGTTTCTCGCCTCTTCCTGGCCCGTGAGTGTGAACTGTTTTACATTGGTGCCGAAGCCTGGGAAGGAAGAGGGATGCACCGTAGCAGAGTTCTCGCCACTGCCCAGCGGAGCAGCCGCGGCCATCTGCCGGGGGACGGAGGAGCCCAGCCACCTGGACGAGGAGGAACGGCCGCCGACCACGAGGGGAGAAGGGGCTCCTAGCCGACCGCCTGGAGCGGTTAGGGCCGCTGCCAGGAGCGGGGGAGTCCCCTACTAGCCGCCGACCGCGTGCGTATATCTCGTTTAAACAGATTTAATAAACCAACCTCACAAAACTTCAGCAAATCCAGCATCCTGTGGAGTGCTCATTTATCTACCTTTAACGTATGTATTCTATCAGTCTCTCCTCAGTAGTTCCCTGTAACTTTTAACTTTTTTTTTAGGAATTTTATGTTTATGTTATGTACTATATGAAATTGTGTGATATATCAGCATTATATCGTCCTATTAGCCTCCCTGCTCTCTGGATATCGGCATCAGCATTGCCTCGTGCTCATACAGAGAATAGACCTTTGAATGATTAATAAGACAGCTAAAGATAAACAAAGTTCTTGATTACTTGTTTTGAGCATCTGTTGCATTAAAATTTCATTTACTTTGTTTTCAAATGAATGTTTTGGCATCGATGGCACTGTGTGCAATTCCGAAACCCCCATCGACTCACAGTGATACACCTCAGTGTGTGTGCTGTCGGTTTTAAAGCGCGACTATTACATTAGCGATGCTAATTTGTTCCCCACACACATTTTAGTAAACAAACAGGCCTAAATACACTCCGTTCCCATTACACGGCTCTCGTGTTGTCGGTGATGTCACTTAGTAAGAGTATATAAAACTTCAGAGGGAAGGTAATTAGCGTCTTCCCTCATCACTGAAATGATTACAGCTTAAGAGACTACGGTGTCATGAAAAGTGCCGCCTCCCTCCACACTCAGAAAACATCAAGCTCTGTTTTTACAGTGATTATGCTAAATAGATGCTAGTTAGAGCAGGTAGTGCAGTGAAGGCCCCTTAGAGAGATCAAAAGGTTCAAGCCTATGAATATTCAGGTCTGACACTAGAGGTGGGTTAGGTTGGGGGAAAATGGAAATGCAGTCAAAGGTTGCTAAAGCTTTGGAAGCGGTTTAATTTTTTGACAAGCTATAATTAAATCTTGAAATTAATTCGTCTTAGTTTTACAGAACTAAACGGGGAAGAGAAAAGCCCACGTGTCATGTCAGTTTAAGATGTGTTTTCCGGAGTGCCTATTATCTCCCTCAGGAGTTTGTTGAAAGACAGATTTGAGGGTTAATTTTGTGGCCAGCAGGGAAGAGGCAGTAATATTTGCTACAAGTTATTGGTCAGGGGAGGTTAATTAATCAACCATTCGGGGTTCCATCAGTCCTGGGAAACTTGGAAATGCCAGGGAATTTTAAAATTGGGATTTTTGGTAGTTATCAACGTATTGGTATGCATTAACATTAATGTTAAGTGTAATGGCACTTAATGTTTACTGAAAAATCTGCTAAATAAAAATATGTTGCTAAATATACACAGATGAGCCAAAACATTATGACCACTCAGAGGTGAAGAAAATAATGTTGATCATCTCCTAACAAGGCCACATGTCAAGGTCTGGGTGGATTAGATGGTAAGCGAACAATCATTTCTCATTGTCAATGTATTGAATGCAGGAAAATGGGCAGGAGTAAAGACCTGAGCGACTATAACAAGGGCAGAGCATCTCTGAAACGGCTTGTGAGGTGCTCCTGGTCTGCAGTGGTGAGTATCTACCGACAGTGGTCCGAGGAGGGATAAACCACAAACCGGCGAAAGGGTGTTGGGCGCCCAAGGCTCAATGATGCGCGAGGGCAATGAAAGGGTCTGAACAGACACAAGGTCTTACTAGAGGAATGTGTCACAACACACAGTGCATTGCACCCTGCTGTGTATGGACTGCATAGCCACGGAATGGTCAGAGTGTCAATGATGACCCCTGTCCACTGTCGAAAGCACCCATAATGGGCACGCGAGTGACAGAACTGGACCTTGAAGCGGTGGAAGAAGGTCGTCTGGTCCGATGAGTCCCATTTTCTTTTACATCATGTGGACGGCTGTGTACGTGTGCACCATTTACCTGGAGAAGTGATGCATCAGGATGTTGCGAGAAGACGACAAGCAGGTGAAGGGAGTGTGATGCTCTGGGTAATGTTCTTCTGGGAAACCCCGGGTCCGGCCATTCATGTGGACATCAATTTAACACATGCCACCTACCTAAACATAGTTGCAGGCCAGGTCCACCCCTTCATGGCAACTGTATTCCCTGATGGCTGTGGCCTCTTTCAGGAGGATAATCCGTCCTGCCACACTGCACACTGCAGAGTAACATGATGAAGGGTTCAAGGTGTTGCTCCGGCCTCCAAATTCCCCAGATCTCAATCCGATTGAGCATCTATGGGATGTGTTGGACTAACAAACCCAATCCACAGCGGCTCCACCTCACAATTTAAAGAACATAAAGGATCTGCTGCTGATGTCTTGGTGCCAGATACCACAGGACACCTTCAGGGGTCTTGCATAGTCCATGCCTCGACGGGTCGGCGCTGTTTTAGCGGCACGTGGAGGACCAACCGCATATTAGGCAGGTTTTAATGTTGTGGCTCCTCAGTGTATATGCACATATATTTTTTGCAGTGGCACCAGTTAAAATGTCACATCTTTATTGTTAAATTCTGATTATCGTATTGTTTAAATCTTCTCATTCCAAGCATTGGTACTTTATGCAGCCTATAAATGAAAATCTGCCCAAGCAATCTCTATAAAAAAATATTATTTTTAAAAGTCATGGAAATTAATTGGTAAAAAGATCCTTTTTTTACCCATGTTTTTTTGGGTCTGTGAATTTTAATCCCGTACTTTCAGAGCATCACAGCTGGAATGGCTGATTGCTGGCTTCATTTAGTTCTCATTTAATTCCTTGCTTAAATATTCCAAACGATGCATCAAAAATGACTGCCAGTGATTTGTGTCAAAATGTCTGTTATTCACAGTTCAGCCGTTTCACTGGCATGGGGGAAAGCACATTAAACACACATGTTGTTTTCCTGAGATATTTTTTGTTATTTTGCCCTTCCACTTAGATATTTTGCAGAAATATTCAGCATATTAGCAAGTCCTTTGACCTACAAGTCTCCAAGTGACTTTTTGTAATTTTGGGGTGAAAGGGCAACTAAGTGCAATATCAAGAAAGGCATTAAGGACGATCTTCATGCACATTATAATTATGTTCGTTGATTAGTTCAGCTCTGATGATGTAAAGCAAAGTGTAGCGGAATCTCAATGTTTTGATTTAAGTCCTAAAACACAAGAAGAATGTAATTGTCTGTCAGACCATTTGCACGTAAACTGTTGCATTCATGTTTTACTGAAGTAAATTGGAAAAAATAGAGTTGGAGCCTTTATTAAATAACCTGCTGAATGTCTTTAAAACACTGTCATTTAACAAATGTTTCTAAGCTATGATAGGGCTTGGTAATTATTCCATTATTTCCACTGTATCGACTGTCCTTCTCACCTTTCCATGGAAACCAATGTATGTTTGAGGGGTGTTTTTTTGTTTGTTTGTCTGCTGAAAAAAATGGGGAAAAGAAAAACCTCCACACCTCCACGCTAGTTCATTGTAGAGTTTTTTCCCTGATGTGCTGACAAGCTCCCTTACATGTTTGTGTAAAGGAGTTGTAAAATTTAGGCTGTAAAATTAGCTAAATCTTATTGTTCGAGGAAGTTTAATTCATCAAACAAATCTAAAAACTCTATGAAAACATCCAATGAAAAATGGCATTCTGGGTATTGCACTGTGACGAGGAGGAGTGCGTGGCTGGACCGTGCGTGCGCAATGCCGGCCCCCAATCAGGCTAATCAGCCAAGGAAAGGGATAAGGCCGAGCCGAATACAGCAGTTCGGGAGAGAGAGAGAGATGCACGTGACTTTTACTTTAAAAGTAACGTTGACTGTTCAGCCGGTTCACGCCTCCTCCTTGCCCATCCCTCACCCCTGTTACATTGGTGCCGAAACCCAGGAGGGAGGAGGGATGCATTGTTGTGAAGTCCTCGCCGCTGCCGTCCGCACAAAGGAGCGGCCGTCCGCCGGGGTACGGAGTTGCTGCTGCTGGCCGCCTGGATGCGGAGAAATGGCCGCCGCCTGTGAGGGGAGGAAGTGGAGCAGTTGCTAGGGGCGTAGGGGCTCACTACAGGCCGCCAGAACACGGAGGGGCATTCCATCCGCCAGGGGTCGGAGGACTTGCCCAGGAGGAGTGGCTGTCCTCCGCCAGAGGGTGTAGGAGTGGTCGAGGACCAGGCGATGGCGTATGAAGGCAGGGGGTGGGGGTTGTATGTCATGCCGGGGGTTCCCCGGCCTGAGGCAAACGAGGGAGGAGTGTGATGAGGAGGAGGGCACAGCCAGCCCCCAATCGGGCTAATGAGCCGAGGAGAGGGATAAGGCCGAGCCAGATGGGCAGTTTGAGAGAGAGAGCCACACGCAGCTGCCATCTGTGTTTAAGTTTGTGCCTTTATAAGTTTTCATTAAACATTACTTTGATGCTTCATCCGGTACCCGCCTCCTCCTTGCCCACATTACCCTGTTACATGCACATATTTACATTTATGCATAAGTTGTATTTTTGTGTATATACAGTACTAATTATATAATTGGCGAATTTTGTATTTGGCGAATAAAGCTTCTATAGGAAGAAAGCATTTATAATCGATTTACACCCAAGTTGATTTTGCTTAAGTTTCATAAATGAAACCCATTTCATGTCATATTTGCAGAGAAAAATATCTAACACAATCTGTAGCGAAAGTGGAGCAAACATCCTTGGTGTCTTAAGTGTGTGTCTCTTGTTGATTGAATGAAATGTGCAATGGTTTGTTAAATTATGTGGCAATGCCATTCTTCATCCATCACCTGTCTTCTCGTGTCTTTGTGTATGTTTTTCCATGTTTCCTTAGACGTACCAGAGACAAGCAAGACCATGACAACAGAGGAAGAAGGTCAAGACTACGGCGAGGACGATCTTCCTGATTACAACGTGCTAAAACTTGGTGCCGACCAACCAGCTCACCTCTTTTACATCATGTCAGATGGTACCAGCTTTCATTTCCACACTCGGCATTCCAAGAAATTCCAAGTATAGAAATAAGATTCCACACATCACATTTACGCCTCCCATCCACACTAGTGCGACGTGTTTCGAAGACGTTCTCCATTACTGCACACTTTGGAAAACGATTATGTAAGGAAACGAAAATGGATTAGGGTCAATGTGGCCTTAAAGTCAAAGTGAAATGCAAGAAAGAAAGTGATCCGGGGCAGATTAAAGATTAAAGGCAGATTAAAGGATGACAGAATTTGAATTTTTTTGGTTACCTACCCTGTTAAGAAGGTAAATAAGGCCAATTATCATGTTGACTTTATAATTCCATTGGGTAAATCAATCTTACATGGAAGCATGTGCACCAACGAATCATGCGCAATAAGACCATTAACACATACTCAAAGTTTGGATTTCACGTTGACTTTAAAACTCCCTTCAAAGAACTTTGAACAAAGCGGCTTTGGGTAAAAACATTCATTTAGGTTAATTAGTAATCAGCGACTCGCCAAACATTCAAAGGAATAATTTAATTTGTTTTTGTTTTAGATGAAGAGCTGCCATCGATGTAACATGGGGAGACAATCACGGATAGACGGAGCACGTTCCAACCTCATTTAGCACCAGTGGTGACTCCTAAACAGGTGTGAGTTATTACCCATAACACCTCTTTGTATTAGCATGCAGTAGACTATGCCTCAAGGATTAAATAAACAGCGATATTTCTCACCAAAGATATCAGACCCATAGAATTGTTTTTTTCAAAACGGCAGTCACTGTTTTTATTCTCATGTGAAAAACGGATGTAAGGGCCTATCAATTTTGTCTCTAGTGTGCTCCGGGCTCGCTCCAAGCTGTTTACGGAGCTCTCTGTGAACTCTCTTTCACTTCTGGAACTCACTGTCAGACGCTGCCCCACGCTCTCCTCTGTGCCGGCGCAAACAGACACTTGACAGTGTCACTGAGCCATCGCCGCTCACTTTGCCCAGCTGGATAGATGGCGGATGACTCATTCGCACCTGTCCTGATGCGAGTGCGCTTCTGCATTATTACAGCGTGCATTTATAGCCCCCGTCCTTTTCCAACCCCCTACAAACTTTATTGTCTTCTAAGTCCCCACTTGTGTGAAGTCTCGATGGCATAATTTTGCTAAATTGACTACAGATTGACAAATTGCGTTGGCATTGCAGCGTGTAATATCTTGGGTAGTTATAACGCACTTGATATCCAAAGTGTTCTGTTTTCAAGAGCAGCCATTTTTTAGTGTCAAGCCGACCGTTAAGTGAGATGTTGACATTTCTGACTCTTGCTTATTCTTAAACAAATTTCCTTCAAATGATTGACAGTTTCAAGCCAAATGCTTACTCTTTACATTATCGACCTTGGGTCTTTTCATTTCGTCCTGTTAGCTTTATATCAAAACAAGAGGTGCAACGCGTAAGTGAAGTACAAAATGAGATTTTAAACTGACAGAGCGGGCAATTTCAGGACGTGATGCATTTTTTGAACTGTTGAATGTAACAAGATATTCACATTTTCTGAAGCACTGTTGTTAAACTCAATTCCCCAATGCTAGAGTGTTGTGGTTGGTTGCCGTAGCATTGCTGTGTGGTTGCTACGGTGGTTACTAGAGCATTGTTAGATTGTTACTATGGTTATGGTTTTGGGTGGTTGACCCAAGTCGAAAGAGCCCAAGTATATATTATGCATCGTAGTCATTAGATAAGTCTTGGGTACCGCCTTCAATGTAATTACAAGGATTTATGCACCCGTTTATCGTTCGCCAGGCAAACATTTTATTGTTTAGAAAAGTAAAAGCACCTTTTGCTATAATATTACTATAGTAGTAGTGATTCTTGCATTTCAATCACCATTAGTAAAAGTAAAATGCATTTGGGAGTCTTTGTGACTTACCATACTGAAATGTAATAGTTTCAAACAATGAATTTTGAAAAGAAGACCATCCCAATCCCAAAGCATCAAGCAAACGCCAGATACTATAACGTCACATCTCTCACCACCATTCGAAGAAAAAGGAAAATCCTCAGTGGAAAAAGACAGAAGAACTAAAACAAAGAACATAAGATTTTACTGGCCTTTTATCAGATGGATTATAAAAAAATAATCACATCTCAGGCAGATGTTTTAATTAACCACTCAGTCTGTCTCTAATATCATATTTCTCCAATATAAAAACAAGAACCGTAATTTAATTCCTCACTTGTCTGGGGGGGATTTCATACGAGTTGGTACAAAGTGTCTCATTTGCATTAAGCTGTATTATTCCTTTGATTTAATGAATATCATCTTTGGTTTATAGCAAAAGGTGCTATGAACGCACCAGTGCATAGAAACACAGTATTAAAGAAAGGAATGATATTTGCGAATGCAGCACATACAGTACAATACGAACACACTCTAATATGGCAGATTATTGAAACCTAATTATGCATAATAATTAAAGTGCTGCTAATAAAATGTCTGACAAATGGTTGGAGACTCAGTCTGTATACGTTCATTTAAAGTGTTGCAATAACAAATTTAATTGGTTGTTATGCAAACATCACTATAATTATTACTCATATTTGGTAAATCGTCTGCACTTATATAGCGCCTTTTTAACCTTAGCGGTATTCAAAGCGCTTTAGACTGTGACTCATTCACCCATTCACACATTCACACACCAATGATGGCAGAGCTGCCATGCAAGGCGCTAGCCTGCCATTGGGAGCAACTTGGGGTTCAGTGTCTTGCCACCTGAGCCTCAGTGTGCTATTAGTTTTCCATGCAATCAGACTTTCACCTGGTGGACAAAAAAAATGGAGTAAAAAATTAAATTGTAATCAGATTACTATTTTAAAGAAAGTAATTAGTAATTTATAGTTGATTACTTTCTTAAAAAGTAACTCACCCTACACTGGACAACAGTGAGGATGGGCTGTAGGGTTAAGTGATATTGAAAAATGCATGGTAAGGATTAACTGCATTTTTGTAGGCGTTCCAAGTGGAAATACGTAAAGAAATATTAATTTTATTCAGAGAAACTGATACTTTTGAGTAAAAATGTGTTTTTGGATCATTTTCCGTTGTTGTACAGAGTTGCCATATGGCAACACTTACCAATTTCATTTATATTTTGGTAGTAAGATGCGGACACATTTGCACGGCGAAATACTGCGGACGAAATACAGTGATGTCAATGGGAATCTCAAGTGTTGGACCGCCCAGCGGCGAAGAATTTACCCTGGCGGAATTCGCGTGGAGTTCAAGTTTGGTGAACTTTGACGGGCCATTTCGTCGCATTGAACAACAGGAAATATTTTGGGTTTGGAAATGACCTCTGTGTGGGCGGTGCTTTGTACACTACTGCACTGAATATTCACAATGGACATCATTTAAGTGGCAATTTCTTTTTACCTTCACTATATAAAGTATAAAGTGCAGCATTAAAAAGAGGCTGCTTGGCAAATCGTTTTTCGCTGATTTCAAACACGCTCAACATCCGCCAACGCCGTCTTCACCCATGGAATTTCGCCATGCGAAATTAAACGTGACCACGACTTAAGAGCAATTTTATGTCCGAAGATCAAATGGGGAACAATAATCCACCACTAGAACATAATGTGTACCATACAGGGTTAAGGAAAGACCCAAAGCCATATCTAGGGACCAGGATATCATGAGGACTTGACCTAGAGGCGTGGACTGTTATGACTTGGGCCAATAAGTAACGACATAGCAATGCCTCAGGATTGTGGCGGCAAATTTTGCACAAGCAAGTGCCACTCACATTGTCTTCAGAAGATGTGAAAATCTTGCCATTCTGATGACGTCAATTGAGTTCTTGGTTGAAAAATGTAACATTTATGTCTTATTGCACCAACACAGCTATACTAACGCCCTTTAGCAGCTTGAACAACCTTATCAGTTGTAAATTAGCTTGACAAGCTTGATATAAAATCAATGTATATGTTTAGTTCACCCGAACCGCGGAGAGTGCCACGAAAAAGGGGGGAAAGGATATCTCTTATACACTTTGTAGTTCTATTGAGATTTCAGAAGCTTTTCTGATGCTTTTTGATCTTTTGCTGGCATGATATTGTGTTATCAACAGGGACTTCAAAGATTAGCCACACTCTCATTTTCATAAAAGGTTAGCGTAGACAGAAGATTGTAAATGAGTTTGTCTGTGAACTAAAGATGCCAGACGTAATCTTCCTCTGGAGTTTTGATGGGAACACGCATCTGTTTGTTAAAGAGAAAAAAAAACTTCAAGGAAGAAAAGCATCTTCTAGATCACAAAACATTTAATTTGATTACCTTTCAACAAAAAGATGCTTTCACATTAGCCAAACGAGAAAGACAAAGCAACCTCAGAGGAAAAACAAACGATTGAAAAAGGGGCTTTTACTTGTTTAAAGAATGGCGCTTTGTGTTTACTTTGCTATTTAGTCTAGATCTGCAGTGATACAAAGGAAACATTTGCAAACACCATTCAAAAGCCATCTCATTAGCCTCAGTCTGACACAGGTGTGCACAGAGAGTGTATTAACTGGAGAGAAAAAAAGACACTGTCGATAGCGAGCAATAGATGAATCGTGTTGATAGGGGCTCCAATTCGCGATGACTGTTCCTTTGGGGAAGTGTACTGTCTTAAATATTCATTTAGCATGTTCTTGGATATTGAAACATGACTGACATTTATATAATGCGGTAGTTGTCTTTATTGACAATGTAGAGTTACAAATGAAAATGCATCTATTTAGCATTTTTCCAATTCAATACTTTTTTCTATTATCATCATAACTGTATAAGTGAAAAGACCTGGTACCAAGAGGTAGTTTTTGGGTAGGCAAGTGGTTGTTTCTTCATTGGACTTGGAGGGAGGTGTCAGATGTTTGTGAGGGGGCACAAGGAAGATCTTTAAAAATCCCCCTCTTAGACCTGGCCATGATAGCTTTCAGAATCTGTTAATATTTGGCATGCTCTCGAGCTGACGTGGAAACTAAAGGTTTGTGCAAAACCTGAAGATGCATGTTATCCATCATGCTTGGAGAATGTTTCAAAGAGCATCTTTTATGCTTCAGTGAAAGCAAAGAAATCTGACATTGTGTTCCAAGGTAATAATACAGACAATGTCACAAACTGACTTTATTAGTGAACATGAAAATGTGCAGAATCTTTCATATTTCTTATTCATTTTACGTCGTACTGTTACTTTGTCCTAAAAAAGGGTTCGATTTTCAATCCCAGCTTTTCAATATGAGCTATTATCAATATGGATGTGGAAATTGAAACATGGTCCCACTTTATATTAAGTGTCTTTAACTACATTGTACTAACATTAAAATATATACAATACAGAGTATTTTTTATTTAACTACATTAGGTACGGGGAGGTTTAGAAGTAGGGGTTAGGGTCAGGTTAACTGTATACTTGAGGTGTAATTACAGATGTAATTAAATGCATATTCGGTGGGATATTTGGTATATATTAAGGTATATTTGGTGCTAAGGTCGAGGTACGGGGAGGTTTAGAAGTAGGGGTTATGGTAAGGGTTAGGTGTCAGGTTAACTGTATACTTGAGGTGTAATTACAGATGTAATTAAATGCATATTTGGTGGTATATTTGGTATATATTAAGGTATATTTGGTGCTAAGATCGAGGTATGGGTATGGTGAGTGTTATGCAAGTAAAAGTTGTCTCTTTGATTAGTGTATTGCCTTAGGGATGAGCTGCTGCTTTGGCTTTGGTAAGCCACCAATTCTGTATCTCTAGGATTAAGGCCTAATTCACAAATACTCTGTGGAGCATGAGGGGGGCGTGAGCAACGCAGTCACACTGGGCTTTCACAGTGGCCGGCTCTCTTCTGCAAGCCAGTGCTGCAGCTCTGCACAGGAAAAAAGTTATCTCTAGGTTCATATGGTAAGTATTTTCTTTCATAAGGCCATAATTTATTGTATTTTGAGAGGGGATAATTGATGCATTGCGACTCAGGCGTAAGACGGCTCAAAGTTTCTCTACCATTTACTTTAGGGCATTGCGGGTATGGTTTGGTGTTGAACAAGTTTTTAAGATTATAGATAGATAAATAGAAAGATGGATGGATGGATGGATGGATGTAAGGAAGTTATTTAGTTATACCTTGATATGTTGGCTTGACAAAGCAAACATACTGTTATTCTACAGACATAGTTTCGTTTTTCCATAACCCCTAAACCAAGACCAAAATTTCCAACTGAAACCCTCCTAGTGCTTTCAAACTACAACCACCAAACTTGGCACAGACCTTCAGGATGTTCTGACTCGGGTTGCTCTGACTTTTCTAACTGATCGGACTCATAGTTTTCCCGTAACAGATGACAATTATGGAATGGCCATGTTCAGATGGGCAACGTATTATTCGTTATATCTTAGATTATTTGTGTCTGTCCGTCTGAATGTTGGGACTTTAAAAGACAGGCTGTAGGGCGGCTGTGGCTCAGGTGGTAGAGCGGGCCGGCCACTAATCACAGGGTTGGTGGTTCAATTCCCGGCCCACACGCCGAAGTGTCCTTGGGCAAGACACTGAACCCCAAGTTGCTCCCAATGGCAGGCTAGCGCCTTGCATGCAGCTCTGCCATCATTGGTGTATGAGTGTGAGAGTGAATGGGTAATTGGGACACAGCGTAAAGCACTCTGGTAACCTCTAAGGTTGGAAAAAGTGCTATATAAGTGCAGACCATTTACCAAACATATCAAGTTTCTTTTACATTTTTTGACAGCTGGACAGGCCCATTTGAGCATTCCGTTAATTCAAGTCTAAGGGATTTGTTGACCTTTTGAAAACCCAAAAAACACAAAGTGCATCCCATTGCCATTACTTCTCCAGGTAAATGGCGCACACGTACACAGCTGTCCATGTGATGTAAAAGAAAATGGGACTCATCGGACCAGGCGATCTTCCACCAGTGCTCTAAGGTCCAGTTCTGCCACCCGTGTGCACATTGTATGCGCTTTCGACGGTGGACAGGGGTCATCATGGGCAGTCTACGGCTACGAAGCTCCAAACGCAGCAGGGAGCGATTCGCTGTGAGTTGTGACACATTCCTCCTGTAACATCATTAAAATTTACTGTGTCATGTGCCACAGTAGACCTTGTGTCTGTTCGGACCAGACGGGATAGCCTTCGTTGCCCTCACATATCATTGAGCCTTGGCCGCCCAACACCCTTTTGCCGGTTTGTGGTTTGTCCCTCCTCAGACCCCTGTTAGTAGGTGCTCGCCACTGCTGACCAGGAGCACCCCACAAGCCTTTTCAGAGATACCCTGCCCTTGTCAAAGCCACAAATGTTGTGGATTGATCTTAACTTGTATTGAACCCAGAATATTCCTTTAAGTTCTAGAAGTAACAGTATATTTTTAGTATATCAGGCTCTTTTTATCCTGAGATGATCAAGGAAAATATCACCAATATGGCCCTTTTAAAAGGCCCTCACATCTGCAGCTCTTGGTTTTGCATTTGTTTTACATCACTGTATTTAGAAGCATATCTCGTAGTCACAGCAGGGCTCGTGTTCAGTCACACTTTTCATTTGTTATGGCCAGACCTGTTGCGGCAGGAATTGGTTGGTGATGAAATAATAAGTTGCGCTTCAAGTCCACTCGTGTTTTTGAAATAGTGTTTTATTAGCATCAATATTTTTATGAACACACCCATCTAACGCATACATTCTCAGCATGATAACACATCCTGTTTATAAAAACAACCCACCCTATCTCTTTAAAGATGAGCATGGAAAATGAGCCCATGCAGGTTAATCTGTGTGTGTGTGTGTGTGTGTGTGTGTATGTGCGTGCAAGTCTGTGCGAGACCTTTATATTGGAAGCCAGTGCATGCATTACTGTGAAATGTTGCTGCTTGCACCCTCTTTCCAGCAGTGAATGTGTGAATTTCAGTTATTTTCTTTTCATTGTTTTATATTCAGACTTTGGCTTTGTCTTGTAACAATATCTGGTTTGGTACAGTATGTACCTATAGTAAGTAATGCAACGTTTTTATATTTTATAATTGATCTATTTATTTACAGGTTCAATTGGTTCTTAACAAGAATAACACACCTAATAACACGTGCTTTTAAGATATTTGAGATTAAAGTTCAAAAATCTCCTATTGAGTTGCATTGATTGAATGTTTACCATTTAAAATGTAACCGTCAGCAATGTCGCATTATTTGCATACTGAATTGTGATGCTCTGATACAGTGTTTCATTGTGCACAAGACTGGCGAAAGATCTGGTGGAGCGTTTGACGAATAGGAATGTGTTATTCTTGTCTTATTTTCCATTGAAAATAATGAAACGTCCTTAATCAAAATAAATGTACTGCATACAATATTTAGACTGGTTTTAAAAGAGTAATAATCTTGAATTGAGTTTATTTTTCACACGCCATTTGCAAATAGTTTGTTCTTGTTTAACTAAGCCAAATTTATGGAGGTGTGCCAATGTGGTTGGAGCTTTTGAGAAAGTTGCGTCAATTTCGCTCACCCGTGCGTTTCCATTCACATTAAAAATCAACGAATTTACAGTGCCATAAAATGTCAGTTTACATAAAACTCTAATATACTTCTTTGGCTGCTTTGCTAAGTGTAGTTTTATTTCAGGAAATGTAAATCTAGCCAGTATTGGGTAAGTTACTCAAAAACTTATTTCCCTACAAATGACTAATTCCTTCTCCAAACTAGTAATCAGATTACTGACTGTACCAATTACATCTTGCAAAAATAATCACATTACTAATTACTTTTTAGTTGCTTTCTAATACACTTCACAGAAAAGACGTTTTTCCCACTCAACAAATTTAAAATAATGTCACTGTCTAAGTTTACATGGATACCAGAAAGCAGCTTATTGTGAGAAAACGGGTTCCCGTCTACATGCACTGTATAGGCGGCGTACTCTTTACTCCCGTATACATGCGGCTTGATCAGTAAGTAAGCAGCTTTCGCCACAATAACGTCGCTTTATTTCCAGATATCCAAAGTTGTTGCTTTGTTTATGTCCTTAACTTTCCATCCCGACATGCAGCAAAATTGCACCGCAATAGTGGGGTTTCCCTCCAATGTAAAACTCTGGGATTCCCCCGGTGCACAAGGGCATATTCGCATATGTGAGGGACAGTCGATGTTTTACATTGGTGTGTGTTTAAATGTGTATAGTTTATAGATAAAATTACTCTGACGTCACACCACAGGCTTCCGGGTTCTTTCAAGCAGCAGATTTTAATGGTGGAAATAGGCAGCGCTGTGTATTTAATAATCTTTTTTAAAGCGTTTTAATAATCTTTTAAGCTTTATATAATGTAATTATCTCTGTTAATGTTACCAAAAGTTATAATAAAGGAATATCTATGGTTAACAGAGAAGAAATGAGGTGGGTTATTTTCTGAAAAATCGGCAAAACAAGTTTTAACTTTGTTCAATGAGCCTGTGTGATTACATTGACATGTAACCGGTTGATGAACACACATTCTCACACATTTAACACACTTCTAAAGCCTAACAATTTGGATACTTAGAAATGAGAATTACAATCAGATATACAATATGTCTTAACTGCTTAAATTATTAACCACATACAATAAATAATAATATTTTTCTTCAATGTGACGAGTCCTTGTTCCTTCCGTCATATCATATATGGTGGTCTTGATCATATAAAATCATTGGAAGATCATTGTAAAGGTATTAATGGAAAGGAGGAGGCGAGAACCGGCTTGACAATATAAATAATAGTTTAGTATAAAACTGAACCAAAAAGACACAAACACGCAAAGGTGTCAGTGAGCTGTCTGTAAATCTCTCTCTCTGTCCCACTGCAGTCTCCAGTCTGCCTTTATCCCTCTCTGAGGCTTGATTAGCCTGATTAGACGCCCTCTGCCCTGTCACATTTCTCCCTCGTTCTCTCAGGCCGGGGAGGCTGAGCATGACGTACACCCCCCTCTTTCCCTGGGGAGGGGCGTACCTTCCACCCCGTCTGCTCGCAGGTCATCCCTGTCTACCTGGATGAGGGAGGGGACAAGGGGAGGGAAACAAAAAACAAATGTGGCAACTACACACCATAACAGCGTTATGGGTGGACCGGAGGCAGTCTTCCAGCCCCTGGCGGACAGAACGCCCTGCCGTGTTCTCGGGAAACAGAAGAGGTCTCCCCCGCCCCTGGCAGCGGTTCTTCCGCTCCAGGCGGTTGGCTGGGAGCCCCTTCTCCCTTTGCAGTCACGGCCATCTGCCGGGGGACGGAGAAGCTCAGCCGCCTGAGAGCAGACGAATGGCTGCCGACTGCAAAGGGAGAAGGGGAAACTTCTGTTTCCCGAGAACGCGGCAGGGTGTTCTGTCCGCCAGGGGCTGGAAGACTGCCTCCGGTCCACCCATAACGCCGCAGCTGCTCTGTTGCAGTATATTGTAGTGGCGAGGACTCTACTACGGTGCATCCCTCCTCCTTCCCGGGTTTCGGCACCAGTGTAAAGTTGGATTTCCATCTTGTTCATTGACTTGTTAGGTTGTGCACGCCCTTCGGCTGTCACAGTCTAGAATCTATCTTATGTTTACAGTATAATGTACATCACATTCAACATGTATTGTCAATGCTAGCATGCTTCCTTTTTTCCATTTGCAACTACATATTTTTAATTCAGTAATCCAATTATGCATGTGTATAGATTTATGTGTTTGACAAGGCAAAAAATTGAATGGATGTGTGTGATGTGCGTGTGTCTATGTAACCCCAGGGGGATTTCTAGGACATGATTAATGACATACAGAAGGGGAGGAGTGGGTGTCATTTGAGCGAGATTAAACCGCAGGTGATATTGACATTCAGAATGTTCCAGAAGCCCCCAGCATTGAGGAGGCAATGGATATCCGATAGAACTAAATCACACTCCGGTTTGCTTCCTGAGGTGAAGCCTGTAGCCGCCCAAAACACCAAAGTACAGCTTCTGTTTTAATTAATGTCCACAAGACATTTACTATTGACTACTCACAGTCATTTCGTCTGGAAGTATTGGATTGTTCTTTATTTTCGCATGAGGTGTGTAATTATGCCAAAACGTTTTTGAAGTTGGAAAGAAATAGGTGATTCTCAATTTGTAGGAAATATCCAGGTTATATTTCACCCCAAGATCAAAAGGAAAAAGTATTATATTAGCTGTCAGAATTAAGAGTACATTTTTCTTAAACGCAATTAACCGTTAAGACGTAAAACCAGCATAAACGCTGGTTGGAAGGGGCGAAACATTTGTAATGTGTCTGCCTGGAGTCATAACACTGACACACACTTCACAACACGGACACAAATGATGGAGAAAGTTCCTCTAAATGCTATCTAATGTACAAAAAAAGCCAAAAAGGGACTTGTGTTAGAAATTAAGTCTATTTCAGCCTAAGTAAGGCACATTTTAATTACCACAGAAGCACACCAAATATTTTCTGCAAGCGCTTTTCATGTGGAGTTCAAAATGGCGCTGGAAAGAGGATAGCCACAGTCTACCACCAGACTAATATTGTGGAGGATTAGGGGCCTGGGTAGCTCAGCGAGTATCGATGAGCCCCTTGAGTCCCAAGTTCAAATCCAGGGCGTGCTGAGTGACTCTAGCAAGGTCTCCTAAGCAACCAAATTGGCCCAGTTGCTAGGGAGGGTAGAGTCACATGGGGTAACCTCCTCGTGGTGGTGATTAGTGGTTCTCTCAATAGGGCGTGTGGTGAGTTGTGTGTGGATTGTGGAGATTAGCATGAGTCTCCACATGCTGTGAGTCTCCGCGGTGTCATGCACAATGAGTCACGTGATCAGATGCGCGGATTGACGGTCTCAGAAGCGGAGGCAACTGACACTTGTCCTCCACCACCCGGATTGAGGTGAGTAACCACGCCACCACGAGGACCTACTTATGTAGTGAATGAATGAACGTGACATTTATATAGCACTTTTCTGACAATAGACTCAAAGTGCTTTTCACAGTGAACATGGGACACTTCTCAACCACCACCAGTGTGCAGCATCCAGCTGGATGATGCGACGGCAGCCATAGTGTGCCAGTACACTCACCACACACGCTATTGGTGAAGAGGAGTGAATAGAGTTAAAGTGCCAACTAATGGATGGGGATTGCTGGGGAGCCATGATTGTTAAGGGCCAATGGGGGAATTTGACCAGGACATCAAGGTTGCACCCCTAGTGGGAATTGGGCATTCCAAATTGGGATAAAATGGGAGAAATAAATACAAATATTGTGGAAGATGAGAGTTTTAGAGATTTAATGACCATTGGAATGAATATGCAAACAATGGAGGAAACTAGTTATTTCAGTCAGTATCAGTATCAGTCAGAGTCGAAATTCCCACTTTGACTTTAGGAATCTTTTTGTTACTTGAATTGGTGCTATTTTAGGTTATTTCTATCTTTTCACCGTGGAAGACGTTGCTTGGAAAATGTTATTAAAACATTATATTGTTAAATATTGCTTTGTTTTCTTTCCTAAGATGGAAATAAATGCATTTTGACATGAAAAGAGGTACATATAGTGTCAAACTTCAGCACTTTCAAAATCATTAATCGCAATTAACTACGAACTACATACATTATTGCTATTATGTATGCATTATATTATAATTATGCCATAATGTCTAAACTCAAAAGCACATTCATTAAAACTTCCATATAGAAAATTCCATATATTCCAAATATGACCATTTTCACATCAAAAGGAAAAATATTATATTATGAGATATTTATGTACTGTTTTTGATAGTTTAGAAAAATTTGATTTTTTTTTATTATCGTTTGAGGCATGTAATTATGCCATATAGTGAGTGAACTCACTTTGCTAAACAAAAAAATGTATGACAATTTTTACGAAACGTCTAGGTCAAAAGAAACAATATATATTTTTCTCAAAGAAAATAAAGCTTTGCATGGAGGCATTATTTTGCCACGTCACCACCTAACAACCACCCTAGCAACCCCCTTGCTTTCTCATAGCAACACCCTAGCAACCCCCTTGCTTTCTCATAGCAACACCCTGGCAACCCAAGCAAGAACCAAAAACGTCTAGTAAAATTGTATTCTAAAAGGGAGGTTACATTATTTCAACTTCAATTTCAAGTGACTGGTCACTTTATTCACCTCAACCACCTAAACAAGCATCCAACTGGCCTCTATTCCACATCACACACGGAAAGCAATATGTGCTGAAAGATCTCTTTTGTGGTTTTTGGCTGGTTGATATCTGACAGTAAACACTGAAATGTATACTCTGCCAACGTCTGTTGATAATCTACAGGTACTTCCACAACAACTATTCCCAAAATGATGGACCTTGTGGACTCAATACCCTTGTGACCATGTCAAGCAGGAACTTCGGTGGGACTTCTCAGATTCACACACTCCTCCCGAAGTCTGCTATCATGTCTCATCCAAATCTATTCTTCATTTTCCCTTCTGAAATACACCCACCAGCACAAAATCCCAGCCACCTCACGAAAAACTGCATAATCGCTAGCATCACTGCAGGCTGTTATTAAAAGTGGCCGCCGAGGGTAAACAAGACTGAAGAGCTATGATTCCTAGCAAGATTTTCACCAATTTCTTTGTGTTTTCATCAGGATATACAACGAAGATAAAAACTCTTTCCTGCAGGACTGTGAGGACGATGGGGAAACGGCTGCTGGCGGGCGATAACTCCATCTTCTGCAGGTAAACTGTGCGTACTTCACTATTGTTTGAGGATAAATCTGACGGCAAAAGCAAGCTAAATTTAACAAAACCTGTCTTTTGGGACGTTTGGGAATGTCTTCATTTGGTAAAAGCAAATGTTGTTTTTCTTAATTCAAAAACTGTTTTCAACACTGTTTTCTTTTAGAGATAGGTTGGCACTTCTTGAAAGATAGCACGAGCACACTCTGCAAGCCTTACATTGGTACGATGCCACAACGATGCCACTTTCTTTGATATTTTGTTATCTAATGTGATGACACTCAGACATTTTTAAGTGTTACCTAAGGGTTAGTTCACCAAATCTTGACGTCATTACGCCCTGAAGTGGGTGTGTTAAAGAAGGGAGAAATCCAAAATGTTCAGTGTTTCATGTGTTGTAAAATTTGTAAGCTTGGCACGTTTTTAACTTTAATAAAACATTTCAGCAACCTTGTTGTTATGCCAGTGGGTTTATCTGCCCTCTCTTCCTGCCCTGATCCCAATACCGTTCTTGCCATGTCAGATATTTGCACACAGATGTGTCATTCATCCATAATCTGTTCTCTTATCTCCTGTTTTCTGACGAAAGGCCTGTGAGCTCCAGCATCAACACCCTGAAGTGTGAAATACGAATTGACAATGTAATCTCTGCCACTTTCATTTAGACCCTGCGAAAAATGATACAGTATTTCTGTCAATAACTTTTGCCATAAACAAGCCCTGAATCTGTCATGACATTCATAGTCCATTTATTACAAAACTTAGCTTGCAAAGTGTTATTTTTCAAACAATTTTGACTAAGTTTAGATTTTAGAGTCACAGTTTCGCACATTCGATTTTTTGCGTCGATTACGAAACTGAGCATGCAAAGCGTTATTTTTCAAACGATTTTGACTAAGTTTAGATTTTAGTGTCAAAGTTTCGCACATTCAATTTTTTGTGTCGATTACGAAACTGAGCATGCAAAGTGTTATTTTTCAAACGATTTTGACTAAGATTAAATTTTAGTGTCCAAGTTTCGCAAATTAGATGTTTGCGTCGATTACGAAACTGAGCATGCGAAGCGTTATTTTTCAAACAATTTTGACTAAGATTAAATTTGAGTCAAAGTTTCGCACATTCAATTTTTTGTGTCGATTACGAAACTGAGCATGCAAAGTGTTATTTTTCAAACGATTTTGACTAAGATTAGATTTTAGAGTCACAGTTTTGCACATTTGATTTTTGCGTCGATTACGAAACTGAGCATGCAAAGCGTTATTTTTCAAACGATTTTGACTAAGTTTAGATTTTAGTGTCAAAGTTTCGCACATGAGTTGTTTGCGTCGATTCGAAACTGAGCATGCAAAGCGTTATTTTTCAAACGATTTTGACTAAGATTAAATTTTAGTGTCTAAGTTTCGCAAATTAGATGTTTGCGTTGATTACGAAACTGAGCATGCAAAGCGTTATTTTTCAAACGATTTTGACTAAGATTAAATTTTAGTGTCTAAGTTTCGCAAATTAGATGTTTGCGTCGATTACGAAACTGAGCATGCAAAGCGTTATTTTTCAAACAATTTTGACTAAGATTAGATTTTTGAGTCAAAGTTTCGCACATTCAATTTTTTGTGTCGATTACGAAACTGAGCATGCAAAGTGTTATTTTTCAAACGATTTTGACTAAGATTAAATTTTAGTGTCTAAGTTTCGCAAATTAGATGTTTGCGTCGATTACGAAACTGAGCATGCAAAGCGTTATTTTTCAAACAATTTTGACTAAGATTAAATTTGAGTCAAAGTTTCGCACATTCAATTTTTTGTGTCGATTACGAAACTGAGCATGCAAAGCGTTATTTTTCAAACGATTTTGACTAAGATTAAATTTTAGTGTCTAAGTTTCGCACATTAGGTGTTTGTGTCGATTATGAAACTGAGCATGCAAAGCGTTATTTTTCAAACGATTTTGACTAAGTTTAGATTTTAGTGTCAAAGTTTCGCACATGAGTTGTTTGCGTCGATTCGAAACTGAGCATGCAAAGCGTTATTTTTCAAACGATTTTGACTAAGATTAAATTTTAGTGTCTAAGTTTCGCAAATTAGATGTTTGCGTTGATTACGAAACTGAGCATGCAAAGCGTTATTTTTCAAACGATTTTGACTAAGATTAAATTTTAGTGTCTAAGTTTCGCAAATTAGATGTTTGCGTCGATTACGAAACTGAGCATGCAAAGCGTTATTTTTCAAACAATTTTGACTAAGATTAGATTTTTGAGTCAAAGTTTCGCACATTCAATTTTTTGTGTCGATTACGAAACTGAGCATGCAAAGTGTTATTTTTCAAACGATTTTGACTAAGATTAAATTTTAGTGTCTAAGTTTCGCAAATTAGATGTTTGCGTCGATTACGAAACTGAGCATGCAAAGCGTTATTTTTCAAACAATTTTGACTAAGATTAAATTTGAGTCAAAGTTTCGCACATTCAATTTTTTGTGTCGATTACGAAACTGAGCATGCAAAGCGTTATTTTTCAAACGATTTTGACTAAGATTAAATTTTAGTCTCTAAGTTTCGCACATTAGGTGTTTGTGTCGATTATGAAACTGAGCATGCAAAGCGTTATTTTTCAAACGATTTTGACTAAGTTTAGATTTTAGTGTCAAAGTTTCGCACATGAGTTGTTTGCGTCGATTCGAAACTGAGCATGCAAAGCGTTATTTTTCAAACGATTTTGACTAAGATTAAATTTTAGTGTCTAAGTTTCGCAAATTAGATGTTTGCGTTGATTACGAAACTGAGCATGCAAAGCGTTATTTTTCAAACGATTTTGACTAAGATTAAATTTTAGTGTCTAAGTTTCGCAAATTAGATGTTTGCGTCGATTACGAAATTGAGCATGCAAAGCGTTATTTTTCAAACGATTTTGACTAAGATTAAATTTGAGTCAAAGTTTCGCACATTCAATTTTTTGTGTCGATTACGAAACTGAGCATGCAAAGCGTTATTTTTCAAACGATTTTGACTAAGATTAAATTTTAGTGTCTAAGTTTCGCACATTAGGTGTTTGCGTCGATTATGAAACTGAGCATGCAAAGCGTTATTTTTCAAACGATTTTGACTAAGTTTAGATTTTAGTGTCAAAGTTTCGCAAATTAGATGTTTGCGTCGATTACGAAACTGAGCATGCAAAGCGTTATTTTTCAAACGATTTTGACTAAGATTAGATTTTAGTGTCAAAGTTTCACAAATTAGATGTTTGCGTCGATTACGAAACTGAGCATGCAAAGCGTTATTTTTCAAATGATTTTGACTAAGATTAGATTTTAGAGTCACAGTTTTGCACATTTGATTTTTGCGTCGATTACGAAACTGAGCATGCAAAGCGTTATTTTTCAAACAATTTTGACTAAGTTTAGATTTTAGTGTCAAAGTTTCGCAAATTAGATGTTTGCGTCGATTACGAAACTGAGCATGCAAAGCGTTATTTTTCAAACGGTTTTGACTAAGATAAAATTTTAGTGTCAAAGTTTCGCAAATTAGATGTTTGCGTCGATTACGAAACTGAGCATGCAAAGCGTTATTTTTCAAACGATTTTGACTAAGTTTAGATTTTAGTGTCAAAGTTTTGCACATTTGATTTTTGCGTCGATTACGAAACTGAGCATGCAGTGTTATTTTTCAAACGATTTTGACTAAGATTCCATTTTAGTGTCTAAGTTTCGCAAATTAGATGTTTGCGTCGATTACGAAACTGAGCATGCAAAGCGTTATTTTTCAAACGATTTTGACTAAGTTTAGATTTTAGTGTCAAAGTTTTGCACATTTGATTTTTGCGTCGATTACGAAACTGAGCATGCAGTGTTATTTTTCAAACGATTTTGACTAAGATTCCATTTTAGTGTCTAAGTTTCGCAAATTAGATGTTTGCGTCGATTACGAAACTGAGCATGCAAAGTGTTATTTTTCAAACGATTTTGACTAAGTTTAGATTTTAGTGTCAAAGTTTTGCACATTTGATTTTTGCGTCGATTACGAAACTGAGCATGCAAAGCGTTATTTTTCAAACAATTTTGACTAAGATTAGATTTTAGAGTCACAGTTTTGCACATTTGATTTTTGCGTCGATTACGAAACTGAGCATGCAGTGTTATTTTTCAAACGATTTTGACTAAGATTAAATTTTAGTGTCTAAGTTTCGCAAATTAGATGTTTGCGTTGATTACGAAACTGAGCATGCAGTGTTATTTTTCAAACGATTTTGACTAAGATTAAATTTTAGTGTCTAAGTTTCGCAAATTAGATATTTGCGTCGATTACGAAACTGAGCATGCAAAGCGTTATTTTTCAAACAATTTTGACTAAGATTAAATTTGAGTCAAAGTTTCGCACATTCAATTTTTTGTGTCGATTACGAAACTGAGCATGCAGTGTTATTTTTCAAACGATTTTGACTAAGATAAAATTTTAGTGTCAAAGTTTCGCAAATTAGATGTTTGCGTCGATTACGAAACTGAGCATGCAAAGCGTTATTTTTCAAACGATTTTGACTAAGTTTAGATTTTAGAGTCAAAGTTTCGCACATTCAATTTTTTGCATCGATTACAAAACTGAGCATGCAAAGTGTTATTTTTCAAACGATTTTGACGAATATTAGATTTTAGAGTCAAAGTTTCGCACATGAGTTGGTTGCGTCGATTCGAAACTGAGCATGCAGTGTTATTTTTCAAACGATTTTGACTAAGATTAAATTTTAGTGTCTAAGTTTCGCACATTAGGTGTTTGTGTCGATTACGAAACTGAGCATGCAAAGTGTTATTTTTCAAACGATTTTGACTAATATTAGATTTTAGAGTCAAAGTTTCGCACATTAGATGTTTGCGTCGATTACGAAACTGAGCATGCAATGTTATTTTTCAAACAATTTTGACTAAGATTAGATTTTAGAGTCAAAGTTTCGCACATTAGATTTTTGCATCATTTATATGATCTTGACATTGCTTTTAAATGAGACATAATGAAAAATCAGGATTTGAAATAAACCACAGTACTATGTAGTCGCGGGGTGTCTGCATTGTACATTTCCTTATGGTTCTGTTGTTATTGTTTGATATGGTAAACACCTGATACGTTTGAATTAGTGATGCAAAACAAGAATGAAGAGTTAAGGAGCTTGATGACCCAGGTCCTAGTTTGTGAATCGAAATAAGCCAATGATATCCAACTAAAAGCCATTCAACATGACATCATTTAGCCTTTTGGAACTCGTCCTACTATTTCCTGATCTCTGAATGTAATGGCATGTTTCACAGAGAAATGAATAGACTATTAATAGCGATGGCATGTGCAGATGGTTGTGATACCACCTCCCCTCCAGCGGGTCGCAAGCTACATCCCTGTGGCGCAGCAGGAAAAAAATAAAACAGGCAGGACATTAAAGACACTTGAGAGCTGTCATTCATCACAAAAGAGCACATTTTGTCTATTCTACAGCTTTGAAGTGATTGCCCTTCCAAAGAGCGACTGACAGGCTGCATTTCGCCTTGGGGAAAAATGTGGAATAAAACGGCAGCATTAGTGAACTGGAACTTCAGTGACACGTTGACTTAAAAAAAAAAGACAAGTAACTTTGACCTTTAGACTAAAGCTCATGAGTCAAAGATATGTTTGTTTATTATCTGATGTGCAAAATGATTAACGTTTCTTTGCAGCTGCGAACAAAACTAATACAAATTAAGATTTTCAGACTAATGCAGCTCTATTTCGCTCCCATCACTCTAACTTTTCCTATCTAAAGGAACACTATTGATGCTAACGTTTACCTGTACATTTACACATTTGGTAGAAGCATTTTTTGAAAAAGTCTGAAGATACTGATTATGTTTGGATATAAAATGTGGTACAGGTAACACAAAATCAATCCGACAGACTTCCATCAAAGAGGTATTAGTGGTGTTTGCCAAAAGCCTCACTTTTGCTACTGCTCGTACTTAAGGTTATGGATTTAAACAAACCCCTGTATTACACTTCAGCATGTAAGTCTTCTAGCGCTACGGGCATGAACGAAACCTCAAATTATGTGGCTTTTAACTCTGTCTGTAGATCCTGGATGTTCGTAACGTACTAGTGGTGCTTTCTCGATGGTATGTTGGGATTCTGCCTGGCCCAGACCTTTTCAAACACATCAACAACGGCACCAGGAACATACTCATTCAAGAGGGCTACACGGACACCCCAGTAAGACTGCTGTACAAATATACTTGTTCCAGTTGTCTTAAGGTTGTTTGCTAATTATATACACTGATGAGCCAAAACATTATAACCACTCACAGGTGAAGCGAATAACGTTGGTCATCTCCTAACAAGGCCACATGTCAATGTCTGGGGGGATTAGACGGTAAGCGAACAATCAGTTCTCGAAGTCAACGTGTTGAATGCAGGAGAAATGGGCATAAGTACAGACCCGAGCGACTTTGTTATGGCCAAAAATGATTATGCCCAGACGACTGGGACAGAGGCTTGTGGGGTCGCCTGGTCCAATAAGTCCCGTTTTCTTTTACATCACTTGGGTGGAGGGAAGTGTGATGTTCTGGGCAATGTCCCGCAGGGAAACCCATTCATGTGGACGTCAATTTGACACGTGCCACATACCTAACCATAGTAGCAATACAGGTACACCCCTTCATGGCAACCGTATTCCCTGATGGCTGTGGCCTCTTTCAGGAGGATAATGCGCCCTGCTACACTGCACACATCGTTCGGGAATGGTTTGAGGAACATGATGAAGTGTTTAAGGTGTTGCTCTGGCCTCCAAATTCCCCAGATCTCAATCCGTTTGAGCATCTGTGGGATGTGCTGGACCAACAACTCTGATCCACAGCAGCTCCACTTCAA
Organism: Moxostoma hubbsi; assembly: GCA_032164185.1. NCBI lineage: Eukaryota > Metazoa > Chordata > Actinopteri > Cypriniformes > Catostomidae > Moxostoma > Moxostoma hubbsi. The sequence goes on from JAVLUX010000163.1 coordinate 13,781,954, forward strand.
AACTTACAGGACTTGAAGGATCTGCTGCTGATGTCTTGGTACCAGAAACCACAGGACACCTTCAGGGGTCTTGTAGAGTCAATGCCTCGGCGGGTCGGTGCTGTTTTGGCTGCACGCAGAGGACCAGTAGCATACTATGCAGGTGGTCATAATGTTTTGGCTCACCAGTGCATGAAATATACAGAAATGACAAGCTCACAAATGCCTAAAACCCTTCTATAAAACCAGCTAATCAGATCAGCCTGACCAGGCTGCTAGACCATCTAAGAACAGCTAACCAGTTTAGACGGGTTGACGCTGCTTTTCTCAGTAGCATATGAATAAAATGGACAAAAATGAAGAAAATGAAAATAAAGAAATAATGTTGCAGAATCGTTTTGCCACCGTTCTCGTTTGCACAGGTAATTTGGTACATATTTGTGTTCTTTCAATATATGCCTCCGAGTACCAAATGTCCAATATCCAATTTTTGGGTTACTGTTGTGGATTTGTATCAAGAGAAGCTCCCCTCTTAAGAGTTCGCTACTTTATCGCCCAGCAATCACAGTGATAAGGTCGTGGAAAAAAACAAGTTCTGAGGGGATTTGCAGGCATGCGTCTGACTTCTTTCAGGGATTCATTTGTTTGTTGTTTTCTTTCATTTCTGTGCAAATGAGGATGTGTGCACAGCTGAAAGGCTGCTATGGTTACCCAGATAACAGGACCGCTTTCGTTGTGCACACACATACAATTACACACATGTGTGATATGATTAATTAAGATTTTGCTAGGATGCATTAAAAAAGCTCTATTCGATTAAAAGAACGCGCCTTTTCATCAGAAGCCTTCAAACATGAGCTTCTCGACATGCAGAACCTAATACAAAAGCTGCAGGCTTCCAAGAACCCATTTTGTGACATGTTGTGAAATCGGTGGCGTTAAACGAAACTAAGAGGACACTGTTACGCCAAGCCTTCGCTGTCACCAAAAGCTTCTACCATTTCTATTTTTAAACCAAGGTTTCCTCTCATTTTTCTCTCTCTTTTTAGGGACTGGATGAGTCCCTAACTGATTTTCAGCAGGCTCAAAACTTGTCGTTTTCAAATGATGCAAATAGTGTAAAAATATGGATGAATTGAATGTATTTGGTGAACGTAGAGTCAAAGTGTAAGTGAATGCAGTCATGGTGTGAATGTGATCAAAAAGCCAATTAGTTGATAGATGTGTTCAATTGTGCATGCAACCAAACAAGTGACATTAATTGCACTGGATTAAAAGAAACTCTCGTTCTTAATTGTCCGTATAACCAATATAGAAACGTTTGGAATAATCGTATGGACAGCACTAGTTTTATTGAACTTTCATTAGAAGCAAAAGAGTGGCCGGGATATTCTTCATCGGTTTGCATCCCACAGACAAAATGAGGGTGAGTAAACAATGAGAGATTGTTCATTTTTTGGGTGAGCTATTGCTTTAAATGATACACATCTTTCCTGACAGCAAGCATGTCTCCACTGCATCATGCTGTTCACTCCAGGTGAACATGAATGTTGTGCTCTCATCACAGTGAGAGATGGCTGACTCATTGTGTGCATAGTCTGTCCACTGTTTCTCAAGAGTAATTAACATTCAATACATAATAACAGCCATAGGCTCCAGGGCACTAGGACGAGTCATGTAAAAATAGACTACTTTCTCCACATTCATTTTACACTATTCGGTCCCTTGGGAAACAGTCTGAGTGGAAGATGCAGTCATGGAAATCTGAGCAAGTTAACAAGTCATTCTTGTCCATATGTTGAGAAAAAACGGGTGCATAGCAGACTACAGTGTGTGCTGCAATGCTAATTAGCTGGATATACATATCCACAGCAAAAGAAATGCTGTTTTAGCAGAGTTGTTCAAAATTGCACTCTTGAACTTACAAACTTGTGACGGGCAACACGAAATATTTCTATTGCATCGTCTTTGCCGGCCACATGCAGCAACAACAAACACTCAGTACGATCATTAGATTTTGATTGATGAATCAATGACACTGACAAGCCAGTTCTTTGTAATGAAACGTTCGGAAAGAATTACAGATTAGTGTCGAACTCGTGAGTTATTGGTTAATGTCTGATTTAGGTCATACGGACTAGAGGTAGACCGATATATCAGTTGTACCGATTAATCGGTGCCGATAGTTTCTGGAACTATCGGTTATCTGCGTAAATCTATGCCGATATTTGTCGTCATTTTCCTATTATATCTCTGTGTTCCTCTGGAAGATTGTACAGTTTGAACGGATTGGTTTTACAGTGTAAAAGCGGCATCTGGAGGTGAATTAAAAGCAATCGCCAACACATCATGGGGATTTGCTGTATTTAAATCTTTCCTCTTTGACAAAATTCATCCAAATTTTTATCCTCACTTCAATGCATATTTTGTTATTTTGATTATATCAATCAAGTGTGGCGAGGGCATGCAAGGAAAAATGTGAATATAATGAAACGTGCCCCGTCAGCACATACGTTGTGTTTTCAACTTCATTAAAAAAACGAATCTGGTTTGATATATAGGCTATACTGTTTAGAGCAGGCACGTGCCTTTGAGACTGATCAAGCGTCAAAGATTTTTAACATACATTATTAAACACTGTGCACAAGATGCGTTATACAGGTGAGTGTAGAAATGTTTTTGACGTAAATTGCTTCCTTAGAACTCACCAGTCAATGGAAACAGTTGGAAACGTCTTGACCAAATAGTTTAAATTCAGGACAGTAATATTGCTCATATCACACAAATGAAATCATATCACACGAACAAAAAGATCATCATAGGCCTCAAGTCACTTGTCCCGCAGTGCAGATCCACTGGAATGGACAGCAGCAGTTAACTAATCTGACCACCAACGGCAACAATCCCAACCTGAATGCACAAGGCAAATGTTATGTTGACACTTCGGTCTACGTTCCTTAATATATAGGTTTTTAAACAGACACTGTGCCCTAACGTTAGAACTATAAAACAGACATAACACAAGGAGGACATGATTGCCAGATCAATACTTCATAGCCTCAGACTAACCAGAAACCATGACCTAGTTTTTATGACCTAGTTTTTAATAAATAGATTAACTGAGGGCCCTGGGTAGCCCAGGGAGTATTGATGCTGACTACCACCCCTGGAGTTGTGAGTTTGAATCCAGGGTGTGCTGAGTGACTCCAGCCAGGTCTCCTCGGCAACCAAATTGACCTGGTTGCTAGGGAGGGTAGAGTCACATGGGGTAACCAAATTGACCCGGTTGCTAGGGAGGGTTGAGTCACATGGGGTAACCAAATTGTCCCGGTTGCTAGGGAGGGTAGAGTCACATGGGGTAACCAAATTGTCCCGGTTGCTAGGGAGGGTTGAGTCACATGGGGTAACCAAATTGTCCCGGTTGCTAGGGAGGGTAGAGTTACATGGGGTAACCAAATTGTCCCGGTTGCTAGGGAGGGTTGAGTCACATGGGGTAACCAAATTGTCCCGGTTGCTAGGGAGGGTTGAGTCACATGGGGTAACCAAATTGTCCCGGTTGCTAGGGAGGGTAGAGTCACATGGGGTAACCAAATTGTCCCGGTTGCTAGGGAGGGTAGAGTCACATGGGGTAACCAAATTGGCCCGGTTGCTAGGGAGGGTAGAGTCACATGGGGTAACCTCCTCGTGGTGGTGATTAGTGGTTCTCTCAGTGGGGCGTGTGGTGAGTTGTGTGTGGATCGTGGAGAGTAGCATGAGTCTCCACATGCTGTGAGTCTCCGCGGTGTCATGCACAATGAGTCACGTGATCAGATGCGCCGATTGACGGTCTCAGAAGTGGAGGCAACTTTTGCTAGGGTGGGTAACCTCCTCGTAGTTGCTATAATGTGTGGTTCTCGCTTTCGATGTGGCACCATGTCAGTTGTGCATAGAAGAATAGCGTGAAGCCTCCACACACGCTACGTCTCCACGGTAACACGCTCAACAAGCCACGTGATAAGAAGCGCACAATGAGTAGTCTAAAAAATAGTCTTATTCATGAAGGATTGAGTAATTTACTTTAATGAATCAGTCAAAACGATTTACAAGCTCGTTATTGGTTTTAAATCAGTCCAGCGAATTACTAATAATTATAAATACGTCAGTGCAGTTAAAGACTTTTGCTGAAGTGTTTGGTGAAATCGTATTACTTTTAGTTAGGATTACTTGGTAAACCAAGAAATAAAAGCAAAATTCTGAAGGAAACACTGGATGACAGTGTCCACGCATTATTTATGGGACACTTGCTTTGTATTGCATCACTACGCTCAAAATTTGTCCTAAAAAATATATTCTTCATTGCTGTTGGCATTTGTTATTAAAAGTTATCCATCATGTTTTAGATTTGAGTTTGTGTACAGCAATTGCTGATAAAGTCATTACATTTTTATGAAGCATTTGTGTTTGTTCTGCAGCTCTCGGCAAACCCTTGAGTAGGAAGCCCTTCAATTCAGTTTCCCTTTTCACTCAAGCCTTATCGCTTCCTTTTCTGTTTTCCCTTTCAGGAGGAAGCTTCCAAAGCTGGAGGGAAGAACAAAAGACCTAAAAGCAAAAAGCCAAAGTAAACAGCACCGAAAACATCCTACCATCTGGAACAGATGGTTTTTACAACATTTCGTTCACTATCAGAGCTTCTTGTGAGGAGGAATTGTCAAGCCTTGAGGAGAACGAGCACTTAGACAAGCTGGAGCCTATGAATGTGCAAAGCGAGTCTGATGAATAAAATAAATGGAGATTTCCTACAAAGGTGTAAGGCTTTTAAAGCATTTTGTGTTTAGGGTTAATGGGACAGTTTTTCTAGAAATAAACAAATTGTGTTGAGAAAAATGTAATTTGCTGGTAATCTTCACTTCCAGTGAGCTGTTAACTCCAATTCGTGAACGATTCATTCTTTAAGCCCAATTTTTGAACTATGGACTGTCATTTGGGGCAGCTGTGGCTCAGATGGTAGAACGGAGCGGGTCGGCCACTAATCGCAGGTTTGGCGGTTTGATTCCCGGCCCACACGACTCCACATGCCGAAGTGTCCTTGGGCAAGACACTGAACCCCAAGTTGCTCCCAATGGCAGACTAGCGCCTTGCATGCAGCTCTGCCATCATTGGTGTGTGAATGTGTGTGTGTGTGAATGGGTGAATGAGACGCAGAGTAAAGGTTAAAAAGGTGCTATAAAAGTGCAGACCATTTACCATTGTGAATAAAAAGGAGTGTTTGGGGTTAATAACAGCATACAGGTTTGGTTCGGTACGTAAGTTAAGTCTGTTGCCGCACATTTGGTTGTGGTACTATGCCTTATGAATAAAGATTTTTATGAATTTCAAATTGATTTGCAAATGAGGGAGAGTCTTGCATGGAGTCACAAGGACAAACGGGTGCAAAATAGGTAATAAGCACCACTGGCATTCATCAGTGACCTTTGACCCTTTCTCTGGTTTAACAAAGCATAATAATGTAATTTGATAAAGCCTGACAAAAGCCACTTGGCCATTTCTGCAAAGCGTCATACCAGCACATCTATTGAGAAGACTCCAAGGCAAATGTCAACACAAAATGGGCTGTAATACTGCGGTTTAATGTCGTCTTTATGTTTGACTGTCAAACGTCCATTCTGGCTTTCCCTTTAGTCCTCCGTCGCATACCAATATTGCGTTTTCTCTCATAAGTACCCTGTTGAATATTGCATGCAGTTATTTTACCAATAAAACTTTTCAGGGCCAAAGACCACCACTACCTGATGTGTTTTGCCACTTTATGACTCGCATGCTAATTGTCCTTAATGAGCTCATGTGAGAATAATGCGTATTGTTTTGGCGCTTATGACTCTAATAAGCAGATGCTAGGCCATGGGAGAACCGTCCAGAGGAGTTTGAATATCAAGTTTGAATCAGAAGTAGATTGTGGGGGTTAGTAAATACTTTATTTCACAACAGCCCCAAAACTTTATTTGCTTCTTTTGAGCTACTAGAGAGACCTTTACCACAACCTGCCTATTAAACTGGTGTGTCTTTGGATAGCTCAACTGCTGCTTTGGTTAAAAAATAAATTAAGTTAGCATAGTTACTGTGATTTGAACATTTTGCTAACTGTACTTTTATTTTGTTATGCCACACCAGAATAATAAGGCTTGTACAGCATCAAGAGACATAAGAGAATGATTTTGAGAACACATTTTGTTTTAAATAATACCACAAATGATTGTTTTGTTCTTGTACTTATACATCATTCCAAAATTCACAGTGTAGGTTGGAAGTGGACCATGCCTCACAAAAAATAAATCTCAGAAGACCTACGATCGGGGCCTGGGTAGCTCAGTGGTAAAGACACTGGCTACCAACACTGGAGTGACGAGTTTGAACCCCAGGGTGTGCTGAGTGACTCCAGTCAGGTCTCCTAAGCAACCAAATTGGCCCGGTTGCTAGGGAGGGTAGAGTCACATGGGGTAACCTCCTCGTGGTCACTATAATGTGGTTCGTTCTCGGTGGGGTGCTTGGTGAGTTGGGCATGGATGGCGTGAAGCCTCCACATGTGCTAGGTCTACATGGTAACGCACTCAACAAGCCATGTGATAAGATGCGCGGATTGACGGTGTCAGATGCGGAAGCAGCTGGGATTCGTTTGTTATATACATTGTAAGTTACATTTGCACCATGTCCCAAATGATCAAAATGATTTTATTGTTCAGGTAAAGATGTGCTCTGGAATCGAATATGGATGAGATTTGGATCGGAGTCAATTAGGCTGATAAATCAAAATCCCTCTTAAATTCCTCAAGGCCTTTGGCATTTTGGCCCTCTTCACTTTCCAGTGCAAGTCATTGCTTTCATCCTCCCAGCATGCATCTATTCCCTTTTCTCTGGCCTATTCTTTCATGCCTGTCTCTCTCGCTCCCTGTGTTCACTCGCTATTTCCTTTCAATTAATATTAATGCACCTTTGGAGTGTCAGCATCTACTCTTTCATATCCAATTGCTTGCTTCAACTCAAGAGGAATTTCTAAATGTTTCAGGGAATTCTGTTGTGACACGCTCTCTTTCTGCAAGAATAAATGCGGCTGACATTAAAAGCTTGCTCAGGGACTGTTTGGCATTTCATCTGTGCTCCGACTAACTGATGTCTATTATTTTGGGCCACAGTATCACGGTAGTGAAGATGATGAATCCCTGGGTATCTCAGCGAGTGTTGGTGCTGACTATCACCCCTGGAGTCGTGAGTTTGAATCCAGGGCGTGCTGAGTGACTCCAGCCAGGTCTCCTAAGCAACCAAATTGTCCCGGTTGCTAGGGAGGGTAGAGTCACATGGGGTAACCTCCTCGTGGTGGTGATTAGTGGTTCTCTCAATGGGGCGTGTGGTGAGTTGTGTGTGGATTGTGGAGATTAGCATGAGTCTCCACATGCTGTGAGTCTCCACGGTGTCATGCACAACGAGTCACGTGATAAGATGCGCAGATTGACGGTCTCAAGGGGAGGCAACTGAGACTCGTCCTCCGCCACCTGGATTGAGGCGTGTAACCGCGCCACCGCAAAGACCTACTAAGTGGGAATTCGGCATTCCAAATTGGGAGGAAAGGGGATAAATATATATATATATAAATATATTTTAAAAGGTAGTGAAGAGGAGAACAATTTGCCCAAAGGACAACTGTGTTATGTTACAGCCGATACCATTTCTGGCAAGAACTTTTACTTTGCTTGTCTACAAATAACTGTTCAGTACATCAGAATCAGTTCATCTATGCTGTGCATTGGTATATGTTGGTACATTGGTAAGTAGCTCTGAGATAATCATCAATTTCATGGTCAAACAGTCCCGGAGCAAAATGTGGCTTCTCATCCATGCTCTGACTAACCAAGGTCTTTTTTTTCAGTCACAGTATTTTGGACAAGGATTCAAGCAGAATTTAGCTATAAAGTACCGTCTAGTGCATTAGTAAACACCATGTTGGGTTTTAGTAGCCGGAGCTCTGACTTGCTTATGGTCAGTATTGATCTTTCCAACTTCTCAAGATATTATACATCCCAACAAAGAGGCTAAAATAGAGCCATTAGCATTGCATGAAAGTAGCTAATTTGCATTGTGGACAACAAACACTTCCCTTTTGTAAATGAACTCACAACAGTATCAATGAATAATATTAATCGTGGGAGAAATCAAATCAGCACATTAGCGGTCCTCCGTTGGGGCCTAAAGAAGCAAGAAGACTAGAGTAGAATGGCAATTCATGTTGTTTTATCGTCTGAAGTGGCTTTGGGATACGGCTGCTGTTGTTTGTACAAATAAGGGACAGGGCTCTTCAGCTCCGGAGATCAAACATCAGAAGGGTGCAGCCGAAAGCTTGATTCATAAGAGTCTCTCCTATTTCTTTAGAAGGTGAGAGCAGATCCTTTTTATGTTAGTTGTAGCTTCCGCATTGGGCCTTTGGTTTATTGGGGTTCTTCCACAGCAAGGATAATTCAAGAAATGACTTGATTTCTAAGGTACTTAGCTGCTTTCTCCAGTTATCTTCACTGGGCACCTTTGTGTACACTCTGAGTCGAAGTGCTTTAATGTTTGAAATCTCTCGCATTAGCAACACGAGAACAAGTCTGTCAACCTACAACCCACTAATAAAGATGTACAAAAAGGTATGGGTTAGTGAGCTACCATGTTTTTTTGAACATGGTACTATAGTTCTGCAATGGGATTTGTTTTGGGGGTTTTAAGGAAATGGTACCATTAGTACTACAGTTTTTTCTTCTTTCTTTTTTTATTTTTGATATATTCCATGGTAATACCATGGCTTTTTGGAAATGTACTACCCTTTTTGGGGGAGGGGGCATGCTAACATGGGAATAACTATCTATCGTTATTTATTTATTATATTAATGTTACTAGGCATTAAATTGCTGCATTAGATATTGGTGATATTTTTAGAAAGGCAGCGTTTCCTACAACAGCAGCAGTTTATTACCTTATCTGATGAAAGATAATTAAGATAAACAACAAAGATTTGATTCTTTGGAATAATGTATTTTATGTAAATAGAAATTAAGTGATGCTTTTGGAATTGGCAAGAATATCAGGGTGCTTTTCCAGGAATTCAATCCATTTGCACAATTTACACATTTGTTTCACTGTGTCGAAACCAAATTACTCCCTTCCCTTGCGACTCATGTGATTGGAATCACTATAGCAACTTAAAAAGGAAATCCCAAGATCAGTTGGTGTTAATTAGCACTTTATAATTAAAGAACTGTGAGATATTTTAATATACATTTCTGACTCCAAGTATCAAATACAACAACCAAATAATCATGTAGTAATTAAGTAGGGTATTATTTAATTCTTGGGTGATTTTTGAGCCCATTGAAGTAAAAGTTCACCATTTTCTTACCCTCGTGTTTTTTCAAACTTAAATGACTTTCTTCTATGGTTCACATAAGCAGAATGTAAAGAAATGAGACTTGCATTCTGCCTTTTGTCTTCGATAAAAGAAAGTCAAATGGGTTCAGGGTTCCCACTCATATTTTCTGTTTTCAGTTTATGTGCGGACAGCTACACACAGTCATTTTGAAGCAGGCAGCACATGCAGATTACATATTTATTCAATTATGCAATTAAATCACAAACGTTTGAGGTAATAATCACACTAAGACATATTGCAATTTTAATTTGAATAATTGTGCATTCAAATATTCGTTTTCGTCCCAAGTATGTCAAATTTTGGCCATTGTTTAGACTGGATTTGATGTGTTCCTCTGTGTTTTTCGCATCGCTGAAATAATAGGGACCTACATGTAAGCAATCATCATGCTACCACCTTGAGGTGTGAATATATATATATATATATATTAAATCAATGCCCTGACCGTTTCCAATGTCTGACGTTTACAACTTAAATGTTTTTGTAGTTAACAAAACAGCATTGTTGGAATGAAATTAAAGACATAATTTGCACTATGTCAATACTTAAACTATTTTGTTGGAGCAAAGTAGAGATGACAGTAGATGAGCAGAGAATGTGCGGGACAGGGTTTCGTTCATGACAGCTAAATGTTGATGTTTTTTCACAATTCGCAGCTGCCAGAAGTGACAAAACAATATGAATGTTTGTATGAATGTTTGTGAAGTCACAATTATTACCATGATTTTGTACATGTAACAAAAACCTTGTTAGCAACATTCAAACTGTTTTATTATACTAAAATAATTCCCAGGACATTTTGGTATTTTTCTCCTTTTCCATTTCTGGAAAACTGCATTGCAAATTCTAGGATGCGTGGAGCCCTAGGGTTTGGAACAACATGACAAAATGTTCATTTTGAGGCGAACTATCCCATTTAAATCCTTCAGGATTAGTTCAACATTATGATAGAAATTCCAACAGGAATCCTCTACTCATTGCTTTAGGACTTTTGGGCATTTACACATTGCTTTCAAATGGTTTTCAAATGATAAAAGACACACTTCTGCCAATCGAATTGCTCCCCAGCCTCTCAAGTGACACTCTTTGGAACTGAGTGAAATTACTATCGGAAATAGAAAAATAATTCCCGGGTTAAGAGCTTGGGGTTAATTAGCACTTCATAATTAAAGAACAAATACCTGTAAAGAGGTTTTAGTGGTGTATTTAACCACACAACTGCTAGAACTAATGTAAGATAGAAGGGTTGCACTATTTAGTGCAATTAAATTTGGATTTCACAGATGCACCATTATTTCAGTATCAATGTCATGCACGTGTGTATGAACCGCAGGAGCAGATTTTCTGCAATCTTCCTGCTCTGTCGTTCAGCGGAGTAGCAGCTCATGGGGCTAAAGTTGGTCTTTTGTGTCAGAGGGGAAATGAGTCACAGACCGAACCTCTAACAGCACGCATAATTACAGATTTTTTGAAACCCGGAACACAGACTTGGTGAGTGTTTAGATTGCAGAGGCGTACTGTACACAGTGTGCAGTTTTAAGTGCAATTAAGGGATGTATATTTGTCATGCTTTTGAGATCATGTACTTGAATGATTATGGCATTAACGTTTTATTTGTTTACTTAAATGCTTCTTGAATTCACTGCTTCTGGTTTGATGTAGTAGAACTGCAAAATCACAGTCCAAAAAGGAGACATAGTGTGCAATATATAGGTAAGGCACAGCTACTGGGTAGGGAAGGAATGACTTGATGAAAATTACCTCTTGGCTGACGAGCTGCCTAGAGTGGATGGCAATAGTGGTGCTGTCCAAGGTGCTGAAACCAATGAAATGTGCTAGAGTAAAAATACGGTAGTGAAAAATCCCAAAGGAATGTGTAGGGGGTATCTACTGGTATTTTAATCATAAATCGAAACCAATCCCAAAAGATCCTAATGGGAATTTCGATTGAAGATTCCAACCTAGCACAAAAAACTAGATATTTTAGAACTATAATTACCAATAGGATCAAATATCTTTCCAAGAAAATCTTTTGGGGTTTCACCATCCCTTTAGACTCCTTTTAACTGTCCGGAAGCAAGAAATAATATCAAAGTAGGGTTCTGATTACAAGTAGATTACACAATGTCCAGTATAACAATTAGGACAATTACAAAATAATAAAATCCCATCCAATTTCAGTCCATTTTTGTAAATTTTTTCAGTAGGTTCTTATTTGATTCTTCGAGAATTCTCATTACATTAAAAACCATTAAGATCCTTTAGAATTCGTTCCAAATTGGGATACAAATTCCAAAAGGAATCCTGTAAACATTCCTTTAAGATTTTCAGACTAGGTCAAATATGGATTTTTCAGCGGTTGTTATACAGTAAATAATAAGTAAACATCCTTAAAACAAGTTAGAACAAATTTGTATTTGATCAAACTGGAATACTGTCCAATTTTATTTAGGATTGTCGACTGGGATCAAATTTATGTTATAAACATTTGGACTACTCAGTCAAAGCATATCTATAATCAATCTGTATGTAGGCTATTATTGTCTAGAAATAATTGTATTGTTTCTAATTGAATGCAAGTATGGCCCTGATCAAAAGCATAAGTTATAGGACTTTCAATAATAAATTTAGATAGTCATTTAAATGGTAAACAAATGGGTTTAAACACCTGTAGGAATTTCAGTTTATCCGGCAGGATCCTTTTAGGATCATTTAGCATGGGTTCAGATTTATGATATAGGGTATGATCAAAAATGCAAATGCAAATTGTAGTATGCTTGGTCAAATCTTAATCAAGTTTAGCAGAAATTGCGCAGAGTACATCCTTTTGATTTCTTCCCCCCAAAAAAAAGAATAGCACCGTTTTCAACGGGAGGCGCGAGAGCGCAACAGTTGACGTGCGCGACTGACGGGAACGCGCTTATGTTTTGGAAACTCAGAGATCAGGAACTGTGCGCTCAGTCTCAGTACACTGACTTGTCTTACCAATTCATAGTGGAGTTCCCTTCAGGAAAAAACAAAAAAAAGGCATTTCATATCGGTTTCAGGCATTGCTTTAACGACTTCAAAGAATGGCGCGCTCTCCGGGCGTTTGGAGACTCCAACAGGAACGGGTTTTTTTGGGGAAACGCTCTGAAGTTAACGTAACCCTAAAGGGGGGAAAACTCATCTGTTGTCTTTGTCACCAGGAAGAGGGTACACAATGAGCTCAAACCTGTTGCTGGTTCTCCAAATGCTCTTGATCTGACAATGGTCACCTGCTTTTCTGGATTCAATTCTTCTGGTTCCAACATCACGACCGTCAGCTCGGATTTGGACGCGTTCCCCGGGTACACGATGGTTATCCTGGCGATCCTAATGATAACCCTGGTGGTCGTGGTGGTGGTCGGAAACGCGTTGGTCATCCTTGCCTTTGTCGTGGACAAGAGCCTGAGAAATCAATGCAACTACTTCTTCCTAAATTTGGCAATATCAGACTTCCTTGTTGGTATGTATAACGCATTTAATTCTAACCTGCTTGCAAATGATTTGCATCGCAATAACGTATATGGAAATACATTTAAGTATTTGGAAATGACCTATATGGCATGAACCATTGGAAACCCCTTGTTCTATAGGATCAAAATTGACTGTATGTCTTGTACTGCATATAATAGGAATATTGGATATATCAGATACTCCAGAGAGAGAAGAGAAAGTTTTATTGGTCAGACTGAAGCTTGCATGTTGAAACCAGAACCCCATGACCCTAGTTATTTAGTTCTCAAATTGACCATATGGATTTTCGGTGGGCGAATGCTGCTATATAGCTGCACAATACAATTTAATGACAGCAAATGAAAGGAAAAAGGCTTATTTTACACAATATTTACACAGAAAACCCTCTAAATATGTCATACACACAAAGCTGGCTCAATGCAAAGGTAACACTTCTGTAAATCTGCCAATGCCACTAATCTATAAACAGTCAAATATTGGCAGATTAATGTGTCTGGTCGATATTTTGGATGATTGCTACAGAGCGTTGGACCCCTAAAGCAACTGTCACAGTTACTGTTTACAGTATGTGCACTGTTTGACTAGCTTTGCAAGTCAAATCCATTGGCATGCCTAGATTTCAAATAGATTGTCGAATATCTTTGCATAATGACCTATAAAATGAACATGTGAACGTTGTCCCTGACAACTAATCTCCTATACTAGTTAATGTTTTTTTTGTAGCACTCAGTGCTCTTTCATCTCACTCACATAATAAATATTTTCTTCTTTTTTATCCCCTTTTCTTCCAATTTGGAACGCCCAATTCCCACTACTTAGTAGGTCCTCGTGGTGGCGCGGTTACTCACCTCAATCCGGGTGGTGGAGGACGAGTCTCAGTTGCCTCCACTTCTGAGACCGTCAATCCGCGCATCTGATCATGTGACTCGTTGTGCATGACACCGCAGAGACTCACAGCATGTGGAGACTCATGCTACTCTCCACGATCCACACACAACTCACCACACGCCCCATTGAGAGAACCACTAATCACCACCACGAGGAGGTTACCCCATGTGACTCTACCCTCCCTAGCAACCGGGACAATTTGGTTGCTTAGGAGACCCGGCTGGAGTCACTCATCACGCCCTGGATTCAAACTCACGACTCCTGGGGTGATAGTCAGCATCAATACTCGCTGAGATACCCAGAACCCCCACATAATAAATGTTAATTTAGATTGAATTTGCTGGCACCAACAATCATGCCACAGTCTAAATCAGAGATCACATATTCTGATCCCCATTCTGATAGTTGATGTGAACATTCCTGGTTCCTGACCAGCATCTGCATGATTTTATGCACTGCACTGCTGCCACACGATTGGCTGATTAGATAATCGCACAAATAAGTAGGTGGACAGGTGTACCTAATAAAGTGCTCAGTGAGTGTATATCAGCATTATATTGGCCATCATCCGGCCAGCTTTCCAAATATCAATATCTGCATTTGACCATAGACCACCCTGTATTGGACGACGACTATTTTAAAGATATTTAATAAAAGCCAAAGATAACTAGAACCGAACTCCCCAATCAGCCAAGATTCTTAGCCTTTATCTGTAGATTTATGATCTTGTCAGATTCTTTCTAGGCGCAGCGGTGTAGAAGAGAATTATTCTGTTTGCGATGTCTAATCATCTGAGGATCACAGTCTGGTTGAAAAGCTAACAATTACACCCATGCATCAACAGCAGTGAGACACAGAGTTTTCTGCTCTTCTGCAACGCGCCAGCACAATAAATTATTGGCTTGGATTCAGAGTGCATTAAGAGACGAAATCGTGTCTGCGGTTCATTTCAAGATCCACATGGGCTCCCTGCCTATTCAACAAACCCATTCTGCCTCCTCAAGTGTTTGCGGCCCAAAGGCATTAGTGCTCAGACAATGTGCTCAAAGGTTCTTTCTTCCTGGTGAAGAGAGGAGGGTGGCACTTTACCTCAAAACTTGCTCATTTAGTTTCGATGATGCAGGAACTCACCCAAATGAATTGCACCTGGTGAAAGCATTGTTTATAGTGCACTATTCACATTATGCAAATTAGCAATGGCGCAAACACTGCCACACATTTGTGTTGAGCATAGTTTGCTAGTTTGCACAGTGCATTTCCCTATGTTTCAGGCCCATTCTAAGTGCTAGGTTGAGAGGGATGTAGCAGACAACCAGGATCTGGCACACTTTACTGGGACTAAACGTCAGACGTTTCGCTGGGTGCCACATTCACCATTCTTCACACACTTGTTTTGTCAGGCCAGCATAGTGGCCAGGTAACCCTCCAAGAAAGAATTGCATAAGGGTTTGGACTAATGGGTTCAGACTGAGTAAATGATGACTGGTACATCACTATACCCACTGTACAAAAACTGCATTGTGGGTGGTTAGTGTATAAGTCGCAGGTTTCTGCACTGGAACGCCTCACTCAGAAGTGGCGAAACCTTTTAGTGGATTGGCTGCATTTTTTCCTTCTTTCTTCAACCAGCTTGAAATCTCTTAACACAGTCGACTGTGCTGTATTTAACTGGATGATAGACAAGAGATCTCGGCGTCCATCAGAGAGAAGACGTTGATGTGGCTTCTTTCTTTATGCTTTTCTGGAAAAGCTTCTTCTTGGTGCGTGCCATATAAAGAGAAAGAGGTAGCCGGCTTTAAGCTGTCATCGTTCCCTCTTGTTCTCGATGGCTTTTTGATAATGGCTCTGGTTTTATTGGTCGTGTTGTGAAGTGGCTCCTCTGTGACATGATCCATTGATTTTACACTCTGAAGGGCTTATTATATTCTGACTAGGAGAAGAGTGTGGCCTTTGATGCAAGTCTTATTATAACCAACCTGTACTGTGGAGGAGGGCAGGACCGGGCCGTGAGGACACGCGGCCAGCTTTGAATTGAGCTAATCAGCTGGAAGGGGGATAAAGACGAGCCAGAGGCAGCGGTTCGAGGCAGAGAGAGCCACATGCATCCGCTGTGTGTATGTGCGTGCGTCTGTGTTTTATGTTGCGTATGTCATTAAAGTTTACGTTGACTGTTCTGCCAGTTCCAGCCTCCTCCTTGCCCATCCCTTACCCAACCATATAATACTATGAATCTCAACAGGTGGGTTGTGGCCCAAAAAGGTTTCAGGTCCATTATGATAGGATCACGCTAAATGCTAATTGCAATGTAATCGTGCAACATTAGGATAGCAAAACAAATAGGCTTTTTAACTTTTCAAAAAGACGAAAAGGCACTTCTAATTTATGTTTGATTGCTGCACCCAATCAATCTCTATCGTGCACTGTAAATAAAAATTATTACCGTAATTTTCACGGTATAAGAATGTACAAATTTTACAGTAAAAACTTGAATTGGTTTACGGGTAGTTGCCTTAACAAATACGGTAGATAATACACGTTAATACACGAAGATAATACACGAAGATAATACATGTCATTTTACAGTAAGTGCATGTGACCCATGACATTTCATTATATTTTACAGAAATGCAGACTTTTATAGCTCCAGAAGATTAGTATATCAAGTTTATATCATTTAACGATGCTGTAAGTGATTTTAGGCGTCTTAGAATTTCCACAAGCCGGCCCGTTGGATTAGCCACGCCCCCTATATCCAAAAACCTGCAAAGATACCAAATTAGCTTTTATAAAATAGCACCCTCTACTGTCAACTGTTATGAATAACATGACAGAAAAATGGCATAAAGCCTCAATAATTCACTGCAAATACAACGAGAATGCACAAAATAATTGGCAGAAAGCATTTTATAATATAAAAGGTAGTAAACCGTAAAATATACCTGCATCAAAATTACATCCCGTGGTCGCCGTGTTTTTGATGGTAACTTTCTGGCAACCACAGCTGTCAGTATTTTACCTTAAATTTAACTGATTTTTACACAGTGTGTATTAGCGATTCATGCATCAGGCTAGTTGGTACTATATTGGTACTGTGTTTGGATCATCACTTACTGTCCAATTTAATATCTGGGTCCTAAAGCAAAACTAGTTGAGAACCACCAATATAATGCAATGCAATGTTTCTCTTCCTAGGGGCCTTTTGCATCCCGGTATATATCCCCTACATCCTGACAGGCAGGTGGATGTTGGGCCGTGGACTCTGCAAGCTGTGGCTGGTGATGGACTATTTGTTGTGCACGGCTTCCGTCTTCAATATTGTCTTAATCAGCTACGATCGCTTCCTGTCTGTTACACGAGCGGTAAGTAAATAACACCTAATCAGCCTGCTTCAAGTCAACATGAAGTTAAAATCGACCCTGTTTACTTTCTTAATACATGTTCCTGGTCTTATGGTGAATGATTCATAGGTGCATGTTATTTTAGAGAAAAACCTGTAATATCTTGAATCAAAATGTAATAACTTGCTCCCCCTCTGAAATGACCTTCTTTGGCGGTAAATGTCACTAAGGCTGTGCAGACTATAAGTTAATGTTAGCTGTTTAGACATTGTTGTATGCTACTATTGTGGGTAATGCAGCCTTTCCAACTTGCCAATAGTTTACTCTTTGTTATGTAATGCCCACTTTTCACTATCCAATCAAGTCCCCCCTACACGTGATATTCTTGCTGAATATCCTATTTCACTCTGAAATATGGCCCATTACGGAAGGAAAAGGGGTAGCGAATGCCGTTTCATGTTGACTTGAAGAATGTAATTCCTACACCACTAACATCACTGTAACAAAGTTTCAATATAATAGAAATAATATTTTAATAAAACAAAAAGACTCAAGCATAAACACATTCAGGGCAGCTGCCCGTAACACTCTCTCTCTAACTCCCGTCTCCGGTCACCTTTATCCATCTCAAGGGCTTGCAGCATCACGTCCCGGCCCCGTCCTCCGCTCTGCCATACTCCTCCCTCCTTTCCTTCAGGCCAGGGAGCCCCCAGCATGACGTATGCCCCCCCCCTCCTTTCCTTCAGGCCGGGGAGCCCCCAGCATGACGTATGCCCCCCCCCCTTTCCTTCAGGCCGGGGAGCCCCCAGCATGACGTATGCCCCCCCCCCCCCCCATCCTTTCCTTCAGGCCAGGGAGCCCCCAGCATGACGTATGCCCCCCCTCCTTTCCTTCAGGCCGGGGAGCCCCCAGCATGATGTATACCCCCCCCCCCCCCCCCCTTTCCGGCCCCGCCTGATCATCCCTGCCTCTTCGGACCTGGGAGGGTGACAAGGGTAGGGAAAAAGCAACAACAAAAAAAGAGAGGGAAAGGCCAACACAGAACTACAGCGGGAGAGAGAGAGAATAAAAAAAACGTACTCGCCGGTTCTCCTGGAATAGTCCTTGGCCACTCTTCCACCCTCTAATGGATGACAGCCATGCCTCCTCAGGCGGATATGAGGTAGTCCTCCAGCCCCTGGTGGACGGAATAGCCGCTGCATTTTTGGTGGATGGTAGGAGTTTCCCTGACCCTGGCGGCGATCCTCCCGCTCCAGGTGTTCGGCCAGGAGCACCTCCCCACTCGTGGTCGGCGGTCCTCTCTTGATCCTGCCGCGTTTTAGCGGTCGCTCTTCTCCGGCACTGGCAGTGGCCCTGACCACTCCAGGCGGTCCCTAGGAGCCTCCCCTCGCGGTCAGCAGCCTTTCCTCCGCTCTCAGGTGGCCGGGCTACTCCGTCCCGGATTTCGGCACCAGTGTAACAAAGATCAATGGAAAGGAAGAGGCAAGAACCGGCTTGAAAATATAAATAATCTTTTAATAGAACAAAAAGACACAAACATAAACATTTGCAGGGCAGCTGCCCGTAACTCTCTCTCGAACTGCAGCCTCCGGTTGCCTTTATCCCTCTCGAGGGCTTGATTAGCCTGATTAGGGGCCAGTGAAACAAAGTTCAATGGAAAGGAGGTGGCGAGAACCGGCTTAACAATATAAATTATATTTAATAGTTAACTTAAACAAAAAGGCACAAACATAAACACATGCAGGGCAGCTGCCTATACTTCTCCCTCTCTCGAACTGCCGCCTCCAGTCGCCCTCTATCCCTCTCAGGCTTAATCAGCCTGATTAGGGGCCGGGTGTGCGGCATCACGGCCCGGCCCCCCCTCCGCCCTGCCACAGTCACCAAAAGGAATTGCAAAAATTATTTGTTTAAACAGGTTTCCCAAACACTCCCCACATCTACCATTGGCTGACAAACAGACAGTCCTGCCCCAAACTCACACCATTAGTTGAGCCAATGTTGCTGTCAGATTTCCCTTTCTTCAAACAACCGAGCTGTTCAAGAAACTTGCAAGATACTGAAGAGTGTGTTATTGCAATCTGATGAATAATAAACCAATGAGTTCTGCTTTTTTTGCCCAGTTGACAAGACTCAGTAGACACACACACACACACACACACGCATGTTTGCATCCTTCGTGGACCCACCATTTAACTCCTCTATGGTCATGAATTTTTCAGTGCAATTTACTGCAAATATCCGCTTTGTTAGTCACGGACAGCTTCATAAATTGATATTCATATTTCACAGTCATTCAACTCGAAGCCCTGTTTTGATTAAAAATCAATCAAAGACTCTGTTTCAAAGTTGTGAGACATCTTGCTGTATATGGCCTACTTAGACAGCTACCCTCTAAGCCAGACCCTCACAAGTGACTGATTTGGAATTCTCTTCATAGGCACCAAATCAATAAAAATACAGAGTGCACACAAATAATTATGCTGCCTAATTTTTGGAATAGCCTTACACCTCGTCCTAACCAGACGTGACGTGATAAGATTTCTGCGACAAGC
The DNA here is from genome assembly GCA_032164185.1 of Moxostoma hubbsi. Classification (NCBI taxonomy): domain Eukaryota; kingdom Metazoa; phylum Chordata; class Actinopteri; order Cypriniformes; family Catostomidae; genus Moxostoma; species Moxostoma hubbsi. The sequence goes on from JAVLUX010000163.1 coordinate 13,801,642, forward strand.
TATCTGCGATGCGACACTGCGATATTCATTCACTAAAATGAGGATTATTGACAATAAATGTAGAAATCAGAGCCACCACAGACGGAACTGTGCGTTTATTGAACGCAACTCATTTTCTCACTGAAGCTCCGCAATGCTTTTTACGGCAAGCCCCGAGGGGATAAATACACAATCACACACATACACACTGAAAAGTTACTTTATGAATCGCATCCTTCTTTAGTATGTTACGTTCGTTTATGTTCATGCGGCACTCCTGATTTTATTTCGCCGATCACCAATAACAGGGAAGCGGAGAGAAAGTTGGAATGAGCCGGGATGTGTTCCCACTACCATTCTAACCGGTGTGTGTGTGTGTGTGTGAGAGAGCTCTGGCTAAAGAGAACAAGTCGTATTGCATTATTGTATTGTAGCATAAATGTGTTTTCTAGTTGGTGTATCAATCTTACTCTCAAATATCTGTAGTGGCTTGATTGAATTCAGGTTTAACAACTGCCAGCTATTTCAGACATGCAGACAGTTGCCCAAAATCTACAAGCTGTAATGACTCACGTGGGCCAACTTAACAAGACTGCTCCCTCTTAATGAACTTTACATCATGTTTGTGTATGTTGTGTGATCATGGCCTCTGATGAAACCACACGGCTAAAGGTCATGTCTGAAACAAGAGCCAACCCATCAAACCAAATATATAAACACTGGCGGCCAAAAGTTTGGAATAATGTACAGATTTTGCTCTTAAGGAAATAAATTGGTACTTTTATTCACCAAAGTGGCATTCAACTGATCACAATGTATAGTCTATGAAATGTACCATTACATTAATTTGTTAGTTTGTCCAGATACTCTGGTGACCTTTCACCCCACACTTCCTGTAGCACTTGACCTTTCACCCCACACTTCCTGTAGCACTTGTCATAGATGTGTCTGTCTTGTCGGGCACTTCTCACACATCTTACAGTCTAACGGATCCCACAAAAGCTCAATGGGGTTAAGATCCGTAACACTCTTTTCCAATTATCTGTTGTCCAGTGTCTGTGTTTCTTTGCCCACTCAAACCTTTTCTTTTTGTTTTTCTGTTTCAAAAGTGTCTTTTTCTTTGCAGATCATCCCAAAGGACCTGCACCTTTGAGCAGGGGTGTAAAGTAACGAAAATACTCAACTTACAAATACTCACGTTACTGTAATTAAGTAGTTTTTCCCAGGAATTTTACTATAAGTAGTTTTAAAATGGTATACTTTTACTTAAGTATATTTTAAGTGCTGTAACTGTACTTTTAATGCACTATTTTCCCACCGTCTGTGTTCGCTACTTCCCTGTCCTGATTTTATTTGTATCTATCATCATGATTGGCTAGGGAGAGTCTTGTGACTCCCATCCAATCAAATGACATGTAAAAAACTTGAGTGGCAGCTGCAGATCCGGTGCCAACTGTTATGGATGTGGAGGATGTCTCAAGCACAGTTTACAGCTGAATATATCCGGCCGCACCCGAAGGGGCTTTTCACAGTGAAAAAGGCCAATTGCTTGACTGTGTCATGTGAGTTTAACTTGCTCAAGCCAGATATCAGCATTAATCCTGCCTCTAATTTGAAGAAACATATCGAGGTAAATTTAATATTTCTGTTACTAGATTCTGTGTGTCTATAATGTAGTATAATGTAATCTACCATTGAGATTATTGGGCTGATGTGAGAGATTAATGCAATGTTAGCAATAGGGCTGAGCGATAAAACAATCTTGATGTTTATCTGAAAAAAGGAAAGAGGTGATGTCCTCGATATCGACGTTTGAGTACGTTTTCTATATTTAGCCTATGCTTTACATCTAGAACAGGGGTATTCATTACATAAATCACGATAGCAAGAGGACCAATGACACTTTGGTGAATAATAATACCAATTTCCTTCCGAAACATCAAAATCTATACATTATTCAAAACCTTTAGCTGCTAGTGCATGTCTTGGTCTCATGGAATAATTAGTGGTCTGAACAGTGAAATGAATGCAAGTATTTGCTCATCCTTTATGATGTTCTAAACTCATATGACTTATGTAGAACAGTAAACGAGAAATTTTAAAGAATGTACTAGGTGATCTTATCCATGCAAATAAAGCTTCATTGCAATTGCATGGAAAAGAGTGAGCAGAATTTTTTCCCCATAGCAACATAATGTATTGCATGCAGCTTTACAGTGGAGCAAGCTTTGGTGAAAATGTAGTGTTTTCTCATCTCTTATTTGTAACATTTTAATGTCTGATTTGTTTTAGTGAATCAGTTTGTTCGGATTGTTCATGTAAAAGTCTCTGGAAGCATTTAACATATTTTTTACATTAATAAACTCATTGAGCACTTTATTAGAGACACTAAACGAATACTGGATAGGGCTCTCAAAACAGCCTCGATTATTCATGGCATGGATTCCACAAGATGTTGGAAACATTCCTTTGAGATTCTGGTCCATGTTGACATGATTGCATCATGGAATTTCTGGAGATTTTTCAGCTGCACATTCATGCAGCAAATCTCCCGTTCTACCACATCCCAAAGGTGTTCTATTGGATTCAGATCTGGTGACTGGAAAGGCCACTGAATAACAATGAAATCATTGTCATGTTCATGAAATCAGTTCGAGACGACTTGCTTTATGACATGGTGCATTATCATGCTGGAAGGAGCCATTTGAAGACGGGTAAATTGTGGCCTTGAAGGGATGCACATGGCCAGCAACAATCCTCAAATAGGGTGAAAACTTAGCGATGAGCAGCTGGATTTAACTAAATATACTCACTGAACACTTTATTATTAGGTACATCTGTTCACCTACTTATTCATGCGATTATCTAATCAGCCAATCGAGATTCATCAGCATTCAAGCAAAGATTGATTGGTATTAACCCAAAGTATGCCAAGGAAACATTCTCAACACCATTACACCACCACAACTAACCTGAACTGTTGACATAAGGCAGGTTGGGTCCATGGATTCATTCTGTTGGCTCCAAATTCTGACACTACCATCTGTGTGTCTCGGCAGAAGTTTCTGTTCTTGGCTGAAACCCAATGTGGTCTTCTGCTGTTGTTGCCCATACGCCTCAAGATTTGACATGTTGTGCATTCTGTGATGCTATTCTGCTCACTACAACTGCGGTTATAGGCTACCAACCAGCTGTCCGCTCCAACCAGTCTGGCCATGCTCCATTGACCTCTCTCATCAAAAGGTGTTTTCATCCTCAGAACTGTCACACACTGGATGTTGTTTGTTTTCGACACCATTTGGAGCAGGGCTGAACTGGTAATCTGGCATACTGGGCATATTCCCTGTGGGCCGATTCACTTTGGGGCCGATATGGGGCGAACTGGCCATCGGGAGAACCGAGCAGGCCGGTGGGTCGACTGCGAAATGGGCCGAGATTAGCTAAAATGAGCCACCGTGTTATGCAGAACGGACCACAAAACAGCGATATCCAGAAAGGACACCAAACACCCCCCCACCCCCCCTCAACTTTTGGGCCAGTTGCAATGTAAAATCCCAGGCCGATTTCTCTTCCCAGTCCAGCCCTGATTCGGAGTCAATTCTGGAGACTGTTGTGCGTGAAAATCACAGGAGATCAGCAGTTACAGAAATACTCAAACCAGCCCATCTGGCACCAAAAATCGTGCCACGGTGGAAAACACTGATATCACATTTTATCCCCATTCTGATGGTTGATGTGAACATTAACTGAAGCTCCTGACCCGTATCTCCATGATGCTATGCATTGCACTGCTGCCACATGATTGGCTGATTAGATAATCACATGAATAAGTGGGTGGACAGCTGTACCTAATAAAGTGCTCAGTGAGTGTATATAGTTAAACCAGCTGCTCATCACTAAGTTTTCGACTGTTTCGTCATATTCTAGTTTTTTTGTTGTTTTGTTTGCAGTCACTCTCATCATCAAAATTGATTCATTCCAAAACCCTCATTATTTAGCAAGAAACATGCATTCAAAATATATAAAAGTCGCAACTTTTTGTGAATAGCTTCATTGTTTATCGAATTAGTTTTTTTTTGAGTAGCTGACTGTGTTTTAAAGGGCCGGTAACACTACGCGCTCCATTCAAATGCATTTAAAAGTGTGAGACTGTGAAACGCAAGCAAATGCAAAGAAATTTTGCTCTACAATGCAGAGGAAAGTTTAAGTTTAGTGAACTCTGACCTGCAAGTTCAATTCTACATATTTCAAAGCTGAATGTTTTTATTGAAGCTGGAAAGTGAGTAGACAGTATAACCAAAAATTTTTAAGTATATATTTTTGTTATTTGTGATTTAAATCCATAAGCCCTCATGCGTGACATCATGTCATGGTCCGTTGCGATGTCCGAAATAATTTTGCATGCTCAGACAAATGTGACCGGGGCTTAACTGTGAGTTATAAGTAGATTGGCAAGCCACCGTTTCAAAGTAGCTCTCCCAGCACTGGATCTGAAGTGTTTGTGAGCTTCAAGAAACACATGGTTAAACTCTGGCTCTTCTAGCTAAATCAAAAGAGGAAGGAAGTGGAAGGAAGTTAAATATTTGATTTCATTGAATGCAGCACGTGCATTTATCTCCATTTCAAGTTGCAAAATGCTGATGATTTGGGTTCTTGAGGTCCCTAAATAACCTCTTATACATTCATACAAACCGTTGAGCAAAATAAGCGCTGAAAACGAAGGAATGAGGCCCCGCTCAAAAGACGGGTGCACTGAACGCTGAAACATTATGCAGTTTCAAAGCAGCCTATTTCCCAGCCCAAACGGCTTTTTGACGTTCCAGAGTCACGTTTGAGAGAGTAATGAAATGCAAATATTGATTTCCAGCACAGAAAATAGTTCGAAAAGGCTCGATAGATACACACTACAATATCAAGCCCATTTACGAGAGATCTTGCAGTAGTGGCTTCGAAAGTGTTGAAAGGTCTAATAACGCTGTATATGACTGCACTTTGGAGTACCGTGAGCAGCATAACATTTAATAGCCCCTTTACTGATATCCAAACATATTATGCAATCAAAACATCTCAGGAGTGTATTTGGTGCCCTCATGAATAATGCATAGGAATTTGCATGCATTTATTACCCAGCTCTTTTGAAGTGCTCATAGTTTAACAGTAACGTCGCCATTTCCTGTTTACAGATTGTCTATTGGCTTAATCTAATTGCTTTTGACAAGAGTGACAATCCGTCATTGTTAATGACGAAGTGAAATATTTTTCACATTTCATATGCCATTTTAAGAAGACTTGTATTTTAATGTAATAGGATCTTTAGTTTGACATGTGACAAACACATCTGACTTTTTACGGCCTGACTATTCTCTTGCTTTAAGGGGGATTTATGCACGTTAATTTGTTTCTATGTAAATACAGCTATAAGACATTTGTAGGTTGACTACTTTGAAAAGTGTAAACATTGTGGCACTATCAAAACTGGCCATTGGTTTAATCAGTGGTGAGAGGTTTAGGCAGGACTGTGTGTGTGTTTGGGGAAGCCATTATGTTCCTTTTGTTGACGCTCGGGGTTGGGAGTAACAGAATGCATGTAACAGGATTACTTATTTTAAGAAGTACGTTTGAAGGAGCAGAAAGTGAACATTTAGCTTTATGCTAAGCTAAAATGCTATTTATAGCCATTTTACATGCACATGTTACCGGACACGTTATATATTAATGGTTAAAAAAATAAAATAAAATAAAAAGTTGAATTCTCTTTTAGCAAATGACAAATTGAAATGCCTTCTGATTTGGGATGGAATATAATCTGGACATGATTGCGTGTAGATTCACCCTTCTTTTTACCAATGCTTTCCCTCCAGAGTACTTTAATAACACATTTCACCACGGGGGTGACACGTCAAAACTGCCATGGCCGTTGTGTTATTTACCAGCTGTGATGCCCCGTAATCCAACTGTAGAGCGCTAGAAGGTGTGAAACGCTGTCATGTTTATCCTCTGCTAATGCTAGCGAGATGTCCCTCACTCCCCGAAGACAACTATTATTTGCAGTAATTTCAGACTTCAAATGGCATTCGTTTATCACTAGCAGACAACATTGAGGGCTCATGGCTTTTATGAATAAATTATTCCTATTCAATGGTTGTCTTCTTTCCAATTGTTATTTTTAAATGACTGAAATAACTCTCAATAACTCTTGAGATGAATTAGCCAGCTGTAACGCTGACAGAGCTACCCAACAAACAACATGAGTTATTTTTCAAAGTACAACAGTCACGGTCATCTGGATCCTTATAATAACTTTGATGATTTCAAAACTAATTTCATGATATGTTTCTTTAGTCTTTATGCTTACTTTTCACATAAATATCTGCCAATGGTATAGTGTCTTTCAACATCCCACCTTATGGTAATTCATGTGTTTTTGATGCTGTCATTTCGTAGTAAAGAGGAACATTGTTAGGAAAGACGCTATATGCAGCACTCCCATTTGAAAAGAGTGCAACAGTGCACGCCCACTTTTTCGCCCCATTCATTTCTTCCATAGATCTTAAATAAAATCTTTCTAAAATAAGTTGTAAGCCATGAACCAAACCGACCAGCTCTGAGGAGAATCACAACATCACCAACTGTGTTTTGAGGCATTTAAAAGTATTTAAAAATCAGACAAAGACAAACGCACAAGGCTGTGTACTTACCGTCTTTCATGAGGGCACAAACTGCAATCCCATGAAGCATTGCGAATTATGTTATTGAATCAAAAATGATGGGAATATATAAAACTATTGATTTTAAGTTGTTGATTAAAAGTATAGAAACACGAGTTTCATTGCCCGTGGTTCTCTGATTGGTGGATCTTTCACACCTTAAATCATGAGTTTGAATCCAGGGTGTGCCGAATGACTCCAGTCAGGTCTCCTAAACAACCAAATTGGCCCGGTTGCTAGGGAGGGTAGAGTCACATGGGGTAACCTCCTCGTGGTGGTGATTAGTGGTTCTCTCAATGGGGCGTGTGGTGAGTTGTGTGTGGATCGTGGAGAGTAGCATGAGTCTCCACATGCTGTGAGTCTCCACGGTGTCATGCACAACGAGTCACGTGATAAGATGCGCAGATTGACGGTCTCAGAAGTAGAGGCAACTGAGACTTGTCCTCCACCACCCGGATTGAGGTGAGCAACCGTGCCACCATGAGGACCTACTAAGTAGTGGGAATTGGGCATTCCAAATTGGGGAGAAAAGGGGATACAAAAAAAAGATGAGACTTTCAAAATTGTTGCTTTTGATGACCCAAAACTATCAAAATGTTCAAGTTTTAGACCAAAATTCAAAAATTTTTCAAGAATGGCCTATTGTGACTTGTCAGATGTGTGCCTATGTCCTCCTTTAAAACTCTCCATGCCATACAGTTTGATAACCACTGATCTAAGTACTCCTGTTTATTTCAAATAAAACCAATACCTTTGGTTATTCTTCCAACAACAATGGATTGCGCAAAGGGAATAAAGGTGAATGAAGGAAAGATAAAGAAATTATGGTGTGAAGAGCAAATCAGTGCAACCTTTTGTCTGAAAAAGACATAATCACAGCAATCATACACTTTTCCATTCGTACATGCCTTGCTGAAAAGCAACAATAATGACTAGATGTGCATAAATGAATAGAGGAGGATGAGATAACAATTGAATTTTTTCTGGACACTTTACACGCAGTAAAACTCATTTAAGATGGAGGAATGGCTCTGTTATAAAACCTATAGCACTGCCTACATGTTAAGGCTTCATAGGCACTCCCCCAAAACAAAGGCTGTATGGCGATAGGACGATGCAGTCAGATATTGTCGATGTCTTACAAAGATCACAATGCCAACTGCGACACTCATTGACAGACGATGATTGACAAAATCAGGAAGTGGCAAAACCATGGATCTGGGAAGTCACCAAATATATTATACAGTAGTCCAGGGTGTGAAACTAGCACCCGCAATCTGCAAAATGCGAGCTCCTCGTCCAAATGTATTTGTATCCCCACAGCACCACCATTGTGTCCTTGAGTAAGACACTTAACTCCAGGTTGCTCCGGGGGGGATTGTCCCTGTAATAAGGGCACTGTAAGTCACTTTGGATAAAAGCGTCTGCCAAATGCATAAATGTAAATGTATTTCATGCACGATTAATTTTACTCATCTACCCGCAACAGGTTGATCAACCTGTAAGACATCTCCGAGTGACACATGACAAGAATGCTGTTAGTCACAAAGACACACGCTTGAAGAAACACACTTTATTGTATGTTTAGTAACAGACAAAAGAAAAGCCGTCAATGTTCGCGTCTGATTCGCTGTTTGTTCAGAGTCATGCAGCACGAGTCTGTAATCTGGAACAAGTGCATGTAAAGTGTTTTCACTCTTCCGTTTCATTCGTCTGAAAAATGTTTGCAAGAATAATGTCGTCTATGAGAATGAGGCAAATTATCTCTGAACATCTCAGGAGGTGCTGTGAGTTTAATTTGCTTTATTTCCACGCGGTTGGCATGCATTGTGAACGCAACTCTGCAGGTTCAGAAATGTATATCTTTGTAGTAAAGAAACAAAAGACGAAAGTGATTCAATCATATAGTAATACAAGACACGTTCACCTTGAACTAAAATTTAGTTTTATTTCCTTTAGGCAGCATTAACTGCATTAACAAAACGCAATAAAAACACAAATTCGATAAGAACACACATTTAGCAGCATAATTTTGGGAACACAAGGAAATGTATTAGGTTTATTTATTATGATTATTATTGCCTTTACATTTATAATTGTCTTTAGTTTTTAATCTGTCGGCTATTAGTAATTTTCCACCTGGTGTTATTGACGGATACTTGCGTGATGGCAAACAGAGCCGTTGGAAATGGTAAATGTTTAAATAAGGTGGTTAAATAAGATATTTGACCTCTTCGTTATTTTATGGCTTTTTTAATTGTGCAGTTTGAATTTTAAAATGTCTTATCTTTTTCGTGTTTCAATATATGAATTACATTTTTACAGCAAAATCAATAATGCAAAAATATTCAACAACCCTCAGCGGGGGGGTTGACGATGTAATCGTTTAACGCAATATATTTAAAGGTGAATAGCGATAAAATAACTTTAAAAGGCTGTTCCAAAAGGTGGGCAGAATAACTATGCTGCCTTGTATTTCTAGGTCACTGATCTTGGAAAAAGTTACCATTGTCACAAATGGTCTTACATTTCATCAGTGACCCAGAAATAGGGCAGAATCCAAAAGGTAGGCAGTATAATTATGCCTGGTAAAAGATACATTCTTTTGGCCAAACCCTGAGGCAGCATCGCATGTTTGCTTCACTGAGAAGGCAATAACTTAATGGATTTTGACACGTAGAAGTGAAAAAACCCATCCAACAAAAAAGGACTAAGTGAGAGAAATGCAGATTATAAATCTACCGGTACTTGTAACTGGTAACCTGCGGATCAGCTTGTAGCTTTTAGCCCATTTCTCCATAAAGAACAGCTTCAACTCTGGGATGTTGGTGGGTTTTCTCACATGAACTGCTCGCTTCAGATCCTTCCACAACATTTCTATTGGATTAAGGACAGGACTTTGTCTTGGCCATTCAAAAACATTGATTTTATTCATCTTTAACCATTCTTTGGTAGAACGACTTGTGTGCTCAGGGTCGTTGTCTTGCTGCATGACCCTCTTTCTCTTGAGATTCAGTTCATGGACAGATGTCCTGATATTTTCTTTAGAATTCTCTGGTGTGATTCAGAATTCATTGTTCCATCAATGATGGCAAGCCGTCCTGGCCCATATGCAGCAAAACAGGCCCAAACCATGATACCACCACCACCATGTTTCACAGATGGAATGCAGTGTTTTCCTTTCTCCAAATATAACACTTCTCATTGTAAACAAAATGTTATATTTTGAGGAACTTTTGATGCTGATCATGAAGTTTTAATTCTGGCTGATATAATACACGCTTCAGAGGACGATATTAAAGGAGAGCTTGATGGGAAGAAAACACTGGATTTTCGTGAATTACATCCATTTAAGCGAAACATTTGCATATTTGCAGATAGTATATAATATAAGTTTTATTGATATTTGCCTTTTATCATTAGAAAGTTAACTGAGGTAGGGAACTGTAGACGAGAGGCTGATAGAATACGTACTTCAGAGGAAGAGTTATAAGCGTTTCACAGGATGCTGGATCTGCGCAAGTTTTGTGAGGTTGGTTTATTACATCTGTTTAAAGGCATATGTGCATATTTGGAGATGGTATATGATAAGTTTTATTGATATTTGCCTTTTTATCATTAGACAAGACAGTTAAAAGCTACAGGGAACTGCTGAGGAGAGAGTGGGAGAATGAAACAGACGAGCACTTGAACATAATGAGCTCAAATGCGTCTGCCACTGCTCTGGTATGCGGACTGTTTAAATGACACTGTGTTGCACACCGGTCTATTATTGTAGTAACAATAACCGTGACTGATTGTTTACATGTCAGTCACTTCACGTGCAAGCAGGCGATTCTCAGCACCCTCAAGAAATAAAACTGGCCAAAGGGGTAAATGTATCGGCCGATGCCAATAATTAAAAAATTCTGAATATTGGCCGATTTATTCGGCAATATATTGGTTGACAGCTAGTACCTTTGTGACCTTGTGGACCATTACATGCCTTGCTCTTGGAGTGATCTGTGTTGGTCGACCACTCCTGGGGAGGGTAACAATGGTCTTGAATATCCTCCATTTGTATGCAGTCTGTCTGATTGTGGATTGGTGGAGTCCAGATTCTTTAGAGATGGTTTTGCAGCCTTTTCCAGCCTGATGAGCATCAGCAACACTTTTTCTGAGGTCCTCAGAAATCTTCTTTGTTCGTGCCCTGATTCACTTCCACAAATGTGTTGTGAAGATCAGAGTTTGATAGATCACTGTTCTATAAATATAACAGGCTGCCCATTCTCAGCTGATTGTCATTCTATTGTTTGAAAACACCTACTCTAATTTCAACTTCAAATTAACTGCTAATCCAAGAGGTTCACATACTTTTGCCACTCACAGATATGTAATATTGGATCATATCTGTGACCAAGTACAATATTTTTGTCTTGTTTGTTTAACTTTGTTCTCTTTATCTACTTTCAGGTCTTGTGTGAAAATCTGATGATGTTTTAGGTCATATTTATGCAGGATTCACAAACTTTCAAGCACCACTGGAAAAGTCTAGTATTTTACCCAGGTTTAGTTTGCATGCCTTAAAAGACAGCTGCCTATGTAGGAAGTAGAGACCAAGGCAGCTCACTAGGTTGTGGAACAGCTCGCATGACTGTATTTATGGCATAAAGTGAATTTATTCACTTGCCCTGATCTTTCATTGAGTGTAAATTGTAATTTCACATCATCAAATTTAGCAGACACAGTGATTAATTTATAATAGGTACATTAATTAAATTGGTGTATATCATCAGATAAACGCCATAACCTGGACCGGGTTCTGTATTCAGATAAAACAAAAACAGACCTTTTTGGCAGTAAACACCAGAAATGAGTTTGGCGGGTAGAGGTAGCCATTTGGAAATTACCTCATGACCACGGTTTAATATGGTGCTGGATCTTACATTTGTAGGGCTGTTTTATGCCAGAGTTCCTGGACATCTTGTTCGGATACATGGCATCATGGACTCCATCATATACCAACTGATAAAAAAATCAGGCGGGAAAATCACGCCTTTTACAGCCGCCTTTTCTCATATTTACCAAAGGTGCCAATATTTTTGGCCACAACTGTATATTTCCCGCCTTTTAATGTCACAGCTCAAGCACCAGCAATATACTTAATAGTTGAAACATTGAAAACTAAAACATTGTCAGGGTGTAATTTTCTTGTGGCTCCAGAGAGATTAGTCAATTGGCATTTTACGGCTCAGGTGATTTGCCTTAAAAAATGTTGAGCAAATGTGCCAGTATGCAGGTCATGTGGTTCCAGGTGGTGTACACAAATGCCATTGAGAGTAATGGGACTGCTAATAGCTGTCTCCAGGTCTTCTAGACCTCTTTGGCCTCTCTCATAATATTTTAATGTAACACCTCCTATGTTTCTTCTTCCTCAGGTGAGGTACCGAGCCCAGCAGGGTGTCACTCGTCTGGCAGTGGTCAAGATGTTGGTGGTGTGGGTCCTGGCGTTCCTCCTCTATGGTCCAGCCATTATCTTTTGGGAACTGCTGGTAGGGGAGAGCATTGTTCCAGATGACGAGTGTTTTGCTGAGTTCTACTGCACCTGGTACTTCCTGCTGTCTGCTTCCACCTTTGAGTTCTTCTCACCATTCATCTCAGTGTCCTTCTTCAACTTCAGCATCTATCTCAACATCCAGCAGAGAAACCGTAGCAGGATGGCACACATGGAGTCTGAGAAGGAAGACGGATGGAGGGTAGTGGACAGTCAGGCCTCATCGGTCTTCTTTGTCAAAACACGCAAGGTATCCTCTAGGGAGCCGGCGGCTGTGTCTGCCGTTATCGAAGAAGACGAGGAAGTGTCACCTTCATCCAGTGGCGATCCGAGCAGCACACATTCTGTGTCTTTGACAATGAAGGTGACCAATAAAAAACAGGGGTTGTTCAATGGTTGGGTAAGGACACGCATAATACGCACACAGGAAGCTTCGACCACTTGTGGCCCCTGCAGGAGTGGAGGACACGCACGTCTCTTGAGAGACAAGAAGATAGCCAAGTCTCTGGCAGTCATAGTGTGTGTTTTTGGGGTGTGCTGGGCCCCTTACACCCTCCTGATGATCATACGGGCTGCCTGCAGTGGTACTTGTGTGGATCATCACTGGTATGAGGTCACATTCTGGCTCCTTTGGCTCAATTCGGCCATCAACCCTTTCCTATATCCGCTTTGCCATAGCAGCTTTCGCCGGGCCTTTGCCAAGATTTTGTGCCCAAAACGGCAGTCTGTTCGGCCACACGAGGAAAGCCCTTCCTGCCAATGATAATCTGAAAGCAACAGAGGGGATTTATGCTTTCACACTGAATTTTTTATGGTATAATAAAAGCACCAAGGCAAGAAGGCGAAACATTTATGCCCAAGCACATTCAGCTCTGAAAATCAATGTCCTTATGAGATGGAGTAGCATGTTTTCTTCAACAACACAAGAAACTTCCTCACATGAAAAAGATTTTTAAAAAACTGCATAAATAATTGGTGGATATAAACAGTGCATCCAAGCTGTTGTTATATCTTGTCTTAAAGTCACGTAGGAATAGAGTTGATTCACTCTTGTAAGCTAACGTACTGTACGTTGCATGTTGTGATGTGGTGAAAAAGTGATGCAGTTTGTGTTCAGAACGTATCCAGTTGACAGTTGCCCACATAAACATGATTTACTGACTACTGTTTATTCCACTCCATTAAGTCACACTGTTCTGCAGAGAAGAGCTGATCTATTTGAGACAGCATTACAACTCAAAAGAGAAACGAACTACAGCCCAGAGCATCACAGACAGACTCTAAAGAGAATTCATATTACCTGCTATGGACAGGCAGACCGTCACATTGATTTTGAATGTATGTTTTGTGGAATTCTTGTGGAATGTGTATGATGTTATAAATCCAAAGTATTGATTTACAATAATGAAGAACTTGAAGATCAACAAATTTACTGTATCAGGATGGTAAGTTTATCGGGAAAAGGATTTGATTTTCATAATTTACTCGGAAGCTATATTGCACAATGTCCAGAGTGCTTTTTCAAAAGTCTTTGGGTACATCTCAGTCAGCTCCCTTGTTCAGTAGTCAGGGCACCGATCAGGAAGTCAGCCATTTATAGGGCTGTCGCAAAATTATAATGGTGCACTGAAACATTCGCTCCGTAAAAACTAGGGAGCATCACTGCTTACTATGGTCCCTTATTCCTCCTACACACTACATAACTTTTCAAGACATCAGATCATGGTACCGTTCATATTACACAACTGTCTGTCTGGTCATGGAAGTCGTAGCGTTTTCAAATTACACGAGGAATCAGCGCCAGGGGTGAACACATTACAAAACATTTCACTATTGACGAATCCCCGACGACTCTGCCTGGACTCAAATTATGTTTCATAACAGAGTACATGCGAGAAGTGAGCCGAGATACGAAAACAAATGCATGATTATATGTTATTGGCAGGTGCTCCTGCCAATGTTCCACTAATTGTTCCTCCATTTCTTCAGTCCAATGAGACTTTCTTTATATCGTAGCCACGCTAGTTGATGTTCTGTTGCAGGTACATCAGGACTCCTCCCACTGAAACTTCCCCCATTTCTTGCTCTCTCATTGGCTGTAGGTCAACGCTGCAGTTGTATTCAGTCAAAACATATTTCACATTGCACGATTTGGATCGCAGACAAGTCCAGATATTTAACATGCTAGATATCTCGCTGACATCAGTGGCACGTCGCCGCTTCTCTCAAATCTCGTCTTTGATAGTTCATACATTGCGATCGTCTCTCACGGGAGCGAGCTCCGGTTTACCTACGATTACAGGCTTTTGTCGGCGAACTCCACAAAACTGACGACGAGCAAAATCAGGCTCAAAATCGTGTAGTGTAAACACGGCAGTACCTGAAATGTTGTCATCTGAAGCCCCTGAAGTCGTTAGAAGATGAGCACAAGTGTAAAATAGTCTGCACGCCTTTTTCACCTTAATGGTATTCAAAGTGCTTTACACCGTGACTCAATCACTCATTCATACACCAATGGTGGCAGAGCTGCCATGTAAGGTGCTAGCCTGCCATTGGGAGCAACTTGGGGTTCAGTGTCTTGCCCAGGGACACTTCAGCATGTGGAGTCATGTGGGCTGGGATTCGACCCTGCGATTTGAATGTTTGAATATCTACAGCGAAAATGCACGACAGTGTCATTTATACAGCAACTTTGATTAAAACCAGCCGTTTTAATGCACAAACTGGTAATAGGTCGCAGGTGATTTAGTCAAGAGTTCCAATGTTCAGTGGATAAAAACCCTTGCCAGTGCCCAAATTCGTGTTCACGATATACTGATTTAACAACATAGGGAGCTGGGGAATTGATTGAGATGCACCCTTTATTTTCATGTTTATAAGCTGAAAATCTTACTTCCTCTACCTTACTTACTCAATTCAAGCAAGTTGCCTTTTGACATCTTATTTGAATTGAATGTGAATTATATTTGGGGAACTACATCAGAAGGAAAGATTTTCAATGATTAATGCATTAATTTCGGTTGTTTCCTCACACAAACATTGTATGGCTTCAAAATATTGGACTATTGCGCAGGAGATGTATGGTGCCTTGTTTCATCTATTGAGCTCGACATTCCCAATCCCCATTATAAATAAGAGCACTCCAGACATTCTGCAACTTATTTTGCATTAAACAGAAGGCAAGTCATACGGGAACAAAATGAGGGTGAGAAAATAGTTTAAATGATTTTTTGTTTACAACGTCGTAGCAAGAAGGACAGAATCATTACAATCAAAACATTACTTTTTTACGGGAATATCAATTGTTGCTAGGAATGTTTTAAAAGTTGTTTACAAAAATGTCAATGTAATTTTCAAATAAGATATACTAATCTTTGTAAAGCAGAATGTTGTTAATCAACACAATAAATACACCGATTACTTGTTTTGCCTGTGAAATGTTCATATTGGTCCAGTCACACCGTGTGCATTCAATTTCGAAGAAAACATTATAATTCAAGTAATTTATGGATTGAACCAGGTAAGCCAACTGAGACCAATTTATTTACAAATGAGATTCAACACCTTCCCAGTACTTTGAGATTAATTTAATTGAGTTTGTTTATATCACAGAGCAGAACTTGGGTAAAAGTAGCCCTAAAGATAAAACCTGCAGAGTTTTAGTTTCAGAGTTTAGTTTAAAAGCACGAAATTCGATGTTCTTTCGTTTGATATTCCAAACATTCAAACATAATAACAATTTAAATTAAAATGCCCCAACACACCCAGCAATCACAGTCATTCTACATACAACTTTGAAAATCAGGTCTTATCCCTGGAGCTGTCAGTACACTTCTTCTGCTCTGGTCGGCTTTTTGCTTCAGTGAACTAGTAAATGGCTTTTATTCCCAGATGGCTTTGAGAGCTCTCAATTTATCAGTGCTGTTTAGAACTCAAGTTAATTAAACCACAATGACAAGCATCCTCATCAGATCCTTGAATTTGAAAATCTCGACTCTCTTACCCAGGTGATGCTGTTGCACACTGTGGTGTTTATGTAAAAACAACAATGGGAACGCCATGGATATTTACATGATCAATGGGCTCAGTGTATAGGGGCAGAGTTTGTAGTGACCTTGATATTTACTGCTTGACACTTGTGGAAAATTTGTCTCTTTAATGTCTCTTGCTTATTGCTACGATTACGTGCTTAACGTATGATGTGGAATTAAGTGAATAACATTAAGTCTTGATGTAGAAACTTTTTTAAAGCACACGTTTGCGGTATGACTGTGTATTTTCCTATAGAACAAAACAAGTAATGTAAACCACAGACTTTAATTTATTCATAAATCAAAAACCACTATTCTAAAGGCACATTAGAATGAGGGAACCATGACTCAAACCTAGTTTTAAGAGTTTTAGGACTGAACAGATCTATTCAGCTCTGATATTATAAATTATATGTAAAGATATAGTAAAGATATTGGCCTGTAGTTTCAATGTCGTTAGCTACTTTTTGTCAGTAACTTAAATAGTGCTTTTTCAAAAAGGTATCTTGACTGTAGTTACATTGACTAGTTTGTAGCCTAATAAGCTAGTTTCAAAGTAGCCTCTCCTGCACTGGTAAACAGACTAGCAGAAAATTGATCTGAAGGTTAGGGAGGGGGAGAGTTGCTTCAGTAATAAGCGCTGTGTATATGCACACAGTTCTACTATAGCGGTCAAAGTAAACAGCAGGGAAGAGGTTGTAACACCATTGAACTGGATCAGCATGAGCTGTTGCTTGCGGATGATACGCTCCCACATGTGTGTGTGGATATCAGGCTGTTCTTAAGTTACGCTGGCAGAACACAATAAACAGAAATATATCTGGGACCAAAGCCCTTTGGAGATGTTTCACTGAAATGCAGAACTCAGTCTGACTCAAGCTTATAGCAAGGACCAAGCACTCAGGGTTTAACGTTACAAGACAGTGTCGAGGACAAGTTTGATTAGGTGCGTCTTTCATCATTTTCTGTAAGATTAAGACCATTATAATATCTGTAAAAAGGTTGGGTAACCTGCTGAAAAACCAGCTTAGATCTTCAAGAATCTCCTTGCATGTCCAAGCTGGTTTAGTGTTGGTCTGGCTGATGGAACAGTATAGCCATGCAAAATTTGGTGACTAGCAAGGTCTTGCTACTAAAGCTAGTTAAGCAGCCTGGTGCATATGATGCTGGGGTCCACACCAGGCCGCCGGTCTATGCTAGTCTAGTGAACAGATTGGCCATTTAAGTCAAGTTCGGTATTGAGCCATACCGATGGGCTCTTGCAGTACATATGACAAAAAACATTGGGACCAGACAGCTAGACGGACACGTGAAACAAAATGCCGTCTAAAGCTCTATCAAATAACGACAGAATAAAATACTGCAAGTAAGATCCAATATTCCCTTCCTCAGATTACTAATGCCAAATCACTCCCAAGAATCTCCCTGGACAAATCCCAGGGATTCCAACACCCAATTACTTGCGTCTCTGGGATTATGACCCAGATTTGGCAAGACCTTTGTGGTGAATGTCACAGACATTCGCCCCATTGTTCGCCTTCCGGCACAGCAGGCACCACAACGGTCATTAACACTAACAGACAGCGGCAGAAACTCTGAGGCATGATAATGCAGTAAAGGACACAGTTTGTTCCAATTTAAAAACCCAAGCACAACAAGCCTCGCAGAGGAAGCACGCTGTGCTTAATGCGTTATGTATAATATTAATACCACTATATTATGCATTGTATTTTGTCCTAATTAAGATAATTTGAAAATGATTATTGTTTTCACACCGTACAGAACAAGCTGTTTACATACTGACATCAACAGACACTTGAGCCACTTTGATCTGGTTGTTTCACGCTGCGTTTTGTATCTTTTCTTCTGTCAAATTTGAGCTTGATTAGATTCATGGTGGGCAATTGATTTTTGGAAATCCAGATTTTTTCAATTTGCTCCCTTGTGAGACTCATCTAAGCAGTGTATCATCCTGTTCCCTGTTGAGATGGGTTTTTATTACATTTTTCTGTACACTAGTGAATGATCTGTGCTATACCTTATTGGTGTGGCGAAGTAGCTAGAACTCAGTGCCAGAAAGTGGAAGGTTGTTGGTTCAAGACCTGCCACCATTGCACCCTTGCGTAAGACACTTTAAATGGTTACTTAATGCAAAATAAAAATGCTGTCATCATAAGATTATGTTAGGCAGTGTTTATGCTGATCTTTACCATACAGTGAAAGCAAATGGGGATGGACACATTAGCGATTCTAGCTTGTTTGGCGCTCTGGGTGAAACCCGCTTCAACATGCCCCCAAAATTGTTGATTTTGGGGCCTCGTGCCCCCCCCCCCCCCCCCCCCAGCAAGATGCCGCCCTGGTCATGTCACCCATGCCTAAATCCACCACTGGATGGATGCTTTTGAGCTCAAAAAATGACAAAAGAGCACTATAAAAGTAATCCACAGGTCCTTGGGGTGGATGTGGCTCAGGTGGTAGAGCGGGTTGGCCACCAATCGCAGGGTTGGCGGTTCGATTCCGGCCCACACGACTCCTTGGGCAAGACACTGAACCCCAAGTTGCCCCCAATGGCAGGCTAGCACCTTACATGGCAGCTCTGCCATCGTGACCCACACCCATTACATGTTTGGAACACGGGGGTGAATCAATGACAGAATTTGTATTTTTTGGTTAAATACAAAAAAATGTATTTTTTTGTACTTAAACCTCAGGTCATTACATGAGGACTATCCAATTCTGGGGAAGACCCTGAAATGGCTACTCGCTTCTAATTGTCATTGTTTATGTGTTTATTTATTTTTATGAATGATTGTAGACTATTCAGTCCCCTTTACAAACATAATAAGCCATCTAAATGCCCAACCAACCTCCCACACACACGCTGTTACATTAAAAAAATAAAAAAAGAGACAAAGAAAAAGACTTTCTTTAGACAGATGGGCAGTTGACTGCTCTTTTGTACTCTATTACAAAGTTGTTGGTTAATCTTTGATTATCCATGAAAATATAAGAATAATTTAATTGTTTATTTTGGCATGCCAAGTTTTATTTTTTTGTATCATTCAGCCAGGCTTTCATGTGGACTTGCAGTGCATCCGGAAAGTATTCACAGCGATTCACTTTTTCCAAAATGGATTAAATTAATTATTTTCTTCAACATTCTACAAACAATACCCCATCATGACAACGTGAAAGAAGTTTGAAATCTTTGCAAATTTATTCAAACAAAAAACGTGAACATTCACAGCCTTTGCCATGACACACAATTGAGCTCAGGTGCATCCTGTTTCCACTGATCATCCTTGAGATGTTTCTAAAACTTGATTGGAGTCCACCTGTGGTAAATTCAGTTGATTGGACATGATTTGGAAAGGCACACACCTGTTACTGACTTGAACCCGATTGAACATCTCTGGAGAGATCTGAAAATGGCTGTGCAGACGCTCCCCATCCAACCTGATGGAGCTTGAGAGGTCCTACAAAGAAGAATGGGAGAAACTGCCCAAAAATAGGTGTGCCAAGCTTGTAGCGTCATACTCAAAAACACTTGAGGCTGTAATTGGTGCCAAAGGTGCTTCAACAAAGCACTGAGCAAAGGCTGTGAATACTTATGCGCATGTGATTTTTTTTCATTTTTTATAATTTTGCAAAGATTTCAAACAAACGTCTTTCATTATGGGATTATGGGGTATTGTTTGTAGAATTTATAGGAAATAATGAACTTAATTCATTTTGGAATAAGGCTTTCCGGATGCACTGTACACTGGGTCCTTATGCAATGGACACAAGCGAAAGACTCCAGTGTTCATTTTGAATCGAAAATATTCCCCACAAAGGAGAATAAACACAAAGAAACCCTCTTGTGCATGTACAGATGTGTTCCATACAGAAACTTTGGGGGAAATGGTAAGAAATGCTTGCAAGCTGCATGTAGGTTTTTGCTACAATAGACGAACAGTCGCAAAACCTGTTGAACCAAAAGTCGCACTTTGTTTACTTCATCATTAAGACTTGAAACCCACTTGATTTGTCTTGCCCTGATGTAAACCCTGCAGCTTCTACAGTTGCATCTTTACAGTGACACGCTCTCTTGAGTTTCTGTAGAATTGTTTTCTCAAGTTAAAACACAAGACTGCACATAAACAAAGACTTCTCTCATCACAGTGCACAAGGTCAGCTCCACTGTGCAATGGAGCATAAAGCAGTCAAGAGCTGTGCTCAAGAATACAAGGGAAAGGCACAAATAATATGAATCCAGGACACAGGGATTCATTTAAGAGTTCTTTCACTGCGCCACGTAACAAGGACATGCATTGGCATGATGAGAGATTAGGTTAAAAAGGTTAGGATACTGTTGTGTTTTTCTGTCCAAAAAGAACGTATCTACAAGCAGAACTGTCGAAAGTGACAGCAGCACGATTTTGTGCCATGCCCTCGAGTCTGGTTATTTTTAGCACCTTTGGAGCTGTACAGAATTTTAAAATGCTTTTGGCTGATTGAATAACCAAGCCATTTTGAATGAAGGTCCTTATTTAAAATCCCAGACCTCGATTTCAAGTTTGGGTTCACATTTAGATTTGGAAGAAATAAGTGTTATTTTTATATTTTGGAGCCTTTCAATAGATGGACTCTGAAATTGGACCATGGGACGGTAAAATGGAATTTGAAAAAGCAGCATTTGGCAGCGCAAGGCTTTTCTCACAATATTCGAAAGCTAAATACAACAGCCAGTTTTCATTTGTGAAAAAAAGCCTCTTGGGTGATCTCTATTGGGGAAATACATAAATAATAGTAACTTGTTAATGGCATTGATGGGGAACAAAGCATTGGATGAAATGAAATGAGCAAAATAACGAAAGGAAATGCAAAAAGGTTGTTTTGTTGGTAAACAGCAGGGAACAGACACCCCATTTTTGCTCCCAGCGGGTGGGCTTGTCAGTTGGTCAGTGGGCGTACAAACTGGACATTTGCAGGAATGTGACAGAAAAAAAACACAATAGCATTCAGATGGACTTTAAAACCAATTTGCTGCAGGACAGTGGCAGTAAACAACTAGGCTGTTCTTTCGCCTTGGCGTTAGCAAGTGCTGGACGTGCACTCGCAACTAAAAACAAGAGTGTACTACGGGATTAACCCTTTCAAAACCACAATCCACTAATAGAAAGTACCAAAAGGAGGTACTACCATCGTTTTATGGACATGGTCCCATGCTCAACTTTGTTTTTTGACATAGTAACATGGTACTTCCATGGGGTTTTTTTTGGACAAGTTCCATAGTGCTACCATAGTTGTTGGACATTTACAAAAAGTACCATCCTAGTATGGTTTGGTACCACAAGGGCACTTATGTGTAAATGGGCAGGGTTGGGAGGTTACTTTTGAAATGTATTCCACTACATGCAGTAAAATGTAACTTGTAACATATTCCGTTACATTACTCAAGGTCAGTAATGTAATCTAAATACTTTGGATTACTTCTTCAGCACTGGTCGATTTTTTTTCACTTGTTTTGATTATAAAAACAGTGCCAGTACAGTGACAAAATACACGTTAAAAATACATTCTCTGAAAAAACGAAATATCTTATGCAGTTGTTTCTTGTTTTAAGGATTTTGTGATATTTTTACAGGAAAACAATACAGAATGTATCATCAAAAATATGACTTTCGCCCTAATATCAAAGGTCTTACTATAAATAAATAAATTATGATCTAACATGAATTTTCTTGATAAATAAATATGATCGTGTCTGGTAACGTGCGCATGTAAAAATGGCTAGAAATAGCATTTTAGCTTAGCGTAAAGCTAACAATTTACACAAGGTTTATTTCTATTTCTTCTGCTCCAAACTTCAAACGTACTTCTCTATCTGCTCGTATGAATGTAACGCATCATAAGAGTGTTTCACTGCTGTTCAAATGCACTTTGGATCATTAATATGTATGTTTTCATTTGAAAGAACTAAATATTAAATGAAACAAAATGGACAATAAAATGCAAAGTAATCTCGTCAGTAATCAAAATACTTTTGAATGTAACTATTCTAATTACCAATGATTTAAACTGTAACTGTAGCGGAATACAGTTACTAATATTTAGTATTTTAAATACGTAATTCCGTTACTTGCATTCCGTTACTCCCCAACCCTGTAAATGACATCATGAAGGTTCTATATTTTTGGGAGATGTATAAAACAATTGTTCAGTGGTGATACTATGGTACAGATATAAACAAGGAACTTCCAAAAATGAAGGTACATGTCCAAGAAAAACTTTTGCAAGTGAAGTTTTATTGAAGATGTTCCATCGTACTAGACATATTCTTTGGTACTACCATGTTTTTGGCCATTTACTATAATACTGCAATGTTTTTTTGTACATACTCTACTAAGTACTCTGTAGTCAGGGTTGGGGAGTAACAGAGTACATGTAACCGGATTACGTAAAGTACAAAATATAACTAATCATATTCCACTACAGTTAAAGTTTAAATCATTGGTAATCATGATGCAGTTACATTAAAAAAGTAGTTTGATTACCGAAGAGATTACTTTGCATTTTATTGTCTTTTGTTTGATTTAATATTTAACATAACTTTAATATCAAAGGTCTTACTAGAAAATGTAAAGTTATGTTAATAATTAGAGCAAAGATGTACTTCAAAATCGTATTTATTTTTTCTCTCCCCAATTCGCTGTAAATCCTCGTGGTGGCATAGTAACTCAATCCGGGTGGCGGACGATGAATCTCAGTTGCCTCCGCATCTGATCACGGAGACGTAGCGCGTGTGAAGGCTTCATGCTATTCTCCGCGGCATCCACGCACAACTCACCACACGCCCCACCGAGAGCGAGAACCACATTATAGCGACCACGAGGTGGTTACCCCATGTGACTCTACCCTCCCTAGCAACCGGGCCAATTTGGTTGCTAAGGAGACCTGGATTCGAACTCGGGACTCCAGGTGTGCTAGTCAGCGTCAATACTCGCTGAGCTACACAGGCCCCAAAAATCTTAATATTGTTTTTCTGTATTTTTTTTAAATCCATAAAACACGATAAATTTACTTTAGCAAACCTGCATTCGATATTTAGGCTTTTTTCTGAAAATGTGTGTTTTTTTATACAAGTACATTTTATTCGCTGAAGTAGTAATCCAAAATATTTAGGTTACATTACTGACCTCGAGTGATCCAACGGAATACATTACAAATTACATTTTACTGCATGTAATCTGGAAACTGTAGTGCAATACTTTTAAAAAGTAACCATCCCATCCCTGACTCTAGTGCCAATGAAATGCCACTGTACCAACATCTCTGTACCACAGTATTATCGCAGTAGATGGGGTTTGATGGGTTCCCTTTTTAAACATTTTGCAGGACTCTACTGAATAGCACCAATAAATGTAATATCAGGAATTTAGCAATGATTAGTACAAGCTCCCCCACTGAATTGTTTACCGATAAGAGGCAGAGACATCTGGTACATGTCCAGCACGGGGTATTTAACACGCTCCGGCTACCAGCGCACAGACAGTGTGGGTGTTGAGATAGTGTGTGGGAGACGTGGCCAGCGTGTGCGTGTGTGTAATTGAGAGTGGGTGGATGAAAGACAGAATGAAAGTCAGTGAAGAGAGAGGGAGAGACCCCTTTCCTCCCCACAAGCACAAGAGATGAGGATAGACGACACGGATCTTAATGCAGGCAGTGGCACAGCGCACTAATGACAGACAGTCGGTAGGAAAAGAAGAAATTGAGGTGTGCGTGGGAGGTCTGGTGCCAACACATGACGCTTGGCACTGGAAGACCTTTCTACTGAAAAGCAGAGGGAGGTCAGACTGAAGATGAGCTGTGGTCTCATTTCTGAAACTGAACATAATATTACAGCTTTTAGAGTTGTGCAAAACAGCCGCAAACACAGAGAGGTCACGGTGTGAAAATCCAGCATATGGCCTTCTATCGTTTGAGTGAACACAAGCGGTTGAATTGATATTTCAAGAGTGTGGCGCAACCTAGTGGTGAAATGGGTTGTGAAACTCAGAGTAATTATGCATTGATCCATGGGCACAAATTAGGGATGCACAATATACCAGTAACATCAACAGCTAATGTTGTTATGCCTTAAATGACTTTTATTTTTGTGTTATAATGCTTATATTCGACCATTTAAAAAAATAAAAGATATTTTAAGCGACATATTAGCTTATTGCATTTGCAAAAACCAGTTTATTGGTGGGTCCCGATTTCAATTACACAAGACTTTACTATAAGATTTTAAATGTTTAAATGGTAAAAAAAATATATATATATTTTTAATGCATTTATTGATCTTGCTTGATGTAAATTTACCGAAATACTTTGTTCATGTTAGTTCATATTGCTAATGTCAAAAAATACATCGTAATTGACATGTGGAAATCAAAAAAAAATCAACATTAATGCGTAAATATGTCAAATAATTGTTCATTGTTAGTTCGTGTTAATTGTTGTGTTACAAAAATGTTAATGAAGAGAAACTTATTGTAAAGCTTTATCTACTAAAGTCTCACTGACAGCCGAATTAATTGATATTTACTGACATTTCTTGAGACTCTTAATACATAATTAAAAAAAATTTTTTTTTGATTTAAAGATTTCAATATCATACCACATTTCTATCAAATTAAATTGAGTAAACTTTAATAATAAAAACGTAAACCTTAAATATTGGTATTTTGTTAAAACATCACACAATTCAATTTGATGGAATTTTATGAAATTGAAATGCGTAAATCTTAAATTTGATAATCTGATAATGGCGCCTGCTTTGCACAATCAACAAGAAGCGTTAGCAGAAGTGTCGAGTAACAAGATGCAACATTTGTACTCAATAACAGACATTAGAAACAATGAATATGTAAAACATTTATTGGATATTGCTTACAAAAACAAAATGACGAATGAAATTAAAATAATGTCGATCAATGAATGACACTTTTGGCATGCGCCCTCCCCTATTATAGCCCTTCAGAAGTCCAACAATTAGGTCTGTTTTTTTTACCCCGTCACAAATTTGATTCACATTTATTCACAATTTACTTTTGGCTCCATTTTTGCAGCCTTTAACTCACATTTCGGTAGTTTTGATGGTTTTTCAAATAGCAATTTCTTTACAGTAGATAACAACAATTCCAATGATGGATTGACAATTGTGTAGAAAATCTATCAAAGCACATTGTATCTGTTACATCAGTCACAGCCCTGTCTAATAAAACCTGAAAGAATAGGGAAACGATCCCTTATGAAAACAGTGTTACACAGCATTTAAGTAAAAACTACATTAAAATTCACAGAAATGGAGTTTGGCAGGAAAAATTTCCCTTCCATGAAGTAAACTAAAAACAAAAGGTAGATTTTATTAGCTCAGAGGCCAAGTCACAAATGTATGCAAATCCAATTTCACTTGAGCTCAATTTCACTTGCTAATTTTGACACAAATCTGTGTGTAGATTCTTGCGCACACCGATCCTGGATACACTATCAGATAATTAAACATTATTTATTCCATTCACCCAAGATCTTCAAAATTACCCCCAAAAAAGTAAACACAAATGATTACAAATACCCCATTAAAACAACTCAATAGTTAAGCACTGCAGAACCTAAAACAATCCATTAAAAATCTGTTTCACAGGTCAATTTTTTGAACACACTGCATTTGATATATTTCCCGATTTACAAGGCATTTCTTCTACATTTCCAACGCAAGCACTGAGATTTATTTTGCACTAGGGTTTAACAAAACCGTGAGGAAATAAGAAATAAGTAGAATTGGTGTATCCCTAGAGATCACGTTAATGCGGCCGTTTAGATTCATTAGCAGTCTCCGATCATTATTTTAACTTGTATATAAAAAAAATATATTTGCTGCATGCATAATTGACTGAGAAACATTTAACTTGAGACAGCATTAAATATGTAAAATGCAACAGAACCAACAGGGTGGAAGAACAGATTACTCACTGCTTTTGACAAATACTGTAAAGGGATTTCAAAATATTAATCCATTTATTTAGAGTGTCTCAGGAAATCAAGTCGAATTGGTTTTATTAAGTCTCAATATTTATTTAAAAAAAAAAAAAAAAAAAAAAAGTCATTCACTGCATCAAAATCTGGCTCTGGCTGCCCTGCCAACAACGCTATCGAAGATTCGTGGATGCTCTGACGTAGTTGAAATAGGCGGCAATGTTCGTTCTGAATGCTTGTTTTTGTGAACTACATTTAAATGGGCCGCAAAACATCCAGACATGTGATGAATCTGATTGTATTAGCACTGAATAGCCGCGTTTCCACTACTGGGCCAAATGAAGGCGTGCTTGGCCAGTTGCGTTCCCATTATCACTTCTGGGGTTTCATCATGCCTCCCCATTGGGATTCCTGGGGCCAGTGGTCTTTGCCCCGCCAATTACCCTTGGGCCAAACAAGGCCCAGGCGGGTTCAAGGTCAAAAGCGGAGATTCGCCAAACTTGCCAGTATATGTATCCAGCGCACAACGGTGCAGGTTCCGGAAACAAATGTAAGACAAAATGCGGGCACAGCACAAATCCATTAAAAAGCACAATGGCCAAGGAAATTGCGTTCCATGGCTCGGAGAACTTTCATAGACGGTGTGCTGGGACAACATCCCGCTGTTGGTGGACAGACCACTCGGGACACGATGACAGTTACAGTCGGCGAGTTGTCAACGCTATCTTATCTTGCTAGCTAGCTAATGTTTACATTCGATATAAACTCGATATTCTAGATAACATAATACCTCAGCTTGAGCTTCCCTTTTGCTTGTGAAATGGGCGGGGTGTGTGACGTTGGCACCAGGTCGGCGTTTAAAGGGCTGGTTTTAGGGCAACGCTGCAGGGCTATTGGCCAGATGGTAGTAATGCAGATCGATTTTGGTCTTGCGGTTTGAGGTCTGATGCTATTGGCCCGGCTGGTCAGTTAATAGCTCTGGCTCACACTGGCCCGATAGTGGAAAAGCACAAAATGAAGCGTCATAATTCAGTGCAGAATTAAATGAACATTGATCAAATGAACTCAAATCAAACCAACGGTAAAAGAAAAGCTACATTGGTAAACTCAAATGCTTCAAATTACGGTGTTTAGTAGATGTACTATACACTATAGATTTGTGTTTTAATTCTACATGATTTCTCGGCACAATGCAGCTCGTATGCATTAATGTTGAATTGCATGATTCTTTTAGCCATTTAGGATTTGGGAGATCTAAAAAATGGCATAACATTCACTTATTTAAATATTCATAATATTATGTAAAGCATTCATCGATACACGTGACAATTCAATTTTAACGACCCCAAAGTTTTTTTGGGAGTACTCAGGATGAGTAATCACTTCAATGTCAACTAAATGCAATTCAATATAATTTCCACCCTGTTCATCTGGTTGGCAAAGTGAAAAACAAGAGGTGTGCGAAGCGACAGCTGTCAGTTACGTGCTATAGTGCACTACAAAACACAAATCAGTCATAAGTCAGAGTATCCCATAAAAATCCCCCCATTCATAAACCCACAGCAACAAGAATATGCATTAATCATTCGCATGAATATGCAGATTCCTTAGTCACTGGCTAATTTCAGATGATTTTGACTCATTGTCTAATGGCGCTATGCACAGTCCTTAATGGGAGGTTGCCGCCATTCAGAAGTGCTACCACTCCTTCGACGAGCTGTATGCTACGTCAAACGGCAGAAAGACTATTCACTGATAAACTGCAGCTGGAAACAATAGCATCATCTACTGCAGTTCATGATTAACTGGCTTTACAAATGAGGTCCATAAAAATAAGAAAGGGTGGTAAGAAATCATGATTTTAAAAGAATAAAAAAGTAGTGGCTCTACAAAAGACTGAATAGTAGGGAAGGAAAATACTAAAAGGCAAACGGCTTCATCACATGACGGCACATTCTCTAGATTGGGTCTTTGGGTCACCCTGAAAATAAAAAGCAAATGGTCAATAGGCTATTCTTCATTAACAGTACATAAAATGCATACAAACTAAATTGTGCA
Source organism: Moxostoma hubbsi (assembly GCA_032164185.1). Classification (NCBI taxonomy): domain Eukaryota; kingdom Metazoa; phylum Chordata; class Actinopteri; order Cypriniformes; family Catostomidae; genus Moxostoma; species Moxostoma hubbsi. The sequence goes on from JAVLUX010000163.1 coordinate 13,829,955, forward strand.
GTCAACATTAATAACGAAACTTAATTCTGACCAATACTAATTAGCTCCCACCATGATTCTATATTTGAAACGTCCCCAACTCGGAGCCAAAATAAAGTCCATTTACCATACTGGGAATAGCAACATGGTGGCACTTATGTGCGCTTACGATGTAAATACCATTCCGACAAGACTTAAAAGTAGCATAAGTTGGTTTGCTCTTCAAAGGAAATGGATGGCCAAAGCATTAACTAACCTGCTGATGGAAAAGATCTTCATCTCCAAAGTCTCCCTCCTCTTCATCACCATTCTCGAGCTCAACAACACTTTTCCTGACAGTTCGCTTAGCCACTTCCTGGAAGCAGAAGTTTGTTTTAATATTAGATGAACAGAGTAAAAAATACATGTAAAAGGTACACAATGATTGTTATTTGTGCTTCTTTATTCAAGGCTATTAAGCATTAATTAACAAACAGTCAGTTCGTAGGAATTCATACCTCTCCATTTGAATTGACCAATGAGGTGAGGATGTTTTCTCCAGTGCCCCAGGAGCTCTGGCTCTTCCACAGCAGGTCTGTGGGGGGGCTGTGGGACACGCCAGCATTGGCACTCCACACCTTTCAATGTCAAATCCGAACATATTTCAACATTGCATCAATGGCTAGAAATGCTAAACAAAATAAGATTTGGTTTCATTCGCTTACCGTTACTTTCTGACCAGCCTTCAGGACAAACTTGGGGCTGAACTTGTATACAATTTCATCTTCATCTCCATTCTGTCTCTTTAGTCGCCAACTGCCCAGAGATTGATCCTTAAGTTAAAATAAAAAGCGATGAAACACACAGATCTCAAGTAGATACTGCATTGCCATGTAAAAGTTGCTCAGAGATCAAAACAAGTTAGGCTCAATCGACAGCATGTCAATGTTGATTACCAATAAGTCGCAAATGGGGTCAATTTAAGTTTACATCTTGTCGTTAAATGTACTTACCTTATCAGAGTTGTTCCTGAGGGTGACAGACTTTCCTTCCAGATCGATTTCGTCAACGCTAATGTTGCCTGTAGCTTCTGCCTCCTGGTTGATCTGAAATTTAGGGGCAGCGGTAGACTCCCCTTCCAGTTCCACACGCTTTCTCTTTACACGAGAGGTACGCGAAGAACTAGTACTGCTCGCTGTAGCGCGGGACACCGTCACCCGTGAGGACGAGCTGGGGGACAACTTCAGCCTAGAGAACGGGGAACGGAGATTTGGTTTTCAATGACAAAACATGAAACCATCTACAAAATAAAAAGTGAGAAAAAAACGATGAGTGGACAAAGGTAATGCAAATGCACTGCTTTCTTACCTTTCCTTCATATCATACACGTTGACCAAATGTCTCAACTCTGTCTATTTTTATCTCGTCTCGATCTTGAAGATGGTCTAGCTGCCTCATGGTCTTCCTTGTTGCATCTTCAAGCTAACCGAGCTCTCTTACCTCATATTCTACTTATTTTCAACTGTCTAATGACAACGCTGTCTCAGGTCTTTTCTGCAACTGTACGGCTGTCCGTTTGCTCATAAATAACAGGACAAATCTTCAGCATTCCAGTATGACATTTTACAACCTACCTTACTCCGGCACTTTGAGAATGTCAAGTATGAAGTGCAATAATGTAAAATGGATCGGAGGAACATTCCTGAGCACGTTACAAGAGGCAGGTGTCAGTGAAGATGACACAATGCCGTTAAGCAATAATAACTAGGCTGCTAGAATAACAAGAGCAGCGAGAGACAAGTGTACAATCATAGAGTGATTTAAAGACTCAAGAACAGCATGTTATGGAACAGCATTTATAGGCATCGTTCGAGCATGTTCAAACAGGTTTCAAACCAAAACGAGGCATCAGAGGTGCATTGCCACAATTTGACATCATTTTTTTGACCTTCATGGATGCACTCAAGCGCATTTCAAACCCTAGTAAGAAAAACACCTACATAGTATTTTTAGCCATTGCTGAATCTGAATGGTTTTGAAAACCTAGCAAGCTGCCTACTTGCTATGTTCACATGCATTATAAAACCTAGAGAGCTGCCTAGCCAGACAGCATTTTTAACCATCATATTTGCCTCAGATAGTGGCGTAACCAGGATGTGATATTTGGGTTGGCTGTATATGGTGGGCGACTGGTCGCCAGCTGACTTAGAATGGTGGGGATTGGGGAAGCGATCCTAAGATGATCTGTTTGGGTTGGCAGACAAAGCTTCAGGGTGAGCAATGCCCATAGACAGGCCTGTGGCATCAGAACATTTCAAAACCTAGTTAGTTGCCTATCTTAGCCACTTACCTTTGATGTCCAATAATGCTGTCTAGGTAGGAAGCTCAATAGATTTTGAAACACAGCCAAACATTCTTGTGTAATTGTTCCATGACTGATTCAAGAGGGGGGAATTGGGGAAGCTTTTCTCAAAAATCTGTTTAGGTTCGCAGACAAAGTTTGAGGGTGGGCAATGCCTGTAGACAGGCCCCTGGCATCAGAACATTTCAAATCCTAGTTAGCTGCCCATCTTAGACACTTACCTTTGATGTCCAATAATGCTGTCTAGGTAGGCAGCTCACTAGATTTTGAAACACAGCCAAACATTCTTGTCATTTTTGTACAATCTTCAAGAGTGACTCGAAACATAGGTCTAATTATTTTTTCCAGCCATCTAATCCTACAGTCTCTAGCAGCAGGTGTGTGTTGACAGAAGACTCTTCAGGAATGTGGACACTTACCTGTCTTCCTCTCCCTCCAGCAGTTTCCTGTAAGCGTTGATCTCCATGTCCAGAGCCAGTTTGACATCTAGCAGCTCCTGGTATTCATTAAGCTGCTGCTGCATGCAGTCCCTCATCTCAGCCATCTCACGCTCCTTAGCGTCCAGCTGACGACGGTACTTGTCTCGGTCGCTAGACAGCATGTCTTCCAGCTCGCGAATTCGCTCCTCAGCGGCAGACGCCTACAGGAACAAAAATTTGCATTAACGCCAAAGTATACTTAGGTTTTCGCGTGTGTGACGCAAATTGAGCTAAATGATTTATAACATTTGCTTTCTACTCCAACACTGAAACTGAGAAAAAGGCTCAAAATCCTTTTAATTTGTCAAACTCATCTGTCACAGGATATATATATCATGGCCTAAGAGACCATCAACTTTTGTAAAGGGCAAATTTAAACTGAATGTCATGAAATAATACACAAGACAATAAACATGTCTATTGCGTTGAGTCCTCACTAGGTACTTAGGAAATAGGTCAAATATCTTGGTCATCGTTGTTTGACTTATTTTGAAACTACTATGATTTAGGACACACTATCTTGCATACTATATGAAGGGCATTATAGTAGAGGCAAAGGATAAAAAGAGGGTAAATGGTGGGGAGTCTGTACCTGTTTCTGCAGAGCGCTGAGCTGATAGCTCAAGCCCTCGATTCTCATATGGGCTTCCTGTAGTTCCTCACGGGCGGTAAGCACTGCCTTATCATTCTGGTCAGATGACAGCTTAGCGTTATCCAGCTGTGGAGAGAAGACACACTTACGGTTCACTCCGCTCTACTTTTCCAGTAACAACAGCTAAATAAAGATATCATCCCAGCAAGTGGCACAATACAATTTGAACAGACACACAATCTCATACTTTCACACAATGATGGTTACCTTGGACTTAAAGGTATGCTGTAGCTCTTCTTTGTAGATCTGCACTTGTTCTTCATGCTGTTTGCGCAGATCTTGCAGTGCCTGCGCCAGTTTGAACTCATAGTCCTGCTGCACGCCCGTGTCCACTTCCACCATGCGTTTTTCACGATGTCTACGAGTTTCGCGTACCTCCTGCATGAGACATTCACATCTGGTGTTAGAACTGACCTTTGACCTTAACTTTCTCTAATGCTATAGGCGAACAGCACTCAATAATAATTGAAGAATTCACAAGTTAGTCTTTATTTGCTCTAACAAAGGTCAACTCTTTTACCAAGGCCCTTCTCCCCCCGATTACTCAGTTTGATCAGCTCTAGGAAGAGCTCTTTGGAACCTTTAATGCAGCCATTTTTTTTTTGTAGCCTTCCCCAGATCTGTGCCTCAACACAATCCTGTCTCTGAGCTCTGCAGACAGTTTCTTTGACCATATGAGTCATAGCAAAGGGTCTGAATACTTATGTCAATGTGATATTTCAGGTTTTTTCTTTTTAATAAATTTGCAAAGTTACCAAAAATCTGCTTTTTTGCTTTGTCATTATGGGGCATGGAGTGTAGATTGATGTGGAAAAAAAAAAAATATATATACACTACCGTTCAAAAGTTTGGGGTCACATTGAAATGTCCTTATTTTTGAAGGAAAAGCACTGTACTTTTCAATGAAGACAACTTTAAACTAGTCTTAACTTTGAAGAAATACACTCTATACATTGCTAATGTGGTAAATGACTATTCTAGCTGCAAATGTCTGGTTTTTGGTGCAATATGTACATAGGTGTATAGAGGCCCATTTCCAGCAACTATCACTCCAGTGTTCTAATGGTACAATGTGTTTGCTCATTGGCTCAGAAGGCTAATTGATGATTAGAAAACCCTTGTGCAATCATGTTCACACATCTGAAAACAGTTTAGGTCGTTACAGAAGCTACAAAACTGACCTTCCTTTGAGCAGATTGAGTTTCTGGAGCATCACATTTGTGGGGTCAATTAAACGCTCAAAATGGCCAGAAAAAGAGAACTTTCATCTGAAACTCGACAGTCTATTCTTGTCCTTAGAAATGAAGGCTATTCCATGCGAGACATTGCTAAGAAATTGAAGATTTCCTACAACGGTGTGTACTACTCCCTTCAGAGGACAGCACAAACAGGCTCTAACCAGAGTAGAAAAAGAAGTGGGAGGCCGCGTTGCACAACTGAGCAAGAAGATAAGTACATTAGAGTCTCTAGTTTGAGAAACAGACGCCTCACAGGTCCCCAACTGGCATCTTCATTAAATAGTACCCGCAAAACACCAGTGTCAACATGTACAGTGAAGAGGCGGCTGCGGGATTCTGGGCTTCAGGGCAGAGTGGCAAAGAAAAAGCCATATCTGAGACTGGCCAATAAAAGAAAAAGATTAAGATGGGCAAAAGAACACAGACATTGGACAGAGGAAGACTGGAAAAAAGTGTTGTGGACAGATGAATCCAAGTTTGAGGTGTTTGGATCACAAAGAAGAACGTTTGTGAGACGCAGAACAAATGAAAAGATGCTGGAAGAATGCCTGACGCCATCTGTTAAGCATGGTGGAGGTAATATAATGGTCTGGGGTTGCTTTGGTGCTGGTAAGGTGGGAGATTTGTACAGGGTAAAAGGGATTCTGAATAAGGAAGGCTATCACTCCATTTTGCAATGCCATGCCATACCCAGTGGACAGCGCTTGATTGGAGCCAATTTCATCCTACAACAGGACAATGACCCTAAACACACCTCCAAATTGTGCAAGAACTATTTAGAGCAGAAGCAGGCAGCTGGTATTCTATCGGTAATGGAGTGGCCAGCGCAGTCACCAGATCTGAACCCCATTAAGCTGTTGTGGGAGCAGCTTGACCGTATGGTACGCAAGAAGTGCCCATCCAACCAATCCAACTTGTGGGAGCTGCTTCTGGAAGCGTGGGGTGCAATTTCTCCAGATTACCTCAACAAATTAACAGCTAGAATGCCAAAGGTCTGCAATGCTGTAATTGCTGCAAATGGAGGATTCTTTGACGAAAGCAAAGTTTGATGTAAAAAAAATCTTATTTCAAATACAAATCATTATTTCTAACCTTGTCAATGTCTTGACTCTATTTTCTATTCATTTCACAACGTATGGTGGTGAATAAGTGTGACTTTTCAGGAAAACACAATTGTTTGGGTGACCCCAAACTTTTGAACGGTAGTGTATATATATATATTTAAAGCATTTTGGCATAAGGCTGCAACAAAAAATGTAAAAAAATAAAGTGGTCTGAATACTTTCTGAATGCACTGACTGTATGCATGTATGTATATGTATGTATATGTACATATATACACACACACACACACACACACACACAGAGAGTATATATAATTGTTCACCATATTGGTCAACTGCAAGTTAAATGCACCAACCTCCTCAAACATGCTCTTCCTGAACTCCAGGTCCTCTGTCAGACTCTGGCAGCGGTTCTCCAGGTCCACCCTCATCAGAGTCTCCGCCTCCAGCTGTTTCTTGGCCACTCCGTGAGCATCTTCAGCCTGGAACGGCGAAAACACATCTCAGTTACACCCCGTTCTGAAGCCTTCAATAGTGACGTATCTGAAATGTGAATAAAATGACTTACTTTGGCCAGCTGAGCCTTCAGGTCAGCCAGTTCTGCGGAGAGCGAGCCATTTTCACTGAGGGCCGTGTTGAGCGCCGCCTCCTTCTTGTTGTACTGAGCTTCCAGTTCTTTGATACGAGCCAGAGCCAAAGCGAGATCTCCATCCTTCTTTTTGAAGCTTAAAAAAACGTCAATAAGTAAATATCACGATTCACGAGAACATAGCTGTAAAGTAATCTTGGAACGCATCTAAAGCTCGGATGAAGCAGTTGCAAAAACATTTCTCTCCAAAAAAGTTCATGTAAAAAAAATTATTTGACACAAACTTTTATCAAGAGACTCTCAAAAGAAATGGCAAAGTGATATTAAATCCTTTTAGCATTAAAAACACCAAGTGCCGGGGGGCCGTGTAGCTCGGCAACTACCACACCTGGAGTCATGAGTTTAAGTCATGAGTGACTCATGTCAGGTCTCCTAGGCAACCAAATTGGCCCGGTTGCTAGGGAGGGTTGAGTCAAATGGGGTAACCTCCTCGTGGTCTCTATAATGTGGTTGACTCTTGGTGGGGTGTGTGGATGCCGTAGAGAATAGCGTGAAGCCTCAACACGTGCTACGTCACCGCGGTAAAACGTTCAACAAGCCACATAAGATGCGCGGATTGCCGGTCGCAGACACGGAGGCAACTGAGATTCGTCCCCCGCCACCCGGATTGAGGTGAGTCCCTATACCACCAAGAGGACTTTGAGTGCATTGGGAATTGAGCGTTCCAAATTGGGGAGGGAAAAAAAATCCAAGTGCAAATAAAAATTGTTGGAATTGGTCATCATTTTCATAAAGCCAAGGGATTTGAGGTATAACAGCAAAGTACAAATCGATCAGGACGATTTGCGAACCAAAGTTAAAGCACACAGTGCTTTTGAAAAATCCCTAAATGCAAGTAAGAGCCTTAGCAACCACAACTATCTATTGAAATCTGTGACAAATATAGGTTTACATCATAATGTAACACTACTTGTGGTTAAAGCAGTTACCCACAATCGGGCACATAGCAACACACTTCCTGTTTGGATGCGTTCCTTAGCAATGAGATAAACTAAAGTCAAAGTTTGAAACTAAACTTCTGTGACTCATGCAAGTGCAATTTTCTAAGTAAATGTAAAACAAATCAAAGTAAAGCTGTTAATAGCCCGAGAATGCTTTGTAAAGATGTTTATTTGGTCGCATTATCCAAAGCAGCAGATGGAACCAGATTTAAGTCAGGTAAAGCCTACCTTAAATTCAGCTTTATGTTCCGACTTTAAGCTTTGGGTGGGTGGGGTTGGGGCAATCCCCTTATCTGGCCCCTTCATATCACAAGATTAGTCAAAAGACCCAATGTTAAAAATCTGTCATGCACGGAAGGTCAAAAGAAATGTTGTGCATCAAATTCAGGAATACTTACTTCTTGGTGACCTCCTCTAGATCAGAATTGGATTTTCCTAGATTGATCTGAAGTCTGGCTCTCTCACGAGCGGTTTCGTCAAGAACACGCCTGGCATCTGCAAGTTCGGCTTCGTAAAGAGACTTGATCCCTGACACCTTAAATGACAAAACAGACCATCGGTTAGAGGTTTAACTACGCGCCCTTGACCCATAAAACATGCTCAGCACATGTTGCGTTACGCCCAATAAACAAATTGAGCTTGGCGTTAAAGATTAAAATTGGAGATGAGAGATTTCAGGACTATTGCAAGATTCAAATTAAGTAAACCTGCTTACAAAACGTTTTAAAGCTGATCTCCAATTAAAAAGTATCACCTATCTGTGAATTTATCAAGCAAGCAGAGTTTTAGCTCAAACTACTGAGTGTGCAGTGTCAAAAAGTGCATGAAAGATCATGCATAAGTATTTATCTGTATTAATAAACTACAGAACAACTTTTAATATTGGCCCATATTCTTTTTTGATTTATGATGGGGGGGTTGATGTGGTCCCTATTCAAAACAAAGAGGGGAGCAGATGGTTGTGATCAGATTCAAATTTGAAAAGAGCATTTGGCCCCTCCCATAGTTTCAGGAAAACGCCCAAACACCATATCCAAAAGTCAAATAAAAACACACAAATTTACTCGGAATTTGTACTTCGCCTTGAAGTTGACAAAAGTATATCTACGTGTCTTTTTCATGCATATGGGATAAATACAGCAAATTAGAGCCAGATGTCCGAACTTTAGTGTCCCCTCCCTATTCTATACATTACATATATGATACTACGTGCAATGCATATGTTTATACTATCAATACTCTTCTTTATAGTTTTTGCATGTGCAAAGTTACATTTATTAGGCACGTGATGCATTAGTAAAATGCGTGGCATACTCGCGCGAATTTAAAAGACGTAGATACTTTATATCAACTTAAACCTCTATTTAATATGCACATTTATTTTAAAACAGATTAAGATATATTTAAAGAGTTTCCTCAAAGCTTAAAGCGTATTAACAATCAAGTGCACATAAACAGACAACACAAACACATGATTTTATTAAGCATTTAACCAGGAATCGTGAGCATAATGCAGGAAATATATTACATAAAAATGTATTGCTCTGTACCTCTCTGGTGGTGACTTCCTCCTTCTCGGACACTTTGACGAGCAGTCGGTCGTTCTCGAGCTCCAGTGAACGCACGCGGTCGATGTATACGGCCAGGCGGTCGTTGAGCGCGCGCAGATCCTCTTTCTCCTGCAGGCGCGAGATGCGCGCGGGGCTCAGCGGCGTTTGGGCGGGTTTCGCGCGGCTGGACTCGCGGCTCGGGGTAGCAGTCGCCATATCGCTTCACTCTATAGACCCACTTTACCTCAGAACAAAAAAACTCATTCCCCGAGGCGGTAGTTCTCCACTTCGGCACGGTTTTTCCCAGTGCCGGCCGAATTGTAGATGGATCGGGTTTCCAGTAATGTTCGGAAGTTTTATGTTTGATGAAAGTGTTTTTGTAGTCCTGCTGCTGGTTGGCTGTGTTTGAAACGGAGGTGTGAAAAGAAAATGGCCGCCGGTAACATAAACCCGCGCCAAAATTCAGTCAAAAGGAATTATGGGAGTTGTAGTTTGAAACTCAACTGCATATATCAGTAATCTGTAGCATTTTTTCAAGTGATAAAACTGTACAATCCTTTTTGTAGCAGTTATTAACAAAATACATTAGATAATTATGTTTCATATATACTATTTAAAAATATTTCCAAACAGGCAGCGTATTTGTAGGATTTTCAGTGTAGAAAACAGATTTCAAGTCAAATCTAAAACGAACAGGGAATAAATGGCTCTTAGTTAAATGAATATTTCGGGTTCAATACAAGTTAAGCTCAATCAACTGCATTTGTGGCATAATATTGATTACCACAAAATTAATTTTTACTTGACCTTCCTTTTCTTTAAAAAAAAAAAAAAGCACAAATCTGTGTTCTATAGCCACAAGACGTAAACAATATGCGTTATAACATGCTTTTAGTGTAATAAAATCATTTACTAATCGCATCTTTGTAAAGTTATAGACAATTTACAACTTCAATGCCATGACGATAATGTCAACAAACACTAGAACGACTGAAAAATGGCGATTTTTTTTTTTTTTTTTTTACAGCTTCATATAATACATTAGTTTTAACAGAAGAATTAATGTAAGTGATTTTTTTTTTAAATTGTGAACTTCACATATACTTCAGTTATAAAAATTGTAAAAAAAATAAAAAATAAATACAAATAAAAGAAAAAAATTCGCGTGCAGACCTCCAGGTTGCGCCATATATTTTCCCGCGAGTTTTTTCTTTTCCGTCGCGTCTGGAAATACGCAGCTTCCGCCTGTCAGCGGTCCTTCCGGTTTGGACGCCATAAGCAAAGCGCAGGTATGAACCGCCAGAGAATCATAAGTTGTAAAATCCGACTGATATCTATTACATCTTGGCGCAAATCATCATAGATATGTTCTCATATGCACGTTTAAACGATAATAAGTGATATCCAGCTGTTATTGTGAACCGACTACGTTATGTTCGTGTGTTTTAGAGATGTTCTTTACGAGAAGATACAGCAGAGCGTTCTGATGCTTGTCTGATATGTTTCTCAAGCACTGCCATTGTGAACAAAACTACATTTGTGATTTTGAACTGTGCCACATATTCCCTCTAGTCACGAAATATCAGTACAGTGATTCTGGGCTCTTCTATAGACCATATTTCAGAACATATGCAGCCTATGCCATTAAGTGTATATTTACACATGTATGTTCTCCACAGAGATGGCCATCAGGTATCCTATGGCTGTTGGCCTTAAAAAAGGCCACCCAGTGACCAAAAACGTTTGTAAGCCCAAGCACAGCCGCAGGAGAGGGGTGAGTACACATCTGACATGTTCTTGTGAGAGTTCAAGTTGTCTTTTCCTGTTGATCTCTTTGAATGTGAGTTTCATGATATAGTTTTAAATGGAACAAAATCAAAAATCCCCCCTAATTATTTTCTAATGAACGATACAAACATTTTTTGTGTGATCTTTATCGGACTTGTTTCTGAAGTGACTATTTTGCTGACCTAACCAAGATCCTGATGGAGTCCCTCAATATATAGTTGCAATCAGAGGCACCTGCAGGATTTAATCTGTGGGTACGCACAGAAATCTGCATAATAAACCTTAGATCTAGGAGGGACTGGGGGGGATTCTCTCCTGGCAAACATATTTTCGGCTAAAAAACACCAAAGCATTCAATTCTGGTGTCTTTGAGATTTGCATTCGTTTTGTATGAGTAGTGTTCATGTCACTATTGGCTAACGCATTTCTTCCAGCACTTACAATGGAGGCCAATCTGTAAATGTTAAAATACTCACTGTTTCAAAAGTATAGACTCAAGACTTAAACAATATGTGCGTTAACATGATTTAATCACTTGCTAACCACATCTGTGTAAAGTTAAAGCTAATTTTACAATTTCTAAACAAACTCTAACATGACACATTACAGCTCAAATAATACAGTTAATGTAAGTGCATTTATAAAATTATAAGCTTCACAGTTTTGACTTGAAACCCTCCGAACTTCCATTGTAAGTGCCTCACTGTAACCCCAAATTTTATGTATTTTTTTAGGAGGGCTGCAAATGATGTCGATTGAGCTAAACTTGTATTGAACCAGGAATATTTCTTTAATAAGCTGAATACGTGTGTGGTCATGTAAATGCATTAAAGTGTTCATTTATGCATCAACGGCGTTAGAAAAAATGATCGACACTGGTAGATTTTTGCCCATTATTGCGACTTCACGTGCATGTAAATACCATTTCCGCCATTCTTACCGGCTTATCCAATGTTCCTACGCCAATATCACGTGCGCATGCCTCTTCACGGTTTGACGTCAAACGTGTAAAATGACCCGATTATTTCAAGTGCCATGTAAACGCAAATATGCTCAACGTTTAACTAATGTTGCTTTGTTCATTTGTTTCAGCGTCTGACCAAACACACCAAGTTTGTGCGCGACATGATCCGCGAGGTGTGTGGTTTCGCCCCTTATGAGAGACGTGCTATGGAGTTGCTGAAGGTGTCCAAGGACAAGCGTGCCCTCAAGTTCATTAAGAAAAGGGTATGTGCTCTTTGTCAGCAATGCTTTGCTTGTGTGGTTTTCCATTGCTTGCATAGTGATGCTCTTATATGGTCGGGTGTTTAGAAAACACTATTTCTAGAAGCAATTTGGGTTTAAGTGTCTCAAGGCAATATTTGTACTATTTTGTAAACTGTGCAGACAGAAGTGGGACAACAGTGACCTTCTGTTCTTCCGCTAATATATCGGTCTGAAACCACTAAACTGGATCGGTTAAACACTTCTTACTAGACGTAGAACTGATTTAATGGTAGGGTATGTAGCTCCATCATGTATAATGCAATGTTAGATGCGTTTTGGTGTTTTTCTCATTGGAGTATTTCTCTACATAGGTGGGAACTCACATCCGCGCCAAGAGAAAGAGGGAAGAGCTCAGCAACATTCTGGCCGCAATGAGGAAAGCTGCTGCCAAGAAGGAGTAACCTGTAGTTTGACAAATAAATTTGGGTGTAAAAACTTGCATTTTGGCTCTTTGCCTCATTTAAACATGTCTGACATTGTTGTTGTTGACTTTCCGTTTTGATGGATCCCATACAGATGTGTTAACCTAATACAGTTTATTTTGCAAACATGTTGGATGGGTGTTTTTATCATATGAATGCGACAGTAGTTTGGTGTCACCCATTATTGGATGTTACAAATGGAAAACTGGCATACTGTGCGGTATACACTGTAATGCGGTTCCAAAAAAAATTAGTATGTTAAATATCCAAAGACAAACATTTAATACGGTAGTATCCTACATTTTGACGTGACGTTGCTCTTTTAAGTCAACCGAAATTATTTGCAATTTAGCATTTTAAAATCTTACTGTACCAAAAGACAAGCTACATCTTTAATCGTATACTATAACTATTTTTGGCATATTTAAATAGTATTGAAGTACGCAATGCTGAACCTTTCTGACTTGCACAAAATCAGATTTTAAATGGCCGTTTTAAAGGAACGTTCCTGGTTCAATACAAGTGAAACTCAAAGGCATTTGTGACCATATTGGTTTTCACCAAAAAATAATTTACTTGTTCCACCATTAATCAATAGAAGAAAAATTGAGGCACTTACGATGGAAGTAAATGGCGCCAATACGTAAACGTTAAATACTGTTTCAAAGGTATATCCACAAGACATGTTGGCATGATTATAGTGTCATAAATTGACTTGTTAACCATTTCTTGGCGAAGTTGTATCCAATTTTACAACTTCGTTGCCATGATGACGTAATCCTGGTAAGTTTTGGACAACTTTACAGCTCTTGTAATAGTTTAACTATTAGTTGTAAACTAAAAGTCATATTTGGAAGTGCTTTTATAAAACAAGCTTCACATTTTTGCCTTAAAACACTCCAAAAATGGGCCCCATTGACTTGCGTTGTAAGTGCCTCACTGTAACCTTGAGTTTTGATTAATAAAGGAGGTTCGAGGTGAAATATACTTCCTGGTAGTCAACATTATACCACAAATGCTGTCGACTGAGCTTAACTTTTGCTCAACCCGGAATATTCAATTTATATGATTCTGAATTTGGCCAGAAAGAATGAAAATGTTTCATTTTTACAGATGTATAAAATTGGTCTGTGAAGAGTTTCTCTAAAGTGGCTTAATATTGGATGCACTCATCACCAGCTGTTATATAATATTTTTATTGTGAAAGACTTAAGGGGAATACATTTAAGGTGATTATTTACAAAGATAACACTCAAAGATGTGATTATTTTTCATCACGAGAAGCCAAATATTAATATAAAAGAAAATGTCATTAGAGGCTGCGTAGCAGCGATAGCGGTATCCCAGAGTCTTGAGGGACTTCACGATATTTCAAAGGTTCAGCTGCAAGATTTTTCCATCCATAAACACTTGAACATCCTGATCTTATGTACCACAATACAAGAAGCAATTTGTCACAAACTCCTGTTGAGCATTTCACATGCAACTTCTGTTGGGTAAAAACACAATCCACTTTTGGCGTCTGATTCAGTGTGCTTGTGATTTCCTGAAATGGGGAGTTCTTATTGGTGTTATGGCGAAGGATAAAACTGTACCACAGCACTGTTCATTACTGTCCAGAGAAAACAATACTGTATATCTCGCTGTAATGTTCCACAAAATGCACTTCCAACCCTTCCCTGATGTACTCGGCAAGGTCTGAGAAGTCCTTTCTGTTTTCTGCCGGTAGGATGATGCAGGTTACGCCAGCTCTCTTCGCCTATCGGATGAATTAAAACATATTTGGTGCATTGGAAAAATCTTTTAAGTAGATAACTGGAGCAACTCTGTAAAGCATGTTTGTGTAGAAGTGAGATGGCGAGTGTGACCTTCCTCCCTATAAACTCACAGCAATGGCCTTTTCCTTGATCCCACCAACAGGCAGGATTTTCCCAGTCAGGGACACTTCTCCCGTCATGGCCACGTTCTGACGCGCTGGTGTGTTTGTGGCCAAGGACAGCAGAGCTGTGACGATGGTGCAGCCAGCACTTGGTCCGTCTTTTGGAGTTGCACCCTAAAAAGATCAACAAGTTCCTTTACTAACGGACCTCCTTCCAGGACCTTGAAGATTGCAATGACTATCTAATGGCTATTTATACCAAGCTTGGTCCTACAATTATAAATCAAACTGTATTGAAATACAGCCCATTGGTCTTCACCTCAGGCACGTGGAGGTGTATATGGGACCCTACAAGGAAATCGTTATCTGGTTGCTCCTTCATGAGGAACGAGCGGGCAAACGTATACGCAATCTTTGCGCTTTCCTTCATCACGTCTCCCAGCTGTCCTGTGACCTCCAGTGATCCTTCTTTGAGACCATCTTTTCCCCGAGGTTCTCTTGGACGCCTCAGAGACGTCTCGATGAACAGCGTTGAACCACCTGCGGAGGAAAGTACGAATTAAAGAACAAGTGTTTTCCGTGTGCTTATGTGTAGAAACAAAACATCTTGAATATGTTAACAGTCTTGTGGAGGCTTGAAGGAATGTTTGCACCAGGTACAACATTATAAACCGATACAAATATAGAAAAGAGTCACAAACAATTTATGGACAAATGTAACATCCTCAATATGATGAAGGTACAATGTGACTAATTTATAAGTATAATGGTGCATTCACCTACAACGCGAAGAGTATTTTCGCCTTGCTCGTGCGAGTTTGACCGCTTATGGGCCAGTGGTGGCTCAGCGGTTGAGGCTCTGGGTTACTGACCGAAAGGTCGGGGGTTCAAGCCCCAGCACTGTCAAGATGCCACTGTTGGGCCCTTGAGCAAGGCCCTTGACCCTATCTGCTCCAGGGGCGCCGTTTCATGGCTGACCCTGTGCTCCGACCCCAGCTTAGTTGGGATATGCGAAAACAACTCCATTTCATTGGCTCTGTACTCTGCACAATGACAATAAAGTTGAATCTTCTCTCTTATTATAAATGTGCCAGCGACTGCCAGCGACTTTCTCAGTGGCTGGCGGTTAGGTTGCTAGTGGGCGTTCCCACTACTGGTTGCCTAGTAACATTCACGGATGTCATTCCATTGCTATTGACAGCGAATCAGTTCTCTTGCCGCTAAAAACAAACATTTTGGAGGGAAAAGACTAAATATAAATTGAATCAGTACATAAAATGCTTTACATCAAAGATGAACGAGAAACAAGGCGTTGCTCTTTGCCATAGCGGCTGTTTATCTGCGGCGAAAACGCAATGATAATTGAATGAAATTAATGAAATGATCTTTCCATTATTGCAGGAGCTGAGAGAGAGAGAAGGATCACGTGAGCTCTACTGTCTTCTCTCCTATTGGCTGTCGCTCCCGTAAATTGCTCTTCATTTGAATAAAGTTAAACTTGTCTCAACTTTGTCACGTCGCTGGACACGCCCACATCTGGTCGCGACAGCTCGTGATGCTGGAAGTCGCCAGCTCTCATTGAAAATGAATGGGATGATGTCGCTGGCAGTGTGTACGCTGCTTTCTCTTCCGGAAAAGGACAGGAGGCGGGGCTTCTACGACTTGGTTCATAATAAAGTTCAACCAATAGCTGGAATCAAGTAGACGTGCATATTTCCAGAACTTACCAGGTTGTCCAACTTCCTCGCTCACTTTCCTCGAAGCGATGTCTTTTTTCGTCCGGTCTCTGCACATGTATGACGTTGTGTCGTACAATTCCGGGTGTCCACACACCGCTACGACAATGTTTTCATCCATTTTTCCAGATTTCTTCTGCTACTGCGTCAGTACGTCAGTGACATCAGGACAGTCTCAATCTGCTGATAGGCTTTTGCGACAACGCGTCATGCAGATTTTTCGTGAATACGTGAATGAAGCGAATTCGCATGTTCGAATTCGCGTCTACTGGCATCTTTGCATTGACTTTGTATGTAATTGCGCCGCACAAAACGCTCGCTCCGCGTTGTAACATATTTGCAAATTTTGCACAAAACTATTTACACCAAGTCTGATGTGACTTGACTTAGAAAATAATTTAGCATGTATTGTCCGCGTGCAGACTAGTTTTTCTAAATGTGGAGAATCCACATCCGTGGCGTAGTCTTTGCATATGTCTTGACTGTACTAAAGAATATCACAAAGTAGTCGTAATGCACATTCTTCGAAATTGTCCATCCAGGCTCGCAGTCAAGAGTATACTTTGAAAGGCTAGTGCGACTGACTGCCGTGAGATGTAACGGCACGTGTTACAACGAAGTATACCCTGGGCTTAAATGATACGAAAGTATAAAATATTTGCATTTTACGCGGAACAGCAAATCTAATGGCAATTTTTGGTCATTCTGCGAATGGTTCATGAGTTCACATGGAAAACTGACCGTGCCTCCAAATTAAAAATTTTGGTCCTTGTGTGAATACGCCTTTATCCGAGTAAGACTGGAAACTAGCATATCATTTACTCTCATGAAAAGTTCTTTGTTGAATGCTTACCCATGGCTGTCCACGCCAAACCCATTACCACACCGGGTGGTGTGACATCGTACATTTGGTCCACGGTGAAGATTGGCTTTCCAACGTAATCCTGAAGGTTGTCAGAGGTGACGTTGACCGCCATTTCCTCACCCTTGACTATGCGGAATGCTACTTTCCGGAAAACCTAAAGTCAGCAAAAAGTACAAAACTTACCAACAGTCGCGAAACACCACTACAGAAAATTAGGGGAGACAAATAAGATAATCGCACCTTCTCGACTTGCTTCTGAAGGTTTCTGACGCCACTTTCCCTGCAGTACTGTCTAATGAGCACGTTAAGAGCCTCAGAGGTGATGTTAGCCTTTTGGTCATCCAAGCCGCATAATGCTCGCAGTTGGGGTACCAAGTATCTCTGTAACCGCAAAGACAGAAAAACTAAGCAAAGGGGAATTTTGATGCAAACATCCTTCGATTCTTTTTTCCCCCTCCCCTTTTCTCCCCAGTCTGAAATACCCAATTCCCAATGCGCTCTAAGTCCTCGTGGTGGCGTAGTGACTCGCCTCAATCCGGGTGGCGGAGGACGAATCTCAGTTGCCTCCGCGTCTGAGACCGTCAATCCGCGCATCTAACCACTAGAGTTGCCTGTTAGAAAACCCTGTATTTTCACCATTGAAAGAATACTACATTGATTGATTGTTTGTCAAATGATTGTTAAAAATTTTCCAATTGATTCGAACTTGCGACACCTGGGATGGTAGTCAGCGTCTTTACTCGCTGAGCTACTCAGGCCCCCCTTCGATTCTTTCTGATGAAAAAAAACTTCCAGTCCAAAGCTTTACCGACTACGCCACACCCAAATTGTTACATTGAGATTATGCATTGTCGAGTTAGATGTACTACTAAAACACACCTCTGCAATCGCCAGTTTTTCCTGAGCGACATAGCCCGATACGTTGATAATTTCCATTCGGTCTTTCAAGGGTTCAGGAATGGTGTCTAGAACATTGGCAGTACAAATAAAAAGCACCTGAAAAGCAAAGAAGACACCAACATAGAGGTACACTGAATCAAGGGACTCCTTCCAACTACGTTAAATGAAGTTTCATGTTGATTTTTGCCCATTTATACCTTAGAAAGGTCAATGGGCACATCCAGGTAGTGATCAAGAAAATTAGCATTTTGTTCTGGATCTAAAAGCTCTAGGAGAGCTGAGGATGGGTCGCCCTGGTAACCTCGACCGATTTTGTCAACCTTTACAACAAACAGAGCACCACTCATTATTATATTCCTAAAGAAGAACAAAATCTTTTATAGCCATTTTTTATTGAAATTCATGAAAGGTACCTCGTCAATAAGTACCAATGGGTTTTCAGTCTTTGTTTTCTTTAAACACTGGATTATCTTTCCAGGCATTGCACCAACATATGTTCTCCTGCATTGTACATACAAAACTAATTTTCAAACTTATACCATCAAATGTATATGGCCTTTAAAGAAACATTAAAAGTTAAGTGTAATATCTGCACCACTAACGGCACCAAGCAGAGTTGCAAAGGTAATGACTGTTTCCAAACAAGTTTCTAACGCACTGTTTTACATTACACAAAAAACATGTGGTTAGAAAAACTGACCCACACGTGGACAGTCTGTGCGCACTGTGCTAATGACGAAATGTCCAAGATGTAGCGGCATGAGGAAGACCAAAGTATACTTTGGCCTTTTAACAACAACATTGCAATACTATTTAGTGTCATTAGTGGTGCCAAAATGACTCATTACTTCATCTTTAAGTCTTTTTAAGGTAAAGTCTGCAATGCTCACCTGTGGCCTTTAATTTCAGCCACGTCTGTCATTCCGCCTACACTAAAACGGAAGTATTCACGGTTAAGTGCTCTGGCGATTGAGCGGGCAATACTGGTCTTGCCAACACCAGGAGGGCCATAGAAACACAAGATCTTTCCTTGAGTGCTTCCTCTCAGCTGGCTTACTGCTATAAACTCCTGCATGACAAAACAATGACCAGGATTAATGGGATTTGAAATGCTCATGTGACCAAAGTATTTCAAAACAACTGAATTTGGTACTCATTTGGCGTTTTACCAAAATGCGTTTCTTGACATCGTCCATTCCATAGTGGTCTTCTTCCAAGACCTCTTTGGCTTGGCTCAGCTCCAGATTTTCCACACTGTTGGTGCCCCATGGCATAGAAGTCAGCCAGTCTAAGTAGTTCCGAGTAATACTGGGCATTTATTGGGAAATAAGGAAGGATTGAGGCAAGAGTAAGTAAAATACTATTTAAAGACATGGCTGCCATAGCTGGTTTTTTGATGGTTCAAGAAGGTCTTTCAGCCCAAACTATATTGACCTAACTGGTCAACCAGGTCAAAACCAGGTCCAAATTATCAATTATCTAAACCAGTTTGGACCAGCAAATGGCCAAAGTCGAACTGCTACCAGGCCAAAACCAGGTCCACCGTCCAGTAGTCGAACTGATCAATTACCTAGATGGGCTTGGACCAGCAAATGATCAGAGAGAAACAATGTAAGGTGGTCACAATGCTTTTTGGGAGATGATATCTGGTTTGTTGATGGTCTAAGGTGGTCTGTTGCCCTAAGAAACTGGACCAAAATGGTCTACCAGGCCAAAATCAGGTCGACCAGCAAGTAATCTAACTGATCAATTATCTAGACCAGCTTAGACCAACAAATTACCAGAGAGAAACAATGTAAGGTGGTCATAATGCTTTTTAGAAGATGATATCTGGTTTGTTGATGGTTAAAGGTGGTCTACTAGTCTTAATTAACTTGACCAAGATTGTCTATCATGTCCAGTGTCGTCTATGAGCCCTAACCAGCTGGACCAAAATGGTCAACCAGGTCAAAGATGGTCTGTCGGCCCTTACCAGTTTGATCATAATGGTCTACCAGATCCAAAAGCTGGTAGTCCAACCGATTAACCTTCTAGACCAGTTTTGGCCAGCTAGTGACAATGTAAACCAGCTACCATCTGGTTTTAGCTGAATTTCCCACCTGGGAGAAACTTCATGAGCGTTTTTATGGACATTAAGAGGAAAACTTAAAACGTTCCTCATAGATTTAAAATGTATAGCAATAGATCTTTTCCAGTTGTTGACCTCCTTACTTGAACTCGGAGGATTGGTTATCTAACAGCCCCAGTTTGTTCAGCTCCTCGTTAATAACGTCCATGATGTGCTGAGGAACAGTGCGATCCTTCAGTCTCTCTCTGAACTTCTCCTCAATAGCATCTTTGTCTTCTTTCTCCAGCCCGAGATCTTTCTTAATGATCTTCAGCTGCTCCTGGAGTAGATACTTCCTGTGTGTCTGCTTGATCTTCTCCTCAACCTGAATATCAAGATGATCAACCATGAAGTTTCTAGGGTTCCATTTTCAGAGGATTCACACTGCCTACGTTCAAATAGCTGTCTGAGATACTTCAAGCACACTATTGAAACTTTTCCCACCTCCCTTCCAAGACGCTGCTGTAGTTTACTCAGTTCATATTCTTTCTTCAGCAGAGAAAGAGCTTTGTAGAGTCGTTTGGGAATCTGTCAAGACAGTATTCATGTCAGGTACACATTAAACTAAGGAAACAGAGTGTGAATGATGTGGCGGTCATAAACATACATTTCTTTCTTCCAGGACGTCCTGTAACTCATGTGATTCTGCCCCAGTCAAAGCAGCCCCCATGTCACTTAGGTAAATAGGGTTATCAACAACTCTCTGACCCGCCTGCATCATCTGGAGCACAGACTCTCTACCAAACAAAAAAAAGAGTTTTGTTGCAGAGTACTGTATAATGCCACTGGTATTGGAATCGACAACTGATATTTTGGTATCATAACCCTACTAGCGCGTTTCAGAATGGAAAAAAATATTACCTGTACAGAGGATTCATAGCAAAAATATCACGAATAGTCTTGACGATCTCAGCATTCAGGGCCTGGTTTAAAACAACGGTGCATATAAATACATTTTGATCAAGTGTATATCATTTCAGAGATCCTGTCTTAAATGCCTAACATTTGCGATCTTAAATACCTTGACTTCCTCTGTAACCTGGAATTCTTCATGGACAACATTGTCCACCTCCACCATGAGTATAGAGGACTGAGGCACTGCCTCCACTACAAACTCCGTCTCCTGCACCGTCTCCTCCATCGTCCCGGCTAGCGACGGCGAATCCTTACGAGATCGCTTCTGTTTTCGCCGTGGAGCTTTCGGCTGCGCACCTTCACCTTCGGTCTCCAGGGATATGGGCTCGTCAAGCTCGACATCCAACTGTTTATTGATACGAATTCTGCAAACCAGGTAAAAAATAATTACAAAAATGTTGACAAACAATCAATCAATGTAGTATTCTTTCAATGGTGAAAATACAGGTTTCTCTAACAGGAAATGAGATGGAACTGCAGGTAGTTTGTGAAATGCCAAACCAATTAAAGCTGAAGTGTGTCATTTCTGCGTCAATGATCAGAATTGCAATAATAAACATTGTTTTCGAATAGCTTTCTGAACACGCCTCCATCTGCTGTTGCTCAAACATTACATAGTCCCGCCCCAACTCACGCCATTGGTTGAGTCAATGTTATTGAGTGTGTATGGAAGGGTTGCTCAGAACAAACACACAGTCCCGCCCACAACTCACACCATTGGTTGAGTCAATGTTATTGAGTGTGTATGGAAGGGTTGCTCAGAACAAACATGTAGTCCCGCCCCCAATTCCCGCCATTGGTTGAGTCAACGTTATTGAGTGGTTATGGAAGTGTTGCTCAAAACAAACACATAGTCCCGCCCTCGACTCGCGCCATTGGTTGAGTCAACGTTATTGAGTGGTTATGGAAGGGTTGCTCAAAACAAACACATAGTCCCGCCCTCGACTCACGCCATTGGTTGAGTCAACGTTATTGAGTGGTTATGGAAGGGTTGCTCAAAACAAACACATAGTCCCGCCCACAACTCACGCCATTGGTTGAGTCAACGTTATTGAGTGGTTATGGATGGGCTGCTCAAAACAAACACGTAGTCCCGCCCACAACTCACGCCATTGGTTGAGTCAACGTTATTGAGTGGTTATGGATGGGCTGCTCAAAACAAACACGTAGTCCCGCCCCCAACTCACACCATTGGTTGAGTCAATGTTATTGAGTGGTTATGGAAGGGTTGCTCAGAACAAACACGTAGTCCCGCCCCCAACTCACGCCATTGGTTGAGTCAACGTTATTGAGTGGTTATGGATGGGCTGCTCAAAACAAACACGTAGTCCCGCCCCCAACTCACACCATTGGTTGAGTCAATGTTATTGAGTGGTTATGGATGGGCTGCTCAAAACAAACACATAGTCCCGCCCCCAACTCAATTTGTATTGCACCACAAAGACACTGTTTACAGTTTTTAAGAAAATTACATTTCATACATTTAAATGTAAAAATGGAGCAATAGAAATTAATTATAAATTGTCTTTTTTTTATTATTATTTAATAATAAAAGTAAACAATAAAAATAAATAAATAATACTGAAAGTACAACTTGTAATTTTGACCATCACCTTCGATGTCCCATCACGATCAGCCGAAGCTTGTCTCCGAGGTCTTGCATTTCATGGATCTGCACAAATGTTCCGGTGTGATATACGGCTTCCAGACTCTCCACGACATCTGACTCATTACTGACAAATAAAAAGGTGAAATGATCTAGATATTTAATAACTGTCATACAAATGACCTTGATTTTACACACATTAAACCCTTACGTGTCATCTTTCTTCAAAAAGACACCAGCATATGGCTGAGCAAGACGTACTTTTCTTCTTAACAGGTCCATGAGCTGCTTGTTTTCAACCTAAAGATGTCAAAATATATAAAAAAATACAAATGTACATATGAATTACTTACTGATGTTCGCTAAACAGATTCCTGAGTAAGTTGGTAGACAAATACCATATCTGCAGTGTGTTATAAAGCTGTTTGTGAATGTAAAAAAAGTCTAAAAAAATCAAAGTGCACTACAAATGGAGTTATTGACTCCCAAAAGAAAGAACCGATTCTGAACACCTGAAATGAGTCGTTAGTAATTCCAGAACTAACCAACGTAATTTGGTAACAAAAAACCCGCCTCTGGTCTTCATTGGCTGCTCGCGAATAGCTTTGACACGCCCTCAAACACTACACGAAGCGGTAGACCAATCACAACAGACTGGGACATCTGACCAATCAGAGCAGAGTATGCTCTCTGAAAGGAGGAGATCACGAAGTCGCTTGAAGTCACATCATAAAAATCGACAGTAGAACTCATGACTATGTTTAATAGTGAAATTAAGAGCATTTCCACATGTACAATGGGACAGGATTGGGACTAAGCATCTGTGTGGTCACATGAAAGCCACTTGTTAGTGAGGCTAATCGGAAACAACGACGTAAGTTTTGCTAGGGAGCATAAAGTCATGCATAGTGCCCACTGTACAAGCCTCTGGAAGTAGTGTTATGATCTGGGGATGCTTCAATTGGTCAGGTCGAGGCTCAGCAATGTTATGTGGCAATAAAATGAAGTCAGCTGACCACCTGAATATACTGAATGACCAGGTTATCCCACCAATGGATTTGTTCTTCCCTGACGGCACGGGCATATTCCAGGACGAGATTCATCAGGCTCAAATTGTGAAAGAGTGGTTCAGGGAGCACGAGGAACCATTTCCACACATGAATTGGCCACCACAGAGTCCTGACCTTAACCCCATTGAAAGTCTTTGGGACGTGCTGGAGAACACTTTAGGGAGTGGTTCGACTCTCCCGTCATCAATACAACATCTCGACCAAATATTAATGCAACTCTGGATGGAAATAAATGTTCTGACGTTGCATAAGTTTGTATTTGAAACGAATACGTACAGTAATCAAAGCTAAAGGTGGTCCAACTGAATATTAGAGTATGCGACTTTATATTGGCCAGGCAGTGTACCATAAGTTTAATATAAAGGTTAAAGCACATAAATCACAAACAAAATGCTAAATGGACAAACGTCCATTGCTATTCATTGCACAACAAAGATTAGCTCACACACACTGAACTGCCTCTGTGGATGATGAAATCCCCAGCAAGCAACAAAGTAACCTGTAATAAGTTTACTGCATTAAAACACAAAACATTCACTTTAATGCCACTAAATGCCACAAACTATAAGGATATCCTAAAGCAACGGTTTTCAAGTTTTTAGGGTACTTTTGAGACGCCTTTCACTCCATAGCACGATTTCATCATATCTGGATGATTTAAACCCCCTCACCTCAGTGATTCTGATGAATCTTGGAAACACTGGGTTTTTGTTGACAGCTATTAGAGGAACATTCGGGAACACCTCAGGCACGAGCATATGGGTGAGAGCGGTCATCTGAGGAGGACCTTCATCACCTCCAGACTCATCCCCCGTAGACCCACTGCTGTTCTCAGCCCCATCCTCTCCAGAAAACCCGCTGCCTTTATTCCCGGACAAAAACCTCCTCTGACGGCCGCTCATGAAGTCCCCGGACCCAACAGGACCACCCGTGACCCGGGTCCAACTGTCAGTCACCATGGATGCTGTGGTCCTGGCATTGCATAATAATGTTCTGCTGGAGATGTGTGAATAAGAGCGCTGGATGTGGATGAAGGCGCTCCTGCTGAGCGGATCCCGCGGGGACAACGCGTGTAATCCGGCCCTGATCGCGGCGGGACCGGCTGCAGAGGCAACGCTCATGTTCCTAGACGCTTGTCTGATTGATCTCCACATTCTCATGTACGCCGCCATGTCTGTTCTGCAGCGTTCTATCTGTTCTATCAGAGGAGCACGTGACTTGCTGTCAACGGTTGATGACGTAATTACAAACACGCCCCCACCCATTCATTATGAAAAACAAGCGATTGAACATGTTACAAGGTTTTCAAGGTTTAAATTATGCTAACAATAAAATTACAAAAAACAGAAAAGAAAAATTATGCATTTCTTTTGGGATTTTATGCTATTTTTATCTTATTTACACGTACATTTCTAAATGTTACAATTAATTTGCTTTTACAAATAAGAAATAAAAATAATAATAATAATAATAATTACAATCCACAGCCACAGTTGAAACATGAAGAAAATATGAATGTGACATAAATTGGAGGCAGATTTCTGCCATCTGGTGAATAAAATATAAATCACATGAGTGGAACATGTCACACCAGTAACAGACAGTAGATGACTGAAGACACACACTGTGCAGTCTGATGACTTGTTACCTAATTTTATATTTTATCTCAAGATATGCATTTGGATACATATTTAGACATTATCAAACTATTATTTGTCAAAGTTTAGCATTTTAAATGGATTTGAAGTGTCAGTTTTTTAAGTTAATGTCATTATCAAACCTGACCATGGTGTTACACAGAGAAGACACAGAATAAATATTTTACTAACAGTCATTTAAACAAAAATCTACTTTCTCAAAGTAAGTTTCAAAACTCAAAGTGTGTTTATGTGAGTTTGTGTGTGTGTGTGTGTGTGTCTGAGTTTGTGTGTGTCTGTGTTTGTGTGAGTGTGTGTTTATGTGAGTTTGTGTGTGTGTGTGTGTGTTTGTGTGAGTGTGTGTTTATGTGAGTTTGTGTGTGTGTGCGTGTGTGTGTCTGAGTTTGTGTGTGTGTGTGAGTGTGTGAGTTTGTGTGTGTGTGTGAGTTTGTGTGTGAGTTTGTGTTTGTGTGTGTGTGTGTGTGAGTTTGTGTGTGAGTTTGTGTGAAATTGTGTGTGTGTGTCTGTGTGTGTGTGTGTGTGTGTGAGAGAGAGAGAGAGAGAGAGAGAGAGAGAGAGAGTGTGTGTGTGTGTGTGTGTGTGTGTCCGATTATTGTCATCAGCTGAAAAACAACAGGTGACTTGTAATGCCAACAATGACCAAAAGCTGGCTGTAGAGCTCTGCTTATTTATTTTTTTTACAACTAATTAGACTTAACGAATCAAGCCCAATTTGTTTTATTTATTTATTTATTTTTTATGTTCAGATGGCAAATGGAGGAATAGTCTTGTACTGCTCAGATAAAGGAAAGCATTTTTATAAAAATATGGTACCAAATACCATAGGAGGGTTAAGTAAACTGCACAATTTGAATATAATCCTATAACTTCAAAAACTGTTTCATAAAATATTTAAATCCACTAATGATATTCATGGAAAATTAAAATATGTATTATTACTTATTTTGCTTTTTTGTTTTAATTCACCATACTTAATGATAAATTATATTTTACTATTTTAAGCATTCATAGTAATAACAATAGTTGTTATTATTATTCTTGTTGTTGTTTTGTTGTTATTAATCAATATTGTTTAATTAAACTTGAAAGTCTGACTATATTCCCTTTCCTTTATTACCTGTTTAGTGAAAGCTGAAAATCCTCTAATGATTTTTATGGCAAATGAAATTATTATACATATTATAAATCAACCATTATTAATTATAAATTACTATTAATTAATTTTAAGCATTGATAGTAATAAAAATAATAGTTATTATTTTATTTTTATTTTTTATTATTAAATAAAAATAGTATTTATTTAGTTATTTCTTAAGAAAATCTCATAGTTCCAATGTCTGTTTTATAGTGGCTGTAAATACACGTCTAAATTTTATGGAAAATTATAATTTTGAGGTCAATTTATTCACATGAGGTGAAGTGTTTTAAAATTATTATTATTTGATTAATTTATTATTAAAAAACTTTTATCGTTGAAGCCAGAAGGTTATACGACCAGTGACGTCATCTCCGTGCGCCTCCACAATACACGTGGAGTTCCAGCGGTGAAGCACGACACGGTGAAAAGTGTCTAAATACTGCTGGATAACCGTTAAAAACAGAAATCATGGGTAAAAAACTGAAAGTGGGAAAAACCCGAAAGGACAAATTCTATCACCTGGCAAAAGAAACCGGTAAGTCGTGTAAACTGGTGTTAGATTGCTGCATGCGAGTTAGATCTGGATAATTATTCATACTTGGCCGTATTCAGTTGTTATTGATCTTCACAATCTGACATAATATGCTTGTATTTATGTGTATGTACTACAACTAAGTTGTGTAAGTCAACGTAAACAATTTGTTCTACAATAATCATATACCTCTAGAGTGCCCAGTCGTTTATATATTTCAGGTTGTTATAACTTGTTGCTTATTGTTTGTCATGTCTTATATTTAAGGTTATCGGTCCAGATCATCGTTCAAGCTCATTCAACTCAATCGCAAATTCCAGTTTCTTCAGAAAGCTCGAGCTGTAGTGGATCTGTGTGCAGCACCTGGTGGATGGTGAGTTGATCTTTCACAGTATTAACTGATTATTATTTCCATATTGATGCAGTATATTCATGGCCATTGAAATCTCTCATTCAAATCCAGGTTGCAGGTGGCATCCAAGTTCATGCCTGTATCCAGTCTTATTATTGGTGTGGATCTGGTCCCAATCAAACCCATCCCAAATGTCGTCACATTACAGGAGGACATCACAACTGATAAATGCAGACAGGTCAGATCACGGTTAAATCTGACTTTATCTAAACTGCACGTGTAATACTAAAGCAGCACTGACGAACGCTCTTTGTCCATCAGGCTATCAGAAAAGAGCTGCAGACGTGGAAAGTGGACGTTGTTCTTAATGATGGCGCTCCCAACGTCGGAGCCAACTGGCAGCATGACGCCTTTACTCAAGGTATGTGAGAACAACACGTGTGTAAAGGTAGAAATGGTTTCTTAAAATCGTTTCACTTTCTTTGAGTATTTATGTATAAATGGTCACGAGTTATGTGTCTTCTGTAGCTCATCTTACCCTAATGGCGCTCAAACTGGCCTGCGAGTTTCTCACGAAAGGTGGGACGTTTGTCACAAAGGTTTTCCGCTCTAAAGACTATCAGCCTCTCATCTGGATCTTCCAGCAGTTCTTTAAGAAGGTGCAGGCCACCAAACCACAGGCCTCCCGAAATGAATCCGCTGAGATCTTTGTCGTCTGTCAAGGTAAATCAAACTTTTCATGACTGTCTATGTAAATAAAGTATAAACGAGCTCATTGAGGTGCTTGAGTTTAGCATTTAGAGGTTTAAGTACTGGAATACTTGGAAAATCGGCTTGTTTTGTTGTAAAGTGCTTGAAATTCAAATAGAACGTTTGCTCCGTGTAATGTGTGTCCATCAAGCACGAGAGCCACACGCTCCACTTTCACTGAATTATGGATATTTATTTAAAAACAAACATGCATTTTAATCATAGCGCAGAAGCGGTAAATCAAACACGCAAATCCTCTCGTTAATGTGCGCTCAACCGAAACATTTGGAATGTCGCCATTCTTAAAGAGACAGTAATATTTTAGCACTCGCTATACAAATGAACGAAAACTCAATGTAAATGCTTGTAAATTGACAGCTTATGTTATATATGCAATTTCAAGACACATTAATTGATGGGAGGTCAAATCTGTGCATTTTTATAAGCTAAAATGTGATAATGATGACAAATGAATTATAAATATGAAAATATACACTTTCAAAAATAAATAAAATGTGTATGTGTGAAATGGTGCGTTACTTTTCCTGCCCGTATTCCACCTTTATACAGTTGTTAATGGTCTGTTCAAGACATGTCAGAATTACTGTAATTATGAGTTTGACTAGTAAGTCTCATTTACATCGAGCTGGAAACTCTGAATTATGGGTATTTTTTTATCCATGATGGCAAAGCCCAATTTTCAGCTGCCATTACTCCAGTCTACTAAGAAACGAATGTGTCACATAATCCTTAAGAAATCATTTAATGTGTTATTTTAGTACTAAAGTAACATTTCTTTTTGAATGGTTAAAATGGTTGTGCTACTTAATGAAGTGTGGAAATTGCAGTATAGTGTCTTTTTAGAGGTTTAACATTTTTTTTAGTGACTTAAAACCTGCAAATCAAATTCCAGTTTGAAGAATAACCACACACAAAAAAACAACATATTCTCAAATTTCATCAATCTGTTGTTCTTTAGAGAGATGAAGGCTGTTTCATGCACTTCTGTATTGAAACTTGATTTAAATGGGACATAGAGAGTTTGTTTTATCTGGGACAACCCAGATGCACAACAACACGAATACAAGTACATCAGGGTCACGAATTTGAGAAACTGACTCTCCACAGGTCCTAAACTAGCAGCTTTAATGAACAGTATATTAGTGTGTGTATATATATATATATTCAGTACAGGATTCTTGGAAGAACCGACAGTTTGAAGCATGCATGATTTATTATTAAATAAATAATACATTTTTGCAATTATTTTCAATCAATTGAATGCATCCTCTGAAGTTTTTTGTTGCGTTTGATCAACCACTAACTCTTGAATAAGAGACATTATTCAAAAGTAGTACAACTAATGTACTAAAGCATTGCTGAGAGAAATCTGAACATTTACCAGCCCGTGGACAATCACAGACATTATCAGTCGCGTAGCGGGAAATTTGGTCTCATATGGGAGTGGTTTAATCGCGTTGTAGAGAGTTGCGATTAAAAGCTACATCTTTGGATTTAAGATCAAGATCATTCAAATCATGATGTATCGAAAAAAAATCTATTTATACTAGGGACGTATTGGCTGCTGATATTTATCGTCCAATTAATGACTAATGTAAAACCATCGGCAATTGGGTTTAATCATGAAAATGCTGCTATGAAAAACCGATGATTCGTTTAATTAACTATCATCACATTTTGGCACTCCAAAGACCATTTAATATTTAATTTGTAATCTTTTTATCTTTCATTTTGGCTCTATTTAACATTTTGGCCGGTCATGTGTTCAACAGATCCAATCCATGTTCAGTGGAAGTACTTTTTAATTATAGCAAAAGCTTTTGTAGCACTTTGTACATTTTTAAAACACAATTCCTGAGCAAAACAATACATCCCTAATTTTTACCCAGTCCTGCTGAATCATATTAAAAGTGCAGCGTTCTCTCACTTGAATAAAGTCTTTGTAAATTGATGCTGGAAAAAGCACTTGAAAGTCCTGGAAGTTGCCCGTATGAACCCTGTCTGTCCAAATAAAGTTTCTGTTTGTCTTTCTGTCTTTATTTTCACCCATAAATGTACTGAAATAAGAAATATATTAAGAATATGTACACTTCTTTTTTGTTCCCTTTTAGGTTTTTTGGCCCCGGATAAAATTGACAACAAGTTCTTTGACCCCAAGCATGCTTTTAAAGAGGTCGACGTTCAAGTGAAAACTGTTAAAGAGCTGATAACTACAAAAAAGCCCAAAGTAGGTGTTTTACATTGTGCTCATGTTGACATGTACATGGTCCTATTCAAAATCCCTAAACCAAGACCAAATTTTGGTTTCAAGCTACATCCACCAAACTTGGCACAGACCTTCAGACTGTTCTGACTTGAGTTGCTGTGACTTTTCTAACTGATCAGAATTGCGGTTTTCGTACAGCGGCTGATCAAAGATTCCCAAAATCCCATAGATGTACATTAACAGAATGTTCAAACGGGCCAAGACTAAATTAAACAAGCCCTTCAGTCTTCTTTAACTGTCTCACTCTCTCTTTCTTGCTTTTTTTTCAATCTATAACCTTCAAACTTTTTAATCTATTGATTTATTGCATATTTTTGTTTGACTTATATTTGACTTTCTACTGTTTTTCAGGCAGAAGGCTACAGTGACGGTGACCTCACTCTCTATCACACTTTCTCAGTAACTGAATTCTTAAGAGCCGAAAACCCGGTCGATTTCTTGAGCAAAGCCAGCGAAGTAAGTTTTCGAAGAGTATTATTTGCCAACCTCATGAATGTGTTTCAGTACGATGAGCTTCTAATTTCAACCTTTTGTTTTGTTTAGATAACCTTTGATAACCCAGCGCTAGAATCCCACTCCGCTACTTTCTCAGAAATCAAAGAATGTTGTCGTGACATTAAGGTCTTGGGACGAAAGGAATTGCGGTGAGTCCCAATGTTTGGTAAAAAAAAAAAAATAATACTATTATTTTTTTAAAATTTGTTATTATTATTATCCCAATGTTGGAATGCCCAATTCCCACTACTTAGTAGGTCCTCGTGGTGGCGCGGTTACTCGCCTCACTCCAGGTGGCGGAGGACGAGTCTCAGTTGCCTCCGCTTCTGAGACCGTCAATCCGCGCATCTGATCACGTGACTCGTTGTGCATGACACCGCGGAGACTCACAGCATGTGGAGACTCATGCTACTCTCCACGATCCACACACAACTCACCACACGCCCCATTGAGAGAACCACTAATCACCACCACGAGGAGGTTACCCCATGTGACTCTACCCTCCCTAGCAACCGGGACAATTTGGTTGCTAAGGAGACCCGACTGGAGTCACTCACGACTCTAGGGGTGATAGTCAGCGTCAATACTCCAAGCGATTTTACTATTCTTAAATGTGGAAAATAATACTAATAACGAATGTAGGCGTGTCCAAACTGTTGACTGGAAATGTTTGCCTGTTTTGTCGTCAGTTTGTTGCTGTCATGGAGGTCTAAGCTTAGGAGGTTCATGGCTAGAAAACTGAAGGTGGAAGCCAAACAACCAGACCAGGATATCCGGTACGTTATGACCTCCATAAAGCCGCAAAAACAATAATTTTATTAGTTTGACAACTTGTTGTTATTAATCATATATTTTCCCGTAGCCTCAGCTCAGGCGAAGAGAGCGAAACCGACGAGAAGGAAAGCAAGAAAAAAGGAGCCGAAAAAAAGCCAGAGGATGACAAAGCAGACGACGACGATGATGAAGATGACGAAGAGGAAATGGAGAAGAAGTTGGCGGAACTGAAGGCCGAAGAGATCGCAGAGCTTAAACGGTAAAGATTGATCACTTTTGATCGTTTTTAACCTCCACACCGTTTCAGAGGTTTAATGTACGGTTTTGCTGTAAACAGGAAAAAGAAGAAGCTTCTAAAGGAAAGGAGGAAGCAGAGAGAGAGGGTGGAGCTGAAGATGGACCTTCCTGGAGTCTCCATCGCCGACGATCACGATTCATCCATGTTTTCACTCAGTACCATCAAGAAAGCCCAGGCAAGAGCGACGCATAAGCCTACAAATGCCTAATAATATGATCATAATAAGGTTGTCAAGTTTCAGAAGTCAATACCGGTGAACTTTCACGATTCTCGATACTAATTTTGATACCACAGCAAAACTAACATGCTATTAATCGTAATAAAAAGTTCATATTTCATATAAAATTTTAAACTAACTTTCAGCTTTTCAGTATTTCCCAATTAAGGAAACATTGCTTGAAGCTTTTCAACTAAACAGTCAGTAATAAAGCACAAATAAAATGATCAAATTGTAGTTTTTTTAGATTTTATGATCAACTGACATATGGACAATTTTGACATCCCTAAAACAAATAAGCACAAATAATTACAATGTTATATTTTGATTTAGCTTTTCTGTAGCGGTCGTAGATTGTTGTCGTCACAGCTAATACACTGGTTATATATAAAGTTGTAATTGATTTGTAGGTCAAACGATAGTGGATTTTTGCCGATACCGATAACTAAGGTGGTGGTAAAGGCCGATAACCGATTAATCAGCCGATATTTTGTTAAAATCGCATTTGAATATGAAAAAATGTCCTACTCTTTCACAGGCGCAGGCTAAAAGAGTCCAACATTAATAAAACCACCGTTGTAGTTCCCAAAATCCCCAAAATGATCAGAACAAAATGAAGATTTTGTGCCTTATGACTTTTAACTCTAAACAAGACTAAAATACTCAAGGGACTCTTATTTTGAAATGACAGACTAAAGCCCAAAGCATACTCCGCTCGTTGTCTGTGTACAGTCATAGTATTCTCCATGTGATGGTGCGTGCATATACAGGCATATCATTTCTCTTCAGGAGTTTAGACCCATAAAGATGTCTTTATGTTCCTTCAAACTCGAGGTATATAAATGCAGGTGTCTCTTGACCTCTTGCAGTAAAAATACTATTCGAATTTCGCAAAGTTGTGCTTTGCTCGCCATATATACAGTGAGATGCGTGTTCAATCCTGAACAGCAGTTATAACAGAATGCACTGGGTGGCGCTGTTGAGTTGATCACATGTGTTGAGCAAACGGTTCTGTCAGTACCTTCAGATGGACACCAGAAAAGCGGGTTATTGTGAGACCGCTGGGTTATTGTTTAAATATACTGGATAAGCGGTGCACACTTTACTCTCGTATATGTGCAGCTCGTCAGAAAGCAGCGTCACCATAGCAACGTAATCCCCACAAAGCTTGTTTTTTTTTTTTTAATGTTGATAAAGTGCATTACATTCTTGTGGCAGAAGAGTTCATCATTAATAAGACAAAAAGTGTCTTTAGAATACAATGTATCGTTTATTATCATATTATTGATCATAAGTCAATCATTGGCACACAGTTCACAGCAATCCATTACACAAGTGAATTTGTCAATCAGTTGGAGATTTATTATGAGGGATTGTTTAAGGATGAACACCTGCGTCACACATTTTTTTTGTTTTTGAGAAACAGGTCAGGGGTATACAATAGTACACAATACTACAGCTATATTTGACAATAATGCCGAGACATTATATTCATTAGTGCTTTTCAATGCTTTGGAGCTGTTGGAGGTACAAAGAGTATTTAAATATTATTTCAAGTCTTTACAAAAATGTGCAAATAGGGGCTTTATTAGACATAAATGTACAATTATGTATTAAAACTTGGCAAGAAAAATAAACAGATTAATCAGAAAATATTTACTTTTTAAATGATCAAAACTGTGGAAACCAAATAAAACATAAAGCAAAGAAAAACTAGTTAAAATAGAGGTACGTACAAACAAACTAAATTTTTCTCCAGAATACTACAGCGTGGACACATTCCCAAAAAAGGTGAGGGGCAGATTTATCTCCAGCGTTACAGACGGAGCAAAGTGGACCTGTTTCAGGGAGTTTCTTAAATAAAGATTGACGGGGTAAAAACAGTGTAACAGTTTAAAGGACACATCCTTAACCTTAATTAAATATTTGTGAGGTAAAGACCAAACGACCTGCGTCAGACATGCTTGTGTCGCGTCTCGGGTGTGTTGCATCATAAACATACATGTTTAGGTCACTGTGTGAAGTTAAATATAGTTTAATACTCAATCTTTAAACACATCTTGAGATTCCTTAAAGTTTGGATTTCCGCTCCATCAAGTGTTTTGACGGCAAGAATGTAACGTATGTTTGTGTTGTTCTGCTGAAGTGTTTCTTCACTGTATAAACTGTGTGTTGCTCACACAGCTGGAGTTTCACTTACTGCCCCCTGGAGTAAACAGGTGGTACTACAAGCATTTCTCAGGTATTTCTCAGGAAAGCGTTGCGATTAATTGCGTAATTTTTTTTTTACGCATTATTTTTTGTAAAAATAATCGCTCGTTATTAACGCATTAAATAGGCAGCCCTAATAATTATATATTGATATTAATATGTATAATCATTATATATTGAGTTATTGTTATATGAGGCTTTCTCAGCAAAATATTTGTATATGCGATTAATCACGATTAAATAATCAGGACACCATGTAATTAATTTGATTAAAAAAAAATATCGATTGACAGCCCTTAATATATATATATATTCTCTCCAGATGAGGTTTAATGAGGAATACATTTTATTATTATTATCAATATATGAAGTTAAACAATGTATTTCCTGACGCAGAACATTTCGGTATAGTTACGTTTCTTTGCTTGCCTCTTCGTTTCAATTTAAAACACTTGATAATCCAATCAACATAAAAAAATGTGCATTTAAGTGAGGATAAAAATATGGATGAATATTGTCAAAAATGAAAAATGTAGATATCATAGCAAAATCCCCACGAGGTGTCTGTGACTGTTTTATTTGATCTCTAAAGGCCGTTTTTGTACTGTAGACTCGAGACATTTCAACCGTAGAATCCGCCAGCGCACTCGGCAAAGATTTCCGATAACCAATAGTTCCAGAAAGCGACTATCGGCACCGATTAATGGGTACAACCGATATATCGGATCTACCTATAGTATGTTAACGAACTCTAAAGATGTATGTGGATTTGTTTTCCTCCAGTCGCTCCGTGAAATCACTCTGGGTGATATGAAAGGAGCGAACGCTCTGGAAGACGATGAGGAAGATTTGTACTTCTCTGAATCTGAAGACGAGCGCATGTCTCTGGCCTCTGACCTTGACTCAGACGACCTCGAAGAAATCGAGAAGAAGGAGAAAGAAATAAAAAAAAAGACTCCCAAGAAGAAAAGGTACTGCGCAATCTTGTTTCCTTTCTTTATTTTTCCTTTGTTTGCTGAATTATTTGACAATATCTGCTACAAGTAAAAGGTGTCGCAACGTCTTTATTTCAATATGTGTGCGAACGCGATTTGAGAGCTGTGGCGGAAGGGAAGAACGTACATTTTCGATTCTACGCAAGTCATACGTAAAATCGAGTGGTTTCAGATGACTTGTAATATGGCGTACGAGTCGAATGGACGAATTTTACAGTATTTTATTTGTTGTTTTCATGAGATGTTTAAGTACGTTTTGTTTTTTGGTTTCTCTGCAGAGTTTCGTTCGCCAACGAGGAGCAGGACGAGGGAGAAGCGAGCGGGAACAAATTACTCGTTGAACTCGAAGGAAAAGACGAAAAGAAAGAACGAGAGACCAATATGTGGTTCAGCAAGGTAATTGAATCACTTGCTTACTTGTTTCAACTACAACAGGACGGCACTATTTCTAAGTTTTGATAATGCGATACGAAAGTCAAATCAATTCAATGTCGTGCTAATTTGCGTTTACGATGAACGTCTGCGCAGGGCATCTTCACGGAGTTGGATTTGGACGATGACAAAGACGCTATCAAGGAACTCAAGCAAACGCAACTACTGCAAAATAATCAGCCTGCAACTTCAGGAAAAGGCACAAAGAGGAAAGCTGATGAGGCGGAGCCTGCCAAACAGGAAGATGAAGTAGCCACGCCCACACAGGAAGCGAAGAAGGCGGAAGATAAAGACAACCGTGACAGTGATTCTGACGATGACAGCAGTGATAATGACGATGAGAGGTGACGTTTATAATAGGCGCTTGCATGCTTTCCCGTTTTGAATGATCTCACGAAAGTGCGAAAATGGGTCCAGCTTAGCATGCTCTTGTCAATGTGATGTCGCACTCCCAAAACCTTCCGAATGCAATTTATGACGTAATAAAGTACGCATTGCATTCTCAGTTAGTGGTATATTAGCAGGACTGTCTTCTGTGGTCAGTTTTGTATTTCTGTTGACATGTTTATAGCGGTGTTTAATCGCACTGGCATTTGAATGTCTTTATATTGAGCTTTATTACCACCACAGTGACACAAGAGCATCAAATGTTCCCATTTGTGTACTTTCGTGGAGTATATGCCTGCCAGATCTTTGCGTAACTTGCTCTCTAACAAGAATAAAATGTTTTATTTAACAGCGATATTGCTCAGATGAAAAAAGCTTCCCTGGCTGCCGGCGCGGTGGGGGCAGGCGACGATGACAACTTTCAAGTGGTTCCGGTTGAAAGCATAAGTCAGTTTACACATTGGTTTGGCATAGGTGTACCAAATATTAAAGAGAAGAACATTGCATGTTTAAAAAAAAAAACTGAATATATTGTACATTTTTTCTTCACAGATAAACGGGCTCGAATTCTGGACGCAGAGGGTCTGGCGCTCGGTGCACAAATCGCCACTTCTAAAAAGAGAATGCGAGACCTAATCAACGGCTCCTTCCACAGGTGAGAACACCTGTCCACTAATGAGAAAAATGCTGCAGTAAAGGGTAATGGGTCAGATGAATGTTGCTTAATTTATGGACAATACGCATACTTTTTGCACTTCTGTTTTTGCAGTTTAAAACATTCTTTTAAGGTTTAGTATGCACACAAGGCCATATTGCAATTTCAATCTTAATAGGTTTCAAAGCATTTTGAATGGGTTTTTTTTCTCATCATGTGGCCTATAGGTAAGTGCCGCTTCCACAACCGTCATGTTCGTAAATGGGATTTTTTTCTGCATTTAACGTGACCATGAGAAAGAATAAACTGTTTTGTTTTTTCAAGTGTGTTTTTAAATAATTTTAAAGAAACCATTTTGTCATATTGCCGTTTTCATGCTTATTACCAATATGCCGATCGGTATTAATTTGGTCATAATCGGCCGCTAAATATCAGCAGCTAACACATCGATGTATCCCTAGTACTTTTACTAAACAATTTTTGGAAGTTTTTTTGGAAATAAAATTAAGTCACTTTAATTTGGTGGGCTTGTCACAGATCTAGTTGCATTTTTGACGTAATCAAGTAATCTTTGTGGTGCTTTTTAGGTTTGCTAACTCTGAGGACATGACCGAAGTCCCTGCTTGGTTTGTTGATGATGAAAAGAAGCACCGGAAAGTTCCGCTTCCTGTCACCAAAGAGATGGTGGAGGAATACAAGCAAAAATGGCGGGAAATCAACGCCCGTCCAATCAAAAGAGTGGCAGAGGCCAAAGCCCGCAAGAAGAGAAGGGTGAGGCTCACAAGATGGGGGAATACTTGAACAATGAGAATTAAAGAAATAATGAGAACGGCTCTCATAACGGGCCATGTCATAGAAAACAAAAGAAACAAATATTTTTATGTAATATGTAGACATTAACGTTCAAAAGCTACAGCCATTTTATTCAGATCATTTATGAAAACTAAACCACAAAAATGTGTCATGGTTTCCGTGATCTTCGACAATCTGGAAATATCAAGACATTTTTAAAGGTCTGGAATAGTGAATATAAACGTAATGGGTAGTAGTATAAATTTGAGGTAAGTTTTTGGTGCAATCTTTGACAATATTAGAAGCATACGCACATTTGTAGTGACATCTGAAGTGCGTATGCTCCTAATATTATCAAAGATTGCACCAAAAACTTTTAGTAAAAACGCAGAGAGACTATAATGTTTTTGCATAAATTAGTAGTTCAATGATGATTGTCATTGTGTCAAAAAGCATAAAACACAAATTAACTTGCATATCGGTTATCGGACACTTAAAATCGATAACGATTTTTTTTTTTTTTTTAAACTATTGGTAGATCTCTAATGTATTCTTTGCATAAATTAATAGTCTAATGATTATTATTGCATCAAAAAGCATAAAACGCTAATTATCTGGTTTTGCATATCGGTTATCGGACAATTAAAATAATCGGTATCGGTCAAAAACAACTATCGGTAGATCTCTAATGTATTATTTGCATAAATTAATATTCAAATGATTATTATTGTGTCAAAGAACATAAAACAATAATTATCTGGTTTTGCATATCGGTTATTGGACACATAAAAAATTATCGGTAACGGTCAAAAACAACTATCGGTAGATCTCTAAAATGTATTCATTGCATAAATTAATAGTCTAATGATTATTATTGTGTCAAAAAACATAAAACACTAATTATCTGGTTTTTCTTATCGTTATCGGACACTAAAAAAAATTTAAATGATCGGTAACGGTCAAAAACAACTATCGGTAGATCTCTAATGTATTATTTGCATAAATTAATATTCGAATGATTATTATTGTGTCAAAAAACATAAAACAATAATTATCTGGTTTTGCATATCGGTTATCGGATACTTAAAAATAATCGGTATCGGGAGGAAAAAAGCAATATCGAAGATATCTATATTTAATGTATTGTTTGCATAAATTAATAGTTTAATGATTATTATTGTCAAAAAGCATAAACACTTATCATTTGTTTTGCATGTTGGTCATCGGACTCTTAATTATTAAAAAAAAAAATTGCATAAATTATTGTCATATAATTATGAACAAAATTGTACATAAAATTATTTAAGAAAAGTTTAACCCAAGTAACGTACTTTAAAGTCAGCAATTGTAATCTGACTACTAGAATTTATCATGTAATGTTTTACACCACTTTTGAACTAAAGTTAGATTACTATAATTACTTCTAATTCTAATTAGAATACAACACTGATTCTAATTTCATTTTAAATGCTTTTTTTTGTGTTGCAGATGCTGAAGAAGATGGATCAAGCGAAGAAAAAGGCTGAAGCTGTTGTAAACACCGTGGATATTTCGGAGCGAGAGAAAATGGCGCAGCTCAAGAGGTCAGTCTTGGCATCAATACAGCGCTCAATCACAAACTTTAAAAACCTTTTAAAACATCTCTAATTGCAATTTTGTCATTATTTTGTATCTTTCTCTTCCGCAGCATCTACAAAAAGGCTGGTGTTGGCAAAGAGAAGAGAGAGGTCACGTATGTGGTGTCCAAGAAGGGCGCCGGACGCAAAGTGCGCCGCCCAGCTGGGGTTAAGGGTGCTTTCCGTGTGGTGGATGGACGAATGAAGAAAGACACGAGGGGCATGAAGAAGGATCAGAGAGAGCGAGGCAAAGGGGGGAGGGGCAATAAAGGAGGGCGGGGCATGAAAGGAGGGCAGGGCGTGAAAGGAGGGCGGGGAATGAAAGGAGGGCATGGAATGAAAGGAGGAAAAGGACGTCCGAATAAGAAGTGATTGACCACTTCCTGCCATGCCACGGCCTCTCAAACTGCTTTTAATTTAGCCGAGATCAAGGCTAGCTGTGTCTCAGTGACCGGGCTGTAGTGTATTTTATCTAGTACTCTACGCTGGTCTGATGTTTTGGTCTATCGAAAGGCCACTTTGTAATTACCAGCAGCATGTTATTCAGCTCGGACTTTGATATACTTGATTACGAGTAATGGTCTGAACCCTTAGACCAATCAGATCTGGTTCAGAGTTTTGATGTTTCTCAGCAGTGCTGTTTCTTTTCATGTCCAATGTCCTTAATTTTGGAGGACCTTCAGGTGTATACGTTAAACTCTTGAGTTGTATGGGTTAATTGTGCTTGAAATATTATCAAAGCAATATTCTGCTTGTATTGTTATTGTTGGAAAAAATACTAATTGAAATAACCGCTGTTAACTGAAATTAAAATACTTTTAGAAATACCACAAAAAAATTGTCTTTTTTATATCCATAATTTGAGTTTTGGGGTTTTCTGGTCTTAAGTGCATGGCATTTTTTGCTTTGCCATTATTTTGAGTGGTAAAATACTATCTAAGTGGTAAATATTGATTATATCAATAATGTATAAGATCATGCAAACCATTTAAACAGTCTTTTATCGGGTAACGGTCAAAATAGGTTCACCCACAATTTTTGCTCTTCTTGTAAATACCTTTAGCAGTTTGTTCAGTGTGCGATGGTCTGTTTACATTTTGACTGACAAAACAGGTGGAAAAACTGCCAATTTAAAAATCTCACGTAAATGTTTTCTTGTGTTGTTGGTCTTTTATATTTGGCTCTATATATATATGTATATGTATGTACAACTCTTATAGCTATAACTGGTGTGACGTGCTTCCCATCCTACAAACTAGACATAGACCGATAATCAGTTTGACCGATATTTTTCCTAGTCATCACACTTCTCTGGATATCAGTTCTTTAATATTGAGTCAACCGATAAATAAGGCCATTTTGGTGGGTCTCAAACAAATAGCCCCAAAAAACGTCATTACACCACGGAGTGTTTAACAGGAAACATTGGGGTTCACAGTTGAAGTATCTTATTTAATTTGTTTATGTAAAATTTCAGCTGTTACTCAGTGTATTAAACATTCAAAATGCATGTTTTTATTATTGTAGTGTAATGATTAATATTATTAAAAAGCATTAATAAAACTAAATATCGGTTCCACATATCGGTTAACGGACACTTAAAAATGATCTGTATGGGTCGAAAACACTTAGTATATATATCCATATTATTTAATGTATTCTTTGCATTAATGTGTAGTCTAATGATGATTGCTATTGTCAAAAAGCTTATTACACTTATTAAAAATTGGTTGTGCATATCGGTTATCAGACACTATAATCGGTATCGGTCGAAAACGACTATCGGTAGATCCCTGTAATATATTCTTTACATTAATTGGTAGTCTAATGATTATTAGCATTTCAAAAAGCACGAAATGCTAACTGGTTGCGCAGAGCAGTTATCGGACACAACAATATCGGTATCGGTCGAAAAAATCTAGATTTGTAGATCTCTATAATGTATAATAATAGAGTACATTTAATAGTCAAATTCTTACTGTCTAAAAGCATAATTAACTTAGTTCATAGCAGTTATCAGACACTTAAAATAAACTGGTATCGGTTGAAAAAACTTGGTTGACCTCTAGAATGTATTTGCATAAATTAATGGTCTAATGATTATTATTATTATTATTATTATTGTCAAAAAGCATGAAACACTTATAAACTGGTTTTGCATATTGGTTTTAGGAAATGTAAAAAATTATTGGCTATCAGGCAATTAAAAATAATTTTATTGGCTGAAAAAAACAATATTGTGTGTGTGTGTGTGTGTGTGTGTATGTATATATATATATATATATATATAATTTATTTATTTAATAAATAATTAATTAATAATTAAGTAATTAATTTTATGCATTAATTACTTTCAAATCACTTTATTATCACAACAGTGGGTGAAAGTCTTGGGTGCATTTCCAAGCAATATAGCAGTATGATAATTATAATAAA
Source organism: Moxostoma hubbsi (assembly GCA_032164185.1). NCBI lineage: Eukaryota > Metazoa > Chordata > Actinopteri > Cypriniformes > Catostomidae > Moxostoma > Moxostoma hubbsi. The sequence continues at coordinate 13,871,427 of JAVLUX010000163.1, forward strand.
CATCTGATTTACACATCTCTTACACAACACACTATACACATAATAATATACAGTATACACAAAATAGGATGACTGTATACAATAAAAATACATTGTACCCCCCGGCTGATGCGGGTCATGATGTTGCTTTACCACCTGCCTGATGGTAGCAGTGAGAGTAGCCCATGGCACAGGTGGTCCTCCGAGCTTTTTTGACACACCGCCTGGTATAGATGTCCTGGAGCCCTGAAGCTCACGTCCGATGATGTGTCTGGCAGTTCGCAGACACATTGTAATCTAATGATTATTATTGTTAAAAGAGCATAAACACTTTTTTTTGTATATGTTATCAGACACTTAAAAATGATTTGTATCGGTCGAAACAACTATCGGTAGATCTCTATAATGTATTCTTTGCATAAATTATGCATCTGATGATTAATACTGTCAAAAAGCATAAAACAATAATTAAATGGTTTTGCATTATCGGACACTTAAATCATCTGTATTGTAAAAAATGATAGCGTAGATATCTTATATTTAATGTATTGTTGACAAATTTTATAGTCAAGTATTATTGTCAAAAACACTTGTTTTGCATATCGGTTATCGGACACTTACAAATAACCAGTATTGGTAAAAATAAAAACAATATTGGTAGATCTCTGTAATGTATAATTTGCATAAATTAAGTCTAACGATTATTATTGTCAAAAATAATAAAAAATAATTAATTGGTTTTGCATTATCGGACACTTTAAAATAATCGGTATCGGTCCAAGAAAATAATAGCGTAGATATCTATATTTAATGTATTGTTTACATAAATTGCTTTAATATTCTGAGTATTGTTGTGTCCAAATGCATAAACGCATATTCAAAATTAGTTTTTCATATCGGTTATCGGACACTTAAAAATAACCGATATCGGTAAAAAAATAAATATATATTTTTTAAATAATTATCTGTAGATTTCTTTAATATATTATTTACGTAACGTAATAGTCTAATGATTAATAGTGTGTTAAAAAGCATAAAATGCTAATGTACTGGTTTGAAATATCGGTTATCGGACACTTAAAAATAACCGATATCGTTACAAATTTTTTTTACATTTATTTTTTTAAATAATTATCTGTAGATTTCTATAATGTATTATTTACGTAACTTAATAATCTAATGATTAATAGTGTGTCAAAAAACATAAAATGCTAATGTACTGGTTGTACATATCGGTTATCGGACACTTAAAAATAACCGATATCGGTAAAAAAATAAATAAATATATATATTTTTAAAATAATTATCTGTGGATTTCTATAATGTATTATTTACGTAACGTAATAGTCTAATGATTAATAGTGTGTCAAAAAGCATAAAATGCTAATGTACTGGTTTGTCATATCAGTTATCGGCCACTTAAAAATAACCGATATCGGTACAAATTTTTTTTACATTTATTTTTTTAAATAATTATCTGTAGATTTCTATAATGTATTATTTACGTAACTTAATAATCTAATGATTAATAGTGTGTCAAAAAACATAAAATGCTAATGTACTGGTTGTACATATCGGTTATCGGACACTTAAAAATAACCGATATCGGTAAAAAAATAAATAAATATATATATTTTTAAAATAATTATCTGTGGATTTCTATAATGTATTATTTACGTAACGTAATAGTCTAATGATTAATAGTGTGTTAAAAAGCATAAAATGCTAATGTACTGGTTTGAAATATCGGTTATCGGACACTTAAAAATAACCGATATCGGTACAAATTTTTTTTACATTTTTTTTTTTAAATAATTATCTGTAGATTTCTATAATGTATTATTTACGTAACTTAATAATCTAATGATTAATAGTGTCAAAAAACATAAAATGCTAATGTACTGGTTGTACATATCGGTTATCGGACACCTAAAAAATCAGTTAAAAAAATATCGGTAGATTTCTACTACAAACTATGTAATCATCTCTTCTCCCAAACTGGTTTGGTTTGACCCCCAACAGGGCTGGTAGGCAAAAGCCAACACTTTCTACCAGGATTCATCAGCAAATTTCAGCCCAAATGACGAAGAGATGGAGAGCAGCTAGAAAGAGAGAGAGGCAAGTGAGTGTCAACACAAGGGTGGCATACGTCAAGAAACGTCCCACATTGCATTCTGAGACCATTGTTGATGTAGAAGACTGGTGAGATTGTAATGGAACGAGAGAATGAGTAAACGAGTGCAAAAGATGTGCATTACCTCATTTCTCACATGTTGGACTGGATCATTCGCTCTATTGTGGCTGGAACAATGATGGCCAAGCGAAAAGAGCTTAAAAACCCAAGAAACAGACAGACAGACATCGAGCTACAGGACTAACAACAGCCAACAAAGAGGTATGTAAAACTAAGTTATTTACATACGTATACATGCATAAGTATAAGAACTAACTCAAAACCTTACTTTTATAAAATCTTGGTAAAATCATGACTTTTTCAGTGAAACTACTTCATTAGATTTGTTATAGGATAATCTTTATCTTGGGATTGTGAATGCACTTGCTTGTTTTGAAATAATTTGAGGATTGCTTGGAGATACAATCCACTTGTTGTCTTTAAATTGTGACATTGCTGCAAACAAAGGCCTGGTTTGTTCTATGCGCATTTAAAAATGCATTTTATGGCATGTTCATGGAGATTCAGTATGAATAGCTCTCTTATGTACTTTATGAATAGAAAATAGTGGTAAACTGGTTTTGCATTGCTTTTCCAGACACTGCTGGAAGTGTATGGGTGCGCGCGTGCGTATGGGTGCGCGCGTGCGTGAGTGTCTGTGCGTGCGTGCGCGCGGGCGCGCGCGCTCGCTCGTGTTTGATTACAGCCTTTGTTTTAAAATGTGCTGATGTAGTTTGTGCTGCGTGAACAATTTGCATTCAAAACCTACTTATGCATATTAAAAACAGATAAAGCTTGATTGGTTGGATGCTCAGTTTGATGTGAGCCAAATGCAGATGGCACAGAACTGTTTCTGTCCAAACTTACGGAAAAGTTGAATGGACTATATATGCAAGTGAACTGTTGGCGAGTGTGAACAGTGTTATCAACCTTGTAAAGAGATTTAAATGGTTTTGCAAAAGTGATAATGCCTTGTTACCCTTTGATGTGCCTTTAAGTGCTGTGCAAATGCAATGGTATTTGTGTATGGAATATCGAAGTACCATATAATCACTATACAATGGTCAAACCACAGTACTTGTGACTGGCTGGAGTCACTCGGCATGACCTGGATTCGATCTCGTGACTCCAGGTGTGATAGACACTATAGATCTACATTATAAAAGTGTGTGTGTGTGTATGTATATATATATGTATATATGTACGTATATGTGGCTGTCCTTTTCTGCATATCGTAGCGCCATTTTGTGGTCCGTTCTGTATAACGTGCCGGCTCATTTTAGCTTTTCGTGGCTGACCCACCGGACCCTCAGTTCTCCCGATGGCCAGTCCGCCCCTGTTTGGCCCAAAAGTGCATCAGCCCACGTGTGTGTGTGTGTGTGTGTGTGTGAGTGACAGAGAGAGAGTTCGATCATCTGTTGCCACTCTCTAGCAGAGATGCTGTCAGCTTTCTCAGTGGAAAAATAGCGTCCAAGTGGGGGTATTTCTCCCTATTTCACGGTAAGAAACAGCAACCAAGTACATTAAACAGCACCATTGTACGGCGTTGGATGTTGGACAAAACGTCGCAAGCGCATAAACGCAGCGTGCAAGTGATTTACAACAGTGTGAGCGCCATGACACAGCTCGAACGTAAAATGTGAACTTGCATATCACAATCTCGAGCACAAAAAATATGATTGTGCACACAAATTAACAACTTGCGAGCTGAAATAACAAAACCGCGAGTCATGATAGGTGTCACACACGAGCACAGATCTGTACAAACGCGCAAGTTATTTTCTGCACACACGCGCAGCTGAAATCTTTACCAGTTTTGGCACAGTTTTGACACTTAGGGGCGGGGCCCAATCCTAACGCTATTGGCCGCTGACCAAATCCTGTATTGATTGCCTGCATCTCTTCGAATCTCTCGTGATTGGTTGTTGTTGGACGAGGACAGTCAGAAAGTGGGAACTTTTTTTTCTTTTTCTTTTTCGACAAAAAAAAAACATACAAAACTCTCTTAGGGGAGAAATAGGAAATATAGATCAATAGGAACAATACAATTATTGTCAGTGTAAATGAAAGAAAAGCGTCCCCTACATAATACTGAACAACAAAAAGCAAACAACAAGGGGGTTTTAGTTTAAAAAAAAAAAAGTCTCAAGAGCAAAAGATTAGAGAAAAAATTTTTAATATTAAAGAAATGTTTTTAAATAAAAGCATCCTTTAGACGTAGCATACAAGTGGATATATATATATATATATACACACACACACACACACACACATATATACACTCACCTAAAGGATTATTAGGAACACCTGTTCAATTTCCCATTAATGCAATTATCTAATCAACCAATCACATGGCAGTTGCTTCAATGCATTTAGGGGTGTGGTCCTGGTCAAGACAATCTCCTGAACTCCAAACTGAATGTCAGAATGGGAAAGAAAGGTGATTTAAGCAATTTTGAGCATGGCATGTTTGTTGGTGCCAGACGGGCCGGTCTGAGTATTTCACAATCTGCTCAGTTACTGGGATTTTCACGCACAACCATTTCTAGGGTTTACAAAGAATGGTGTGAAAAGGGAAAAACATCCAGTATGCGGCAGTCCTGTGGGCGAAAATGCCTTGTTGATGCTAGAGGTCAGAGGAGAATGGGCCGACTGATTCAAGCTGATAGAAGAGCAACTTTGACTGAAATAACCACTCGTTACAACCGAGGTAATGCAGCAAAGCATTTGTGAAGCCACAACATGCACAACCTTGAGGCGGATGGACTACAACAGCAGAAGACCCCACCGGGTACCACTCATCTCCACTACAAATAGGAAAAAGAGGCTACAATTTGCAAGAGCTCACCAAAATTGGACAGTTGAAGACTGGAAAAATGTTGCCTGGTCTGATGAGTCTCGATTTCTGTTGAGACATTCAGATGGTAGAGTCAGAATTTGGCGTAAACAGAATGAGAACATGGATCCATCATGCCTTGTTACCACTGTGCAGGCTGGTGGTGGTGGTGTAATGGTGTGGGGGATGTTTTCTTGGCACACTTTAGGCCCCTTAGTGCCAATTGGGCATCGTTTAAATGCCACGGCCTACCTGAGCATTGTTTCTGACCATGTCCATCCCTTTATGGCCACCATGTACCCATCCTCTGATGGCTACTTCCAGCAGGATAATGCACCTTGTCACAAAGCTCAAATCATTTCAAATTGGTTTCTTGAACATGACAATGAGTTCACTGTACTAAAATGGCCCCCACAGTCACCAGATCTCAACCCAATAGAGCATCTTTGGGATGTGGTGGAACGGGAGCTTCGTGCCCTGGATGTGCATCCCACAAATCTCCATCAACTGCAAGATGCTATCCTATCAATATGGGCCAACATTTCTAAAGAATGCTTTCAGCACCTTGTTGAATCAATGCCACGTAGAATTAAGGCAGTTCTGAAGGCGAAAGGGGGTCAAACACAGTATTAGTATGATGTTCCTAATAATCCTTTAGGTGAGTGTATATAAATGTGTGTGTGTTTATATATATATATATACTGTATATATATATATATATATATATATATATATATATATATATATATATATGTGTGTGTGTGTGTGTATGTATATATATATATATATATGTGTGTTTGTGTGTGTGTGTATATATATATATATATATATATATATATATATATATATATATATATGTGTGTGTGTGTGTGTGTGTGTGTGTGTGTGTGTGTGTGTGTAGGGGATGCTTTTCTTTCATTTACACTGACAATAATTGTATTGTTCCTATTGATCTATATTTCCTATTTCTCCCCTAAGAGAGTTTTGTATGTTTTTTTTTTTGTCGAAAAAGAAAAAGAAAAAAAGTTCCCGCTTTCTGACTGTCCTCGTCCAACAACAACCAATCACGAGAGATTCGAAGAGATGCAGGCAATCAATACAGGATTTGGTCAGCGGCCAATAGCGTTAGGATTGGGCCCCGCCCCTAAGTGTCAAAACTGTGCCAAAACTGGTAAAGATTTCAGCTGCGCGTGTGTGCAGAAAATAACTTGCGCGTTTGTACAGATCTGTGCTCGTGTGTGACACCTATCATGACTCGCGGTTTTGTTATTTCAGCTGGCAAGTTGTTAATTTGTGTGCACAATCATATTTTTTGTGCTCGAGTTTGTGATTTGCAAGTTCACATTTTACGTTCGAGCTGTGTCATGGCGCTCACACTGTTGTAAATCACTTGCACGCTGTATTTGTGCGCTTGCGATGTTTTGTCCAACATCCAGCGCCATACCCATTGTGTAATTAATCAGTCTGTTGTGTCTCTCAGCTGTGATGAGCCGTAATGCTGAAGTTGTTCATTTAAAGCCACTTAAAGCTATTCCCTATCTTTAGTAGTGTAGTAGTAATATGAGCGATCACGAAGAGCTGTTGTATGTAAACGACTGACACAGATTCACCTCACATCACCTAACTGGCTCATATTACACACAAAAATGATCTTTTGCTGCCACCTGCTGGCCAACATATGTAATGTAAAAAAAAAAGACAAACAGTAGCTCTTAACACATCTGCACTGCTCTTACACTTTAGTTTAGAAAAGAACGAACACAAGCGGAGTGATACACACAGTGAAGCATCGGTGTGCTGATGGTGTCGGACCATCAGAGCTCATGGAACATCTCTCGTCCAATCAGATTCGAGGACCGGAACTAACTGTTGTGTGTGTGTGTGTGTGTGTGTGTGTGTGTATATATATATATATATATATTTTTTTTTTTTTTTATTATTGTAACGATGAATTTTTGAGTCAAGAAGTTTTCTCAGGGTTACACCACATGACTTGAAAATGTGCTTTTTTCATAAAAATGTTGAAATAAAAATCTGATGTTTTTTAAAACTTCACGCTCAGTCTTGAGGGTCTAAAAGTGTCCGTTCTGTTTTATGGTGTTTATGGTCAACAAAATTACCTATATGTTGGTTTCACCACAACTTTGTTTTGGTGGACAAAAGTGTTTTTAAATATGAATGAAAGATTATTCTGCACTAGTCAAGCCAACATATCTTTATTCATGAATTTCAGCTCTTATTTAACGTCTGTTTTTATCAAACTTTTACTTGCATGATTAGGTCTAAGTTATGCATGACACAATTGATCTAAAAGGTTAGGTAAAGGGGGAATGGTGGTTTTACAAGGGGATGGCATTCCCTTGCATCCCCCCCTCAACTCGAGCCCTGCTTGTATCTACAGGAGAACGCTGGTCCGGGTCTCTGCTTGATGGTGTTTTCTCTGGTAGGCGGGGCCACTCTGTGTGGAGCAGCGGCCCTCCTGCTGCTCCTCATCTCTACGGCAACGGACCATTGGATGCAGTATCGCTACTCAGGAAATGCATCCAATCAGGGCCTCTGGAGGTTCTGCATCAACCGCAAGTGCAACGCCCATACACTCACTGTGGGTAAGTACAGTGAAATTAAAAAGTACAACTGTTTTATAGGATTCATCTACAGTAACATTGTATAGGAATAATTCACCCAAAAATGTAAATGCTGTGACCATTTCCTTACCCCCATGTTGTTCCTGTATGACTTACTTTCTTCAGTGGAACTCAAAAGGAGATATTTTGCATAAAGTCCTGGTGGTGCTTTTCTATATAAAGAAAGTGAATGGGGACAGCAGCTATGGAGCTACAAAAGTGACAAAAACACACAAAGAAGTCCATATGACTTGTGTGCTATATTTCAAATATCTGAAGACTTGAAATAAAGCACAGTTACTTTTATGATTTTATAGCTTACAAATGTGAGTTGTCATCGATTCAGACCTTACCGAAAAGAGCAGCACACATGCTACTAAAAATCTATGAAATTAGCAATTGTAGATGTGATGAAAATGGGAACATTTCACTGAATTCATGCAAGTTAAGCTAATAATGTTTTTTTCTCAATTTGTTTTTATTTTCCTCATTAAATTATTATTTTTCTAGAATTTTTCACTGTAAAAAAAAAAAAACATTTCTACTCCAGGCAACGCATGAGGATTTCTTTTTGCTTGCTAGCTAACAATTAGCATGCGGTACCAACCTCGACCACCAGGTGGCACTACCAGTAAGCGTGAAATCTTACAAGGTGACAGATGACAGCTGTGGCACTTGATCTGTTGATTTGTAGTTGTATAACACTCTAACAAGAATGTTTTGCCAATCTTGTTCAAGGAAAGAAGCGTATATAATATTAGAGAGTGTCTACTAATACAAGAAATCCCACAATTAAATGAATATGCCTCAGGATACATTGAGGAGTTATTTCTGGTTCTTTGACATTCATCAACAGGAATATCATGCTGCTGTTGATATTGTGCTTTTTAATTTGTTGGCCTATGTAAACATGCGCTAGATAGACGTCTTTATTCATATTAATATTTCTACCACATAACCACTAGGTGGCGCTTATTTGAGACACTGAAGTTTTAAGGCCTTATTTTAAGTAACATAAATGTTGACATTATTATCTATGAGAAGGTCAGATTCTAAGCTTTCAAATGATACCACATGCCTGATTTATGTATATGGGGACTTAAACTTTTTCCTGATATAGTGCTCCTTTTTGGGCATATTTCATGTATTAGTAGACTCTCTAACTCCTCGTAGTGTTATACAACTACAAATCAACAGATCATGTGCCACAGCGGTCATCAGTCACATTGTAAGAGTTCATGCTTACTGGTAGTGGCCGAAGTTGGTACTGCATGCTGATTGTTAGCTACCAAGCTAAAAAAATGTGTTGCCTCTTGGAAAATTTATTTATTTATTTATTTATTTATTTTTAACAAAGATTGAGAGAAAAAAATATTTTAAAGAGAAAATGTTTTGTTTTTTTGAGAGAGAGAGACATTTTTTTTATAGTAAAAAGGACAGTTGTAGGCTTAGGAAGGCACTTAGACACCTAAAAAAATAATAATAATTTACCTAGTGAATCAGAGCGGTTCAGGGCTTCCGTATAAAAGTCAGCCATTCACCATTTGATTAATATATATATATATATATATATATATATATATATATATATATATATATATATATATATATACTGCTCCACAATATAGCAACATTGACACGACCAACTGAGTGAGTTTGAGGCAGGACTTTAAGTTTGTTCGACTAATTGCAAATGGGTTGAGTGTATGGGAAAGCTGTTAGTAAACAATGTTTATTTTGGTGGCGCTAGTGGCTCAGTAATTATACAGCTTCAGTTATAAACACAGCTTAAACGTTTCCTGCTTACATATATATGTTTCCCACAAAGCTCTGAAGAACCATTATGTAACCTAAACATAGTCTAATTATATCTGTTAACGGCAGACCGGATGTTTAGAAAGTCTTTTTGCTTTACCATAGATTTTTGGGACGCCACACGAGCCTTCATGCTGCTGTCGGTCGTGAGTGCTTTTGCTGGAGTGGTTTTGGGCTTTCTTGCATCCAACAGGCCCATGAGCAGCCGAGTACGAACCGGAGGGATTGCACTGCTCCTGTCTGGTGGGTATTCTCTCTACAGTCTCATTAGATTAATAGTTATGCCAACATTGCAAGTTCAAACCCTGATGAGTGACAACTGGGGACTGTCCCAACAATTACAGCAATGCTAGTGACATTAAATAAGAAATATTTAACAAATGACCAGTAAATAAAGGAGGTTAATTATGAGTTTTCTGTTGGAGACTGATCAAATCTGTTTGGATAAGTAATTTCAGGCCTCAAGTTGATTGTTTTCTTTATACTTTAGGATTCTTTGGACTGCTGGCTTTGGCAATCTACACTGGAGTGATGGTCAATTTCTTTGCCAAGCGTTACATTGATTGGAGGTTCTCATGGTCGTATGTCTTGGGTTGGATTGGCATCATTTTGGCTTTGGGGGCGGGTAAATATGCTCTAACTCTGTTCAGTATTCCTGCTATTTCCATTCCTCCATTTTTGCAAGTACAGATAATCGGCAATACAAAACGTCTATATTTTTATGTATAGAACAAAATTGCAAATTTAAAGGATTAGTTCACTCAAAAATTAAAGTTTAGTCATTGTTTACTCAGCCCAGTGTTGCTATAACTGTATATGACTTTCTTTCTTTTTCTGAACACAAAGGGAATAATTGTGAATAAATGTTGTGCTCAGTGATGTCATAAAATGTCAGTTTATGGTGACCACCTCTTCAAGCGTCAAAATAACACAAAAGTATAATTCAGAAGTCTAATTAATTATTCATGAGACTTGTGATTGTTATAAAAGTATACGATAAGATTTGATGAGAAACTGAAATCTAATGTGTTATCTAATGTTACATTTTTTAGTATTCAGAAATCAAACAGAAACATCGAGGAGGCGACAGGCAGCCACAGTCACACCGTGTCCTAAACTGACGGCAAACAACAAAGAATAAAAGGAATATTTTCTATGTTAATCAGAGTTTTTGTCCTAACCAGCCGTGATGAGACGGTTATATTCTATTGACCGCTTGTTTTCTATTTTCAGTATCACGCGGTTAACTCCGTCCACTGTGAACTGGCACTGGTCCAAAATCACTCAAAGAAAAATACATAAAATAAGGCTGGGCATAGAAATGCATCAATTCTTCAAATACAAACTCTTCAGACATGTTTAGTAAGTTTTGTTCTCTGTTCTTTAATGACAATAACAAATTTAGAGAGAGAGAAAGGTTTTTTTTAGACATAAAAACAACATTTGTAGGACATAGGCTCAAGAAGATACCTAAAAAAAAAAGTCACTGGGATTTTTTTTCCCCCACAGTGCAGTTCAGGGCTTCTGTATTTTTAAAATAACTATTATATATTTTTTTTAAATGTGTAATCCAAGTAGTGTACTTAAATGTAATTCTGTTATCTGTAGCTTATTTGTGTGCAGTTGTGTTGTCACTATCGATGTGGAGGTCCTGTTTTTAGATGAACGATTTTTCGCTTGAACGCACCAATATCGTGAGGGGGTCCAATCACGGGAGATTAACGGTCAGTGAATATTTTTATCTAAATAACACATTAGATTTCAGTTTCTCATCAAATCTTATTGTATACTTTCATAACAATTATGAGTCTCATGAATAATTAATTAGACTTCTGAATGATACTTTTGTGTTCTTTTGAAGCTTGAAGAGGTGGTCACCATAAACTGCCATTTATGACATCACAGAACACAACATTTATTCACCATTATTCCCTTTGTTTAAATAAAAATAAATAAAAGTAATATACGGTTGTAACAACACAGCGGTGAGTAAACACTGACTGAATATATATATATATATATATGTGTATCTGTTTATATACACTGATCAGCCACAACATTAACTGAACCCTGTACACTGCTGGAAGTGCCTACAATGGGCACGTGAGCATCAGAACTAGACCATGGAGCAATGGAAGAAGGTGGTCTGATAAATAAAATGTTCTTTTAGATCATGTGGACGGCCAGGTGCGTCGTTTACCTGTTGAAGAGATGGCAGCAGGACGCACTATGGGAAGATGGCAGGCCGGCGGCGGCAGTGTGGTGCTCTGGGCAATGTTCTGCTGGGACACCTTGGGTCCTGGCATTCATGTGTATGTTACTTTTATACGTACCACCTACCTAAACATAGTTGCAGACCAGGTACACCCCCTGATGGCAGTGGCGTCCTGCCACACTGCACACATTGTTCAGGAATGGTTTGAGGAACATGATGAAGAGTTCAAGGTGTTGCTCTGGCCTCCAAATTCCCCAGATCTCAATCCGATTGAGCATCTGTGGGTTCTGCTGGACTAACAAGTCCGATCCACTGCAGCTCCACGTCACAACTTACAGAACTTCAAGGATCTGCTGCTAAAGGTGCCAGATACCACAGGACACCTTCAGAGGTCTTGTGGAGTCCATGCCTCGATGGGTCAGAGCTATTTTGGCGACACGAGATTAAAACCACCTGCCTAATATCGTGTAGGTTAATGTTGTGGCTGATCGGTGTATATATATTGAATATACAATTGGCAATAATTTGTGAATACATAAATGGCATTTTTTTTTAACGCCAAGTGCCTGATTTTTCAATTACATTTTTAATGACATTTAATTTTCAAAATTGCACATATTGCTCTTTTTCAAACCGTAGTTTATTTACATATATAAACAATTGCAAATAATTCCCAAATACAAAAATTGTCAGTTAAACAAAAATAGCTTCTTTTTTTACCATAGTGAATGCTAAAATGATAAACACTCTTTCCTGTCCTCCAGGTGTTTTGCAGCTTTATGCGTATAAAAGCAGCATGGCTGAGCCTGCACCTGCAAGTGTTTCGGACAGCTGAAATATTGCCCGAGCTTCTCAAGAAAATGAAAAAATGTTATTCTGGGTCTCAAACATCACATGATATCTCATTACAAAACATTCTAAAGAACATACAAAAAAAGGTGGCGAAATAAAAAGCTTTTGGGCTCTCTTTGTCAGTGCCATGTTGAACTAAATGTATTGACAGTGTTTATGGTACATATGGCAACCTACTGTATTTGTGCACAACCAATGTTATTAAACACCTGCCATTAAAAACAGACCTGTCCTACATGCTATTATCATGAGCTAAGGTGCATGAATGTTCTGTAGATAGCGTACAAATCCAGTCATCAGTTTGTACACATGATAAATAAGCAGCAAAACAAAGCAATAACAATTGCCCAGATTTCAAGTTTTAAAGAAATAGAAAATGCATTTGTATTTTTGAGTATTCTGCAGTGCAAGCTAATATAACACTATCATGTCTTTGATAGTACTTTCAATAATTTCCCCCAGTTTTATGATTTTTGTCCAATTTCTTTGTTTTTCTTTCATTTATGCCTTTTTAAACAGGTCTGAAACTGGTGCATCTTTCCAGGATAATACAATTTATAATAACTTTCATTAACAAACTTTACAGATCATTTACGTACAAGTCAAAATGTCATGGAACAATATTTTCAAATGTATTAAAATCATGTTTTAAGCAATATTTAATGGTTGGACTGCTTATGTGTCACCAGCCATGGTCATTATAATGGTGACAATAAATCTCATTAAGCTATAAATTACATTTGGGACTTTGAGGCGGAAACTCTTTTATAACTGCATTCAAATTCTTCATTACTTGTTTTATTCGTGCAGCACATATTCCATGACCTTTTGGTGGCAAAATAATAACTAAAACTGTCCAAACCACAGTTCATACTGGAAATACACATTGCACCATGCACAAAGTTGTGCGCAAAAAACTGCACGTCGCAACTGCAATTGTTAGCTTGCGTTATGTACTTGAAGAGAAACCCCAAGTGGACTGGGAAAAAGCATATGACAAAAACAACCAAGTTGGCTGTGATGATGAAGATGCATTGGACCTTTTCAACACGAGAACCGATGTGCAACTGTTTTCGTAGCTTATTAATGACTTGGATGGAGCAAAACAACATGATTAGAACAGGCAGGAGGAACCCAACTATGTTCAACACCAGAATGAAGACCAATGGTAACTCCTTTGTCTTGTTCTTCTGAAAGCACTTGATCGTCATGTTATGTTTTGGGTCATCCACACGGTGGAAGGCAGCACTGAAAGAGCAAATTACCACCCATATGAGCGCACAGACCACCAGAGCTTTCCTGCATGACAGAACACCTCTCGCCTTCAAAGGGAACTTGATGGCCACATAACGCACAACACTTACGGCGGTCACGGTGAAGATGCTAACGTACATGTTTACGTAGTAAACCGACACAAGCACAAAACACAATTCCTTGTTCGAATGGTCCCATAGTTGTAAAGTTCCCTCCAAATTCTGGTAGTATGAAGCAATCTTGATGGGCAAAATCACTAACACAATGCAGTCGGCGATGGCCATATTGGTAATGTAGATCATCACGTAGTTCCACTCTGATCTGGGCTGACGGCAGAACATTATTAAGATGTAGGCGTTCCCCAGAACTCCCATGATGAATGTAGGTATAGATGTGGCTAACTGGAAAATCTGGATGCCATCTGTGATGTTCAGGGTGCAGTTGGCCATCATAACCTATCCCTTTGCGTAATGGACTTGGTTACGCTTCCAAACCTAAATCATTCAAATTAATGAAGAATCTGAAAAGAAAATGACACTTTACATTACAGTGTTCGTGTTACTGTATATTCACAAAAGGTGTTCATACTGAAAGCATTTAAATAGCCTGAGGTTGCCAAACTGTTGATCCTTGTACATATTTAATACATCATACAAACATCCACAGTGAAGCTTGGAAAAAGTATGTGAACCCCTAGGCTAATGATGTCAACAAAGGCAAGAGTCAGGAGTTGGCAAACCTGGCATCCAGTTAATGAATCGAGATTGTATGTGTGGGTTAAAGCTACTTTAAATATTTAAGTGCTTTTATAAGTCAGAGTTTGCTATTCTGAAGAAGCCTTGCCTTGCAAACAAGAGATCTCAGAAGACCTACGATCAAGAAATTTTGCCTTGCATAAAGCTGCAAAGGGTTAAAAAGTTATCTCAAAGAGCTTAGATATTCATCTGTTCACAGTTAGACAAACTGTCTATAAATGGAGATGATTTAGTACTATAGGTACTCTCACTAGAAGTGGCCGTTAGATATTCATCTGTTCACAGTTAGACAAACTGTCTATAAATGGAGATGATTTAGTACTATAGGTACTCTCACTAGAAGTGGCCGTTAGATATTCATCTGTCCACAGTTAGACAAACTGTCTATAAATGGAGATGATTTAGTACTATAGGTACTCTCACTAGAAGTGGCCGTTAGATATTCATCTGTCCACAGTGAGACAAACTGTCTGTAAATGGAGATGATTTAGTACTATAGGTACTCTCACTAGAAGTGGCCGTTAGATATTCATCCGTACACAGTTAGACAAACTGTCTATAAATGGAGATGATTTAGTACTATAGGTACTCTCTCTAGAAGTGGCCGTTAGATATTCATCTGTTCACAGTTAGACAAACTGTCTATAAATGGAGATGATTTAGTACTATAGGTACTCTCTCTAGAAGTGGCCGTTAGATATTCATCTGTTCACAGTTAGACAAACTCTCTATAAATGGAGATGTAGTACTATAGGTACTCTCACTAGAAGTGGCTGTCCAGCCAAGATGACTCAAAGGGAACACTGAAGTATACTCAATGAGGTAAAGAAGCAGCCTAGAGTGACAGATAAAGACTTGAGGGAATCACTGGAACTGGTTAACATCTCCTTTCATGAGTCAACTATACAGAAACCATTAAACGGGCGTGCTGTCCATGGCAGGACACCTCGAAGGAAGCCGCTGCTTTCCAACAAAAACAACGCAGCGCACCTGAAGTTTATCAAAGACCACCTTGACACTCCAAAACGCTACTGAGAAATGTTTTGTGGACTGATGAAAGTAAGGTTGAATTGTTTGGGAAGAATTCGCAGCACTACATGTGGCATAAAATGGGCACCGCATACCAACATGAAAACATCATCCTAACAGTGAAGTATGGAGGAGGGAGCATCATGATTTGGGGCTGCTTTGCTGCGCCGGGGCCTGGACCACTTGCTATCATCGAGGGAAAAAGAATTCCCAAATTGATCAAGAAATCCTACAGGATGATGACAGGGTGGCTGTGTGCCAACTAAAGCTCAGTGAAGTTGAGTGATGCAACAAGACAAACACCCTAAAATCGACGTAAATTCACTTCAGAATGCTTCAAAAAAAGGAAATCCACCTTTTGGAGTGTCCCAGTCAGATCCCAGGCAATAGAGATGCAGTGAAATGACCTATATAAACAAGTTATTAAATCCAAGGGTTCACTTACTTTTCCACAGCACTGTGAATGTTTTGTGGGATGTGTTAAAGACAATAAAGATTATAACTTTTTGTGTTTGTCTATATTAGTGTTGCTCTGATACCAACATTTTGGCTTTAGTACGATACCAGCCCTGGGACCTCGGTATCGAAACTAACTTAATACTTGGCAACAAATTAAAAAATAAAAAAAATGATCAATTTACATTTAATCAACTTTGATCAAATGAAAATATAATAACTTATAAATAATCATTTTTGGTAAAAAAAAAAAAAAAAAAATTATGTAAATCAGAGCTTTACACTATTAATGAAAACATTAAAACAATCTGATTACCTGTGGCAAAAGGCTGCCATGGATGAATCACATCATGCTGGTATTCAGTACTAGTATTCAGCTTTTGTGATATTGCTTAAGGATAATTATCTTATAATATAACATTTAATATTATATAATTGTTATGAGTATCAATGCTACTACTTTTACACATTTATACAGTAATGTCTTCAATTTCACGCATCCAGTTAAATAAAGCTCTCATTTCAGCGGGACTTTTATTTTGAAAGGGTTCATTTTATTTATTTTGTAGGGTTCGTTATAGCAAACTTCCCATGACTCGCGAGCTGAAATCTCCAGTGAAAAAGGTAATTTGAGAGTTCACAGCCATTTATTCACTAAACACACAGTTCTGCGGCTAAGCAGATGGATACTACTGGACACACAGCATGAAAATCAAGCATTAGTAGTGCGATCCTGTGTGTGTGAAGGAGATGACAAAAGCAGAGCGGAGCCTCTCATTCATTCTGTGGCGTGCAGCGCATGTGACTGTATATCATTTAAAAATTACATCCTTCTGCTGCTTAACGATCACACTTAGCAATATCGAGACTTTTTAAAATATTGTTATTTATCTCAAAACTGTCACAGTACATTACATTCTCCAAATTGCACCGAAATTAACAACGAGTTGAAATTGCACCATTTACATTTTTTTGGCATCACGATATTTCGTTAGTACAGCGCAACCCTAGTCTATACTTGTGACTTTGCTGAAGATGAGATCAGATTTTATAACCAAAAAACAAGCTAAATCCAAAGGGGTCACATACTTTTTCTTGCCGCTGTATGTGGTCATGGAAAGCATTTTCAGTGGAGGGAAATGCCATTCCACTGAGGATGAGAGGTGTAAACATGGTTTTCAAACAAAAACGTATGGGTGTGGACCACATACACACTAATCCATTTTCGTTTGAAAGTGCATTGATTTTGCCACGTTTATGCCCCCCCATCCACACTGGGGTGGCGTTTTCCTTTATGCGGTTATGGAGAATCTCCATTTTCAATATTCTAGATAACGATGACATCAGGAAACTAAAAACGGAGGTTTCAAACTTATGCTGCATTCAACTTATAAAGTCGGAATTTCCAATTTCCTACTAGGAAAAGCGCAATGGAACGGCACGACTTCCAACTTGGAAACTTGTGCGGAAATCTTCACCTCCAAAGTTAGTGATAATTATCCACTTTTAATAAACATTATCAATCAATGAGTCAAAGTTCCTACATTACATGATATTATAACTTGTTAAACAAACAATTGCAAAGACACGTAGCACAAATGCTAGCGTTGCAGCATTGTTGACCAATTGGTTTGCCAGGAGACTTCTCTGGTGACAGTGGCTAAGCTAACGAGAGCGCTGCAGTTTTATGGCAATGGAATTCCTTAATGGTCGGATATAGGAGATATCGAGTAGGAATATCTAGGGTGAACATACGTCCTCTTTTTCGGACCTTAAATAAGAGTCTGGCCGGGATTTCAAAATTTGCGAAAATGTCAGGGATTCGGCTTTGGTTGCATTATGATGTGCATCTGGTCTAATACTTCATTGTGTGTGCGCCCATATTTGCATTGCTTTAACCCCAATTAGTCGATTAAAAGAGGCGTGGCCAAATTCCTGCCTGTCAATCTCTCCGCGAACGCACAAAGTGCTGTTGTGTTCGGCATCAAAGGGTTGTTACTCGACACTGACAGTAGTAGCAAATGACAGCTGAGTGGAAACAATGCCCAAACGGAAGTGCAAATTTATAGGAGATTTGCACAAATAATCCCCATGCTTTCATCCAGGTGGAGATCCTTGGGAAGCACAATGTATGACATGTAAAGCTGGCACTCATGTGTCAGTTGCTAATAAAGGTGCGAGTGATTTAGAAGCACACATGAGCTCTGCGAAGCATAAAATGTCAAAGTTCATCAGGTAAATTAACAGACTACTTTATATGACCAGGTAAGATTGTTATCACATTGCTTCATTTCCATGGCCATTCAAAATAATAGTGGACATTTTTATTTATTTATATATATTTAAGTTATGCTAATAGAGTGTCTTTTACACTGTAATTAAGTTTGCATTCATAGTAACACCATTTTGAACCCCATTATTGTACTTTTTTATACCCCTTTACACAATTCAGCAACATGTATGGACAATCAGGGATAGTTCATACACAACAAGTCAGAATGTATTCAGATATGTTAGATAAGTCTTCATATTTACTGTTTCATCACCTGTGCATGTGCATGTGCATGTTCATAACAGGAATTTCCATCTGCGGTATATCAGATTTTAACTTTAACAACATACACACACATTCTTTGTTCTGTTTTCACTAAAGCTGTGGTAAGGCAAACAGCAGATTACCCCAACTATGTTAAAGCTTACCCATATACTTACTGGGTTAGGTAGTACAAAATTAAAAATAACATCTTAAAATGACCAATACAGATTTGTCAGCAATACTATTTTTAGACAAATGTATTTTGTGGAGTTGTTTATAATGATGCATTATTATTGTACATTGAAATTTTAAGAATAATACATTATTACATACTACATAAAATATCATACACCATTTATACTGTTTTATTTATATAAGATTAAATATTTGATCAATTTATTATTGTATTTAATGCTCTTACAATGAATATTAACATGCAATTTATAAAACATAGATATTGCAAAGTGTTACTGAGAAAGGCATTTTCACAAGTGAAACCAACATGCACACAAAGACAACACTTACCTTTGCACGTGCACGACTAGAAGTGTGAACTTGTCCTCAACCGATTCCTAAAACAGGTAAACCTTCAAGATTACTATCGGATTATAAAGGTAAATAACAATTTATTTACAACGCTGTTTAACACTTAAACCGCGTTTCATAATTTGTTGGTGGTTCTTGCATAGATTAAGGCGTAGACGAAGTCAGAGTTTCAGGAAATTGTCTCATTATATATGTTGATGCTCTCGCTCTTGACGTCGACAGAAAAGTTTGAATCATTTTAGCGAGTCGGTTCGCGCAAATGAACCGACTCGGTGTTCGTTTGAGTCCTCACTCAGACGCATATTCGATTAAAGTAGATTTATAAGTTCTTGTTTTAATACGGCGGTTTCTATATCGTCCTCGATTTTTTTTTTAATGGTTTTGTTTAGTGTAAATATATGTGTTCCAGTTCTTTCAAACTTAGAGTTTTTATTTAGTTATTGTGAGGTAAAGTTGCCCACGTGCTTGAAATAGCATTAGCAACGATTCATTTTAGTGTTTGTTTAAATGACTCGATTCATTCGAGTCATCACCGACAATATTAGAAGTCATTTAACATGTTCTCCTTTTCGGAGTAAAACAAATTATTTTGTTAAATACCGATAATCAAAGTGTTTTCGATTATACATTTGTGCGTTGCGGTTCTTTCTGTAGTTCTGCGTTTTGTCGTAATATTGATGTAAAAGTCTAAATGTAAGTTGGCTTTAATCAAGCCCTTATTTATGTTTTTGTCAGATTAAATTTCCAACCTGCTCAAAAACACGACTGTGTCTATGTAAAGCAGTTCAATGGAAAGGAGAAGGCGAGAACAATATAAACAACATTTAATTAAATAAAAAGACAAACATGGGCAGCTGCCTGTAAGCGCTCTTTCTCTCTCGTCGCACCACCATCCGCAGTCGGCCTTTATCCCTCTCAGAGGCTTGATTAGCCAGATAAGGGACCGCATTTCAGCGGCTGTTAGGGGTCTCCTCCGCCCCTGGCAGTGCCCCTGACCACTCCAGGCTGTCGGTTAGGAGCCCCTTCTCCCCTCGCGGTCGGCGGCCATTCCTCCGCATCCAGGTGGCCTGGCTCCTCCGTCCCCTGGCAGATGGCCACGGCTCCACTGTTGGGGCGGATGGTAGCGGCGAGAACTCCACTATGGCGTATCCCTGCACCAGTGTAAAGCAATTCAGTGGAAAGGATGGAGGACCGGCTTGACAATATAAACAACATAAAGACAAACACACAAGCAGCTGCCCGTAAACGCTCTCTGTCTCTCTCGCACCACCATCCGCAGTCGGCCTTTATCCCTCTCGAAGGTTTGATCAGCCTGATAAGGGGCCGGGTGTGTAAAGTCACGACCCGTCCCGCCCTCCGCTCTGTCACAGTCTAATATTAGCCTACAATTGGCACACACCTTACAGTTTACTTCTACTGCACTCCCTTAAGGTCGAATGATTTACATCGCTTTGTGACTCGGTTTCGACCGAATCATTAAAAAGAATCTGTTCAAAAGAATCATTTGCTATTGAATCGAACATAACTATTCGCTGACATTCAATAGAAGCTACCTCAGAAATGAACAGATTTTGTAAAACATTGAGTTGATTATGATGTTAATGGACTTTGCTCCCAAAGTGTCAGTGTATCTTGCAACCTCACATAGATTTATGTTACTTAATATTAGTAACACTTATAGATAGCACACTTATATCTCCCAGATGCCTGTTTTCATCTGGAATGATTCACATTCTTATTAACATCTGCTAAACATCTTAAAAATATCAGATTTACAATCATTATAAATCATAAACATCTCAAAGACATCTGCTGAATGTCTTACTGACATCTGAGAGGAAACGCATTATAGACGTATTGCAGATGAGCAAACAACGGATAAAAAAAAATGTCTTCCAGTTGTAAACATTTACACATCATACAACGCATAGCCTTATGCTAAGCATTTTATGCTTTAAATGATTATTTTTTCACGTCAGTCTACACTCAATACCCCTTAATGACCAAGCAAAAACCAGATAACTTTGCACATCTCTAAAAAAAATACAAACTGAAGTATCACATTGCATTTGTTTGCTTTTTTGTGTGAATATACTGTACTCACAGGGATGTTTGTTGGGGGTCAGGAGAGGGGTGGAGATTGGGAGGGGTGGTTGTGGGGTTTAAATGTTGATTCATCCATCTTCAACCGCTTATCTGAAGTCATGTAGCAGGGGCAGCAGCTCCAGCAGGGGGCCCCAAACTTCCACATTAACCAGCCCTGACTGGGGGACCCTGAGGCGTTCCCAGGCCAGTGTATTAATAAAAAAATTTAATGACAAAAAGTTACAACAGAAAAGGTAAGTAAGCTATTTTATCACACTAAAATCATGTTTACAAGCATATTGTTTACATCTTGTGGTTATACTTATAAAAAAAATAAAAAGTAGTGTTTTAACGTTCACAGATTGGTCCCGTTCACTTCCATTGTGATTCCTTCACTTTTTGCTTATTATTTTAAAGAAGTGAAAAGTCTAAATTACTTTTTGTGGTAATCGACAACACGATGCCTCAATTTGTACTGAACTCAGAATAGAGCTGTTCAGCCATGATGTCAATTTGTAGGCAAACCCAGAAATCAAATTCGCCATGTATTCCCTCTGAATTTTGCTTTGGGCTTTTAGAATAAGTTTTATGGGATACGCAGACTAACAGCTTTCATTTTTCCTGTTCTGGTTGCTGCCAGCACGCTGCAAGAGTCTGTTTGAAGCTTGCTAGCATCCTTAGCACTGCTTATTCATCTACGCTCGGCTTTTCAACAGCGTGTCTATTACCACACGGACACGTTTTCATTCTTTTCCTTTTTTCCACTTGACTACATCTCGCATTTCGACTGCGTGCATTAATTTTCTCCTCTGTGTTTTACAGGGATCATTGCATCAATCTCAAACATCTGCTGATCAGGAACCAACACAACAACCGCAAACAATTGTGTGAGGGATACACATCAATCTCAAACCCTCACCACTCAACAACAACCATAACAACAACAACAAACAAACAAACAATCATGGCATCTGCTCATATTATTGCTTCCCGCCATGTGAGGGATTCACATGTGATAAATGTAGGGAATTAGTCAAGCTGACGGAGAAGGTTAATGAGTTAGAGGGACGTATCCGAATTCTTGTGGAGGTCAGTGAGAAAGAGAAGCCGATAGATATTGTTTCGGACGCAGGTAGAACAGTGAGCAATAGACACACTTTGGTTCTGGCTCTAGAGCCCCCGCAGCAGGGTTTTTGGGAGACGTCTCAGCGGCATACTTGCTCAGCAAAGTGACACCACTCTCCTGTTCCTGTTTGGGTTTCCAATCGATTCTCCCCACTCAGTGATGCACCCACTGAGAATCATGTGTAAAGCACCCTTGTTATTGGCGACTCTATTGTAAGGAACGTGGGAATAGAGACCACAGCCAACATTGTTAAATGCATTTCCGGTGCTCGAGCATCTGACATCAGATCAAATTTACAAGTGCTGGCTAATGCTAAACACTGATTATCTAAAATTGTTGTTCATGTTGGCACTAACGATCACTAGAGATAATATTAAAGAGGTGTGTGAATTTGCAAAGACGATGTCAGACACTGTAATATGTCCTGGCCCCCTTCATACTCGCTGTGGTGACAAGATTTATAGTAGATTAGTGTCACTTAATTGCTGGATGTCTGAGTGGTGTCCAGAGAACAGCATTGAGAACAGCATATACAATTGGAAGAGTTTTTTGGGGGTAGATCTGACCTGCTAAAGAGTGACTGACTCAATCCCTCCAGGGAAGGTACCGCTCTCCTCTCTTAGTCTTAATAGTGATAGTATTTGACTAACTGGGGCCCAGGTCAGGAAGCAGACAATCTGGTTAATCTGAACGTCTGATAGCTGCCTTGAAATGTCACACAGTTCACATAATCCACAACACATCGAAACTGTATCATCAAGATAGCACATAGATAATGTGTTTGTTCCCCGAACTACCAAACACAAACCCATCACATAATCATTTAGAAAAAATGTAATTACAGTAAAACTTAAGATAAACATCATATAAAAGTTTGGTCTTTCAACCAAAGCACTAATTTCAAATGTTTTACATTTACAGGCACAGTTTTAGTGTGTTTGTATTTTAGACTACTGGTGTTTGTGTATGTGGTAATTTTGAAATGTTATGTTTTAAATGTTATTACTGTGAAGCACTTTGGTCAACTTTGTTGTTTTATATGCGACAAATAAAGAATGAGCGGAGATTAAAGTGCAAATGCTGTGATTTGAATTATATGAATATACATTTTACATGTGCTGCATGGTTCACTGTCATCTCATACAACATGAATGATTCTCAATGTAGGTGGCATTTCTAGTTGACGAGCCGTCGGATTTAAAGTATGCAGCTCGTCCACAGTAAGATTGCAGCCTTTTGCAGCTTTTAGCAGTTTAATAAAGGAAAGGAGTAATAGAAAATGCATTCAAAATAAGTCTGTGAGCATTTAAAGCTTTCCTAAAAGCTTTTTAGAGTCGGTGCTTGGTACTACCGGTCCTGCAGAAACACTGGCATCATTACATTTTTTATTTTAGTATCGACTTGGTACCGAAATACCTGTACTTTTGACAAGACTACTACAGCATATAGATCTCCCGGGTCATATTCTGATTTCCTTGGTGAATTTTCACATTTTTATCAGATCTAGTAGTTACTGTGGATAGAGCTTTAAATGTTGGTGACATCAACATTAACATAAATAATGAAAATGATACATTGAGATGAGCATTTATCGATATTCTCAACTCTCTTGGAGTCAGACAAAATGTGACAGGACCAA
Source organism: Moxostoma hubbsi (assembly GCA_032164185.1). Classification (NCBI taxonomy): domain Eukaryota; kingdom Metazoa; phylum Chordata; class Actinopteri; order Cypriniformes; family Catostomidae; genus Moxostoma; species Moxostoma hubbsi. The sequence goes on from JAVLUX010000163.1 coordinate 13,895,347, forward strand.
CTCATCGCCATAATAATAAGCTAGATATATGAATATGATATATAGAATTGATGTTGATACTATAGAAATTATAACGCAGTGCGATGACATCTCAGATCATTACCTTGTCCTTTGTATGCTGAGATCAGCTAATGTTACTCAATCTATGCCATGCTATCACTCAGGCAGAACTATTTCGACCACTAAAGATAGTCTCACTTATAATCTTCCAGATTTGTCTCAAATACACAGTAAGCAAAAAAAGTCTAAAAGAACTTATAGTAACATAAAATATAAATACAGCCTTCTCTTGTACTCTTGATAGTGTCGATCGCTTTGATTAAAGAAAATCAAAGAAAAAAAGCCCTGCACCATGGTACAATGATCACACTCATGCTCTCAAGAGAGCAGCTCGTAAAATGGTGCGCAAGAGGAAGAATACGAAATTAGAGGTATTTCACGGTGCATGGAAGGATAGTGTCTGTAGCTAAAAGCTGCCATGTCAGCATAATTTAGTAAACTCATAGAAAATAACCACAACAATCCTAGATGTTTATTCAGTACTGTGGCGAAATTGGTTATAAAGCATCAGCTGAACCAGATATTCTGTCGCAGCACAAGAGTAATCACTTTATGAATTTCTTTACTGATAAAATTGAAATAATGCAATTGTCTCACATTACCTCAGAAAACAGTGTCTCATACGTGCAACTTCAATCCTTCACTGTCATAGGTCATGAAGAGCTGACAAAACTTATCAAAAACTACATGTATGTTAGATCCAATACCAACTAAGCTCTTAAAAGAGGTATTCCCTGTAATCTCAGAACCTCTTAATATTATTAACTCCTCACTATCCTTAGGACATGTCCCAAGAAACTCAATAAGCAGTTTGATAACTGGCATTTTAAAGAAGCTACAGCTTGATCCTGGCGAATTGTCTAGTTACAGACAGATTTCAAATATAACATTTATATTGAAAACACTAGAAAAGGAAGTGTCCTCCCAACTATGATCATTTCTACGGAGAAATGGTATATATGAACATTTAAAGTCAAGGATTTAAGCCCATCACAGTACAGAGACTGCACTTAAGAGTTACAAATGACTTGCTCTTATCATCTGAACGCGGCTGCATTTCTCTTCTAGTGCTTTTAGATCTTAGTGCTGCATTCGACACGACAGATCACGACATTCTCTCGAATAGGTTGGAGAATTATGTTGGCATTTGTGGACTTGCACTAGCATGGTTTAGGTCCTATTTAGCAGGCCGCTACCACATTGTCTGTGTAAAGGAGGAATTGTCAAATCAAACAGAAGTTAAATATGGAGTGCCACAGAGATCAGTGAGCCTGTCTCAAGGTTAATTTTCTCCATTAATCAACATCTTATGTCGTTTTACACAACTTACAATCACATTTAATCAAACTACACAATGATGACTAAGACTTTATAGATTTTGACCATAGCATTTTGACCTTTAGGGTGGGCAATATGTTATCTCTTCAAATGACCGGGAGGGTCACCCCTTGGTCGATTTCCGATCCAACTCGGAGGACACAATGAGCTCCAGCCATGGTCTTGAGACACTTCTAAAGTTACTGACTTATGATGAATTGCTTGTGCTGAAGTAAAGCGAATGTATGACATACTTAATATGCGTGTACATTTAGAAAGGCATATATGAGACCATTCCTGCAACTTAATTTGCTACTACTCAATGTTTACCACATCTCTCGAACAGTCTTGAACTTCCACAAAGAAATTCAGTCGATAAATACAGTTTGCATTGTATTAAGATTGTCACTTTTGAACTAAACATAATGGAGACAGGTTTCCTTAGCACTTGATTTATTCAAACAATGCCAAAGCCAGTCTCACAGAGACCACTTTGAAATACACATTATGCAATAAATAGACAAAATTAGATTTGTTTTACTGACAAATTGATAGAAAAACAACAAGTATAACACTTCAATAGTGCAATATAAACAAATGATAAAAAGTTGGGATCCTTGCATTGTGGTTATTAGACAGCTGTTAAACAGAATTTGAGGCTGCGCGGTCCCAGCGTTGAGTTGAAATGCAATGCTTCGACATGCTATGTGCAAATCATTTTTAATTGAATCCCCTTCATTTGTATAGATCAGGACAACCAGGAGTCTCTTTTGTAGGGTGTTTTTGTAAAATGTGAAATCCACAGATCTAAGTGGACATGCATTGATGGCATTGCTTGGAAATTGGACACAATTAATGCCAAGGCAACAGGTAATTCGGTGTAATTCTCTTGGCGGGTCCGTGTGAGTGTTCACTCCAAACATTACGATATGCGTTCTGAACGGCTGAAGGATTTACGGACTATGAAACCCAGCAGATCAGGTCTGCCAAGAGGACCAAGATGCCAAAATTGACATGCAATGCATTGCAAATTGGAGGTTAATCCCAGCCCTGAGTGAGATGTCTTAGCACCATCTAATACCCCACAACAAAGAGACATCAACAGAATGTCTTCATCCGCTCCATACAACATAGCGCCTCCTTTTGGACAGTCTGTACACTTTAAAGTGCACTATTAATCACAAAAACATCTGCATGTCTCACTCTTTTACACACAATCTCTTTAAACAAATTGCAACATATTTAGAACACACATACACATAAAAATCATGCATATCTTGGACCATTTTCGTTATATCACTAAATAGGACTAAATTATCGCAAGTCCCGAATGGAAACGATCCTTTTGGTTGGCGCTAACATGCGATAAACAATTTTAGCTGTAAAAAAAACGTCCCATGTTTGAAGCACTGAGACTTGCATTAATGCAATAAAGTCAAAATGCATTCGATAACGAGTTCTTATACAACACAATATTTTTTTTTTCTTTTTTTCTTTTTTTAAGGGTTACAACAGATGGGATTTGGAAGAGACTAGCATGGCAGACGACTACATCTTCCTGAGTATAAAAAAAGACAAACAAAAAACAAAACTCTTTAACTACCTGATTTGAGCAATTTATGCATAGATGTATACATACAGTAATATTAAGGGTTGGCCAGTTTGATTAGCTCTTTTAAATATCGTACAAAACCAGATTTAATAATAAAATCGCAACCACGAAGAATCAAAAGACAAATGAAAAATTGAACATTTTTGTCTGAAAGATGCGCCTAACGCAAAACAAGAACTGATTAAGTAAATTAAAAATGGAAACTTGGAAAAATGTAACAAAGTAATTCGTTAAACTACAGTGACATTAGTTTTGGTGGTCGGAATTGTTCCAACACATACAAAAGGAGGAGTGTACAACTTGGTCAAGACGAAACTCTTGATTTTAGGTTAAATATCAAAACATAAAAACTGGTGAAATGTTTTCCCATTGTAGAACTGTTTGGCTCCTTTGCTATTTTTTGACACCATTTGGAAACAAACCGGTTGTCTTTGGTTGTTTAGGGTGGATGGATCCCAACGTCTTTACGTGATCACAAGTCAAATCATGCCGTTTCTTGTCAAAACAATCAGCTTCCCATAACTGCCTGGCCTCTGGTTGTTATCTTGGAACAAAGTCAAAAATGATTTAGCACTGGGGAACCGGTGAGTATGCATCTAAAGTTCCTTCACAGCTTTCTCTGTGGGCAGATAGGGGATCTTCAAGAACAAGAGATCCAAACGATTCGTTTTTGGTACTCTTCACAAAAGCCAAACTTGATGGAATAAATCTCTTCGGTGGAGTTGGGCTATGTTTCTTTGTACCTGAAATGGAGAGAAACAATGTGTGTAATGTACTGAGGCTTTAGGCAGGTAAGAGCAACATCACGAATAGCAGATTAGTGCAATAAAACATATATACATGCATCACAAATTTTGTCATATTGTAATGTGTACACAGCTTCACAACCACGAGAGCTTGCCTAAAATGTCAACTCTCACTCATATGAAGCACTGATTCCTTTAAATTAACCCCCAATGGACTCCCAATGCATTTTACATCTTTGTCGCAATAAAACTAATTACAATCATTTTTATAAAAAAAAATATATTTTGTATATATTAAAAACAATGCTGCTGTTCTTCCTATATTATAATATAATAGTGTGATTCTTTACCCGCTCTGTAGGGTAAATTCAGGTAGGGCCCCAAGGGAAGTCAGCTGTTCTTCTAAGGCCACGATTCGCAGGCCGATATAACCAGAAGATAACAGGAGGAGAAACACTCTGCCAAGAACAAGATATACATTTTCATTTACCACAAAGCCAGTTATTGTTACAACAGAAGTGAAACACTCCAACAGGCCTGAGGGCGTTTCACATCACCTTAATAACACCTACATCTAGAAATTGCTTTCCTGTACAGCGACATACCAGATCCGTGGAACTAGTTTCCATAGATATCACTTATACAAATAAAGTCCCTTTTAGTCACGTTCTGATATGTGCTTCAACCAATATAATACATGAGACACTATGACAAATCAACATATAACAAAGATTATAATGCATTGATGTAGAAAATTAGGCCGATACTGACAGCTGATAATTACGATAATTAGCAGATTAGATCTTAAGCAGCTTTACAGAAATTCAAACTGTTGTGGCTGTAATGTCTTTAGTATCAGTTATCAGCCATATTTATTTTAATGCAACTGCTCAATGATGACTTATAGCCGATTATTCTAATAAATGTTATGGCCGATAAGCGATACTATAGCCAATTTTATTGCCAATAATATATTTTATGCCCGATAACCAATGGTATTGCCGATAACTAAAATAAATATGGCCGATAACCGATACTATAGCCAATTTTATTGCCGATAATATTAATACATTTTATAACCGATACTATAGCCAATTTTATTGCCGATAATTATAATAAATTTATGGCCGATAACCATAGTATGGCCGATAACCGATACTACAGCCAATTTTATTGCCAGTAATTATAATACATTTTCTGTCCGATAACCGATACTATGATCAATTTTATTGCCAATAATAATAATACATTTTATGGCCGATAACCAATATTATAGCCGATAATTAAAATAAATATGGCCGATAACTGATACCATAGCCAATTTTATTGCCGAAAATTATAATAAATTTTTTGGCCGATAACCAATACTATAGCCAATAATTAAAATAAATATGGCTGATAACTGATACTATAGCCAATTATTATAATAAATGTTATGGCCAATAACCGATACTATAGCCAATTTTATTGCCGATAATATTAATACATTTTATAACCGATACTATAGCCAATTTTATTGCCGATAATTATTATACATTTATGGCCGATAACCAATATTATAGCCGATAATTAAAATAAATATGGCTGATAACTGATACTATAGCCAATAATTATAATACATTTTATGGCCGATAACCGATACTATAGCCAATTTTATTGCCAAAAATTATAATACATTTTATGGCCAATAAGTGAAATTATAGCCGATAATTAAAATAAATATGGCTGATAACTGATACTATAGCCAATAATTATAATACATTGTATGGCCAATAACCAATACTATAGCCAATTTTATTGCCGATAATAACATATTTTATGCCCGATAACCAATATTATAGCCGATAATTAAAATAAATATGGCTGATAACCGATACTATAGCCGATTATTATAATAAATGTTATGGCCAATAACCAATATTATAGCCAATAATTAAAATAAATATGGCTGATAACTGATACTATAGCCGATTATTATAATAAATGTTATGGCCAATAACCGATACTATAGCCAATTTTAGAAATTTTTTGGCCGATAACCAATATTATAGCCGATAATTACAATAAATATGACTTATAACTGATACTATAGCCGATTATTATAATAAATGTTATGGCCAATAACCAATATTATAGCCAATAATTAAAATAAATATGGCTGATAACTGATACTATAGCCGATTATTATAATAAACGTTATGGCCAATAACCGATACTATAGCCAATTTTATTGCCGAAATAATATATTTTATGCCCGATAACCAATATTATAGCCAATAATTAAATATGGCCGATAACCAGTACTATAGCCAATTTTATTGCCGATAATTATAATACATTTTATGCCCGATAACCGATACTATGATCAATTTTATTGCCAATAATTATAATACATTTTATGGCCGATAACCTATACTAACGAATTTTATAGCCAATGATTATAATACATTTTATGGCCAACAACCGACAATATAGTGAATTTTATAGTTGGTAATTATAAACAAATTTTATGGCCGATAACCGATACTATAGCCAATTTTACAGCCGATTATTCTAATAAATGGTATGGCTGATAACCAGTATTACAGACAATAATTAAAATAAAATGTTATGGCCAAGAACCGACACTTAGGCAAAATTTATAATTGATAAATTATGTCCGATAACTGATACTATAGCCAATTTTATAGCCGATTATTATAATAAATGTTATGGCCAAGAACTAACACTATAGCAAATTTTATAGTTGATAATTATAATAAATGTTACAGCCGGTAACCGATACTATAGCATAATTTATAGCCGATAATCAGTCAATATTATTACCAATAACTAATATTATGGACAAATTTATAGCCGATAACTATAGTAAATATTATGGCCGATAACCGATACTATGGCTAATTTTATAGCTGTTTATTATGATAAATGTTATGGCCAAGAACCAACACTATAGTGAATTCTATAGTTGATAATTATGTTATGGCCGATAACTGATATTACAGCCAATTTATAGCTGATAATTATAATAGATGTAAATGTTAGACATTTTTAATAACATTTGATAAAAAAAAATAAATATATATTTTAAAAATAGAAAAACAGACTAAATACAATAATATGAATGCAGACTGCTGGATGTCTGATTAACTTACAGGATCAGGTAGATAAGGAGAAGGGTGTTGAGGTTGCTCACTTCTCTTTGGATGAGAAGAGATCGAGCCCTGTCTGTCACGTTCCAAACCCACGAACTTCCTGTAGTCAGAGGAAACACAATCTTTGTTAACCAATCATACAATAGCTGCATGTTGCCTACTTATGGACACTGCAACGATTTTAACCGGAGTCTTATGGAGCTCATTTATACATGCCTAAAGAAAAATCGCCATTTAAACACAATATAAGGACTTTTGCCAGTCATGACAGTGTGCATCTAAAACAATTCTATTCCCATCATTTGGTTCCAGGTTTAGGCAGTTTTTCGTACCCGTATATTCTTCGGTGGAGGTGTTGTCTTGCTCTTGTAAAGCACTCCTTGTAATGGAGTGGGTTCCAACAGCACTACTTTCTGTAATACAAGAACGACTTTGTTAACTAAAGTTACTTGGCAAAACATTCCTATTGGCATAAATGACTTGTGTGTTTAGGGATTGTACAAACCATTTGTTAGTCTAGATGCAGAAAGTTCCAACTGGGGAGTGACACGTCCTCCATCCACCTCACAAGAGTCATCGAGACTGGACTGACTGGAGTTCTGCCGAGAGAAATTAATATAAAATGTCACATGGTGGTGACACACTAAGGCTGCACCCAATTAAAGTCCTTGCATCACTTACCACCAGTTTGCCTTGATCGAAGCTGTTCTCCGCTGATGAGAAGAGAGGACTGCTGCTGGCACTTCCTTCCTGTAAAGAATAAGATCATCATGTCAGAGGTGAATATAATGACACATCAAGCCATCAACGTTATCATGAGAGCAATGAAATGGCAACAGCATTGTCAAACATTTACCTCTATCTGAGGGCAAACCGAACGTAGCAGCTTGTAGCATCCTTCTCTATTCCGTAAGGACACAAATAAATACTGTAAGAGAGAAAGAAGATCAGATGGTATTTTTATACTGAGAACCATGGTCACATTTTAGCCCAAAATAAGAGAGGAATGAAAAATAAAATGAAGCTTATTTTAGGTCAAATATGGATGTCTGAGAAACTGACCTTTTCTCCTTCAGTGGTTCGGATAGAAATGGCATTTGGCACGAGCAATGCAGTGTTCTGCTTCTTAAGAATATTTACATTGGACACGGGAATAGTCACCTAGAAACACACACACACACACACACACTAGCTTATAAGACTTATTTGCCTTGTATTAAAACGCCATTTACACTGAATATGCAGCCAGAGGTTGCGTCAATGTTTCAAACATTTCCGTCATTCCCCGAATCTTAAAAACAAAGGGTCCAACTTTATATTAGGTTTCTTAAACTACCATGTACAAACATTAAAATACATACAATACAATTTATTTTGCAACTACACGTTCAGCAAAATTCGCACAATATTCACAATAGCTGCTACTGCGGTTGAGGTACTGCTAGGTTTTATTAACGGTGTAACTACAAATGTAATTAAAAGCAGGTACTTTAAAATGTAAGTACTGTGCAACAACACGCAAGTACATTGTAAATAGTAGTTATAGATGCCTAAATAGGAATGCACCGATGTATCGGCCACCGATATTTATCGGCCAATTAATGAACAAATTAAAACCGTCGGCAAATCGGTTTAAGAGTGAAACACAGATGGTACATTTATATTCATCATCATCATCATCATCACACTTTGTAAATCCAGAAATAATGATAGCCACAATATGTCGAAGGGTTGGCACTCCTAAGAACATGTAACATTTCATTTTTATTCTCTCGTTCTCACATTAAAGAGGAAAAACGTTGTTATGCGTCACTTGTGAAAGCGGCACTAACCTATCTATATACGATATAAAACCATCCAAACGCTTTGAAAACAGCAAACATTCACTTCTGAGACATTGACATGGTATCCATCAAGGCTGCACAATTGATTAAGACTGAAATCACATTGTGGTCTTGCGCGATTACGAAAGTTTGAAAGACTGCGTTTAAAAACAGACTGCAATCAGCGCTTCAGTCAGCACTGTGTAAGCAAGCGGCACCCTCTAGCGGTCTTGATTTGGTTGACATTTCCGTGGAATTGTCCAACATATGCATAATGTGAATTTGTGATGTTCATTATATTATATAATATACAGTACAAACATGTAAAATGTGAGTTCTGTTCTTTTGAACTGCAAAAATTAAACCTCTTTTTGTACATAAAGCATCATGCGATGATATTTAGTTATTTTTCAATATATTTTTTTTAAATCCTCTTATATCTTTTATTGTGGCCCTCTTTAAACATTTGGCTGGTCATGTGTTCCACAGAGCCAATCCATGTTCAAGAGAAATTATTTATTGTTAGAACAAAAGCTTTTGTGCGTCTTTGTACATTTTTAAAACACAATTCCTGAGCAAAACTTTGACCTGATGGCAAAATAAGGTTAGTGGCCAAATATCGGTATCGGTCAAAACTTTTCATATCAGTGCATCCCTACACCACATATAAAGTGGGTCCAAAAACTATTTAAACCTAGTGCATAATTTAACCATCTTTGTGTTAAGAGCTTTTAGCAAAGAGACGTTAGGAAAACGTCACTTTTTAATGCAATAATCAATAACGTTACTCATATTAAATCTGAAAGCGAATAAATAAGGCTGACTTTCGTTTTTAAGATATTTATTAACATTTAGCCAAGTCCAGGTCAATGTTCTCCTATAAATGGACCACAACTCGATATATGATATAGGCTTAAATTATCACCATTAAATACTTTACAGAATTAAGCTGGTCCCAGATAAAACGTTTCTACAAGATGTTAATATCGGCTATATCAAAGTCGGTATCATATCTACTACATTCACAAATGGAATGACACATGTACATATAATTATCAAGTGCATACAAGTGATGGATAATGGAAATTAGAGCGGGAAGTCATATCACCTTGGTGTCCTTTAGCAGCACAGAGGAGTAGAAGCAGACGTTACTGCCAGTGATGTATAGACGACCGTGATAAGGCACCTCCTTTTGTAGGGCACAGATGTAGGCTAAAGAGAGAAACAATATCAGTAATGTGGAAAATATGACATCACACAATTGTGTACTTTGTGCGTCAGCGGTTCACATCAAGACACCACCTGCTATATTGTCTACAGGCCCTAAATGTCAATGACAACTCAACAAACAAGTATTTCAGCAATACAACAAATATTTGTAAAAGTAGCTTCCTAAATGCACACAGAGTATATGTAAATATTGACAGACTGCACTTACCATGTAGTAAATCCTCATTTTCAGGGATTTCTGGGAAGAGTTTGTGGAATGTTTTGTTGTGCTTTATAAAACTCTGATAAAAAGAAACGTAGATAAATTACATTAAGAATGGCAAACGATAATTATGTACCAGATCTGAAATAGCTCAATTCAACGTAGCAAAAGCTTACACTTCTAGAGTTCATGCTCTCACTTCTTTCCAAAGGTCGGTCAACATCAAGAGTATTAGACCTGCCAATAAAAAGCCAAATTTAGACATGCGATTTTCTCAAAGTAGCATTTTTTGACTAATTTGGTTTGTTTCGCAAACTTTCACAAAATAGTGCTGGACTAATATAATAGAGGAAGCTAATCTCGGTACCAGCCGATATCCATAACCAGTTGGTCGATAATTATTGCTTAAGTTGCTTTAGGACAAGATTGACATTAAATTGGATTATTTAGCCATTGGTCACCCTGATGACTAGATATCCATATCAGCCAGTGAAAAAACCCTGCCAGTAAACCACTACAAAAAAAATACAATTTGCAATTAGGCATTTGCTTTTTGCATACAACTAAATCATTACAAGATCTGAAATGGTACTTTGTTCCTAGACAATATGACATACGTCAAACTTTTTTTGTCGTTGGTCCTGTTGGCCATTAGGGTTACGGTTTAAGCTATAAGGCCTTTTTCCAAAGGAGTGGTAGAGGCAAAGTGGTCAAACAGAATTTAATGAAAGGAAAATAATAAAAGTAAGTGGTTTACCTGGGCGGGACCGGCCGGCTCAGGCTCTTGGCCTTCTGTTGAAGCTCAAGCTGACTTTCCTCTAAACTTAAAGCTTTCCTGCTTCCCAACTTCGTTTTCGTCTTCCCCTTCTTAACCTTTCCGGGGAGCGCCCCTGCATCCACTGCATAACTGTGAAAATAGCAAAACAAGACTGTGAATCTCATAGCACAGAATCAAGAATCAAAAAAATTCCTTAAATCAGTCTTTTCGTTTGATTTCCAGCAAAACGTTCAAAACATTCTTAAAATAACAAGATTACATGCAAGATAACTTACTTTTAGAGACGATATTTTGAATTAAGTTTACTTATTCCATTGGCAATTTTTATTTATTTCATTTTTGGTGTTGTAAACATTAATCTAACCAAATTATGTGCAGATTACGCATAAAACAAGAATACAATTAGCTATTAGTGTAAGAGCTACATACTCTGAAAACACGTCTTAATATCAACTGAATTACCTTCTAATGTAAATTAATCTTGCTTTTAAGTTGTTTAGATATTTTACTGGAAAGCATAACCAAAATAATGACTAAGAAAATCATTTTTTGCAGGACACCAGATTGGTCAGAAATGAACCCTTCAACAGGAAGTCTTGTAAAATGGACAATTTTATAATCCAAATGTAAAACTGTAATAAGCCTCCAAACTCCAAAACTCAAAGCCAGCAAATTGGATGAAAACAGGAGAAATTTTCATTTATTTAATAAAGCCAATTCCCAGAACGTCATTGAATCACTCCTATAAAATGAGTGGCCTTGAAAGTTCCAGGTTTATGGGTCATATATGTATTTTTTATTTCGCCAGAGTCGCAGATGTTGGTGTAATGTTTAAGCCAAGAGTCAAATAAACGCCACAAAAGCAAATACACCATTAAAGCCTTGATGCACAGTAATTTATTTTGACCTTAATAACTATATTCCATCAACACAAAAAAAATAAACCAAACATATTAAAATGCCCAAAGCAGTTCAAAAACGTTCCTCTTTATACAGTGCCTGTCCACCCCACACCAAGTGAAACCTAATGCATTTATGTCATTGCATAAGACACAGAATAATTTAGCGTGAACAAAACACTTTGCTTGAAGTGGGTTTGTTGGTTGGATTTTTTGTTATATAATGCCAAGAAATGCATACATTGTTGTTTAAGTGTCCAAATACTCTTGGAGCCACTGTAAAGTCCAATTACGTCTGAAATATTCCTTACCTGTACAGATGATTGCCATATCTTCTAGATAATCGTAAACTGAAAGATCTGTTCATAGTCAAAATGCTCCTCCAAAAATGAGAAAAGCCCTCAACACTGGCCTCAAGCCATATCTCTTCAATCCAACAGTTTTCCACAAATAATAAAGAAAATCTGAACGAGTCCAGACGGAGTAATCAAACACAAACACTACTGGCAAGCAAAGTTTTGTCTTCCCAGTGTCTGTGGTTTAGTTCCTATGGGAGTTCTTTCCTTCCTCTGAATGCAAATCAGGGGGCGGAGACACTGACTTCAGATGGTGTGACATGTAATGAAACGCCTCATGCATGTGGGCTCAACACACACACACACACACACACACACAGGTATAAACATGTTAAAAAATGCACCTCCCTGTTGGACAAAAAACATTTAAGCCAACCTTTTAAAAAAACTCAAGCAAAAATGTTCAAAATGCTGAGTAACTACATATCTTGACAGTTGAAGATAAGTGCAAGTGAAATAACCCTATTAGTTCCCTTGAAAGGAACACAACAGGAAGTAATAGCTAAAAGGAACCATAAGCCACTGAGTGAAGTCACAAAATACGAGACTCTTATCTTGGAGCGTTTTGGGCAATTTTAGCTGAATTAGAGGGTTCAAAACAACCCCATATTTCCACAGTCTGTCCAATTTGGTGGCTATATAAAAGCAGCAATGGAAAGCCCAACAGTTGTTGACCACCTCCATACATATCCAGAACTTTAAACACTATTAAGGGTGCTTCCTTCAACTGTCCCTTACCCTACATTCAGATAAGAGGCCAAAGACAAGGAAAACTACAATTACGATATGCCTCAAGGACAAACATGTTAAACGATGCTTAAAGAAGCAAGATTTTATGTTATAAGATAGCACCATGTCCAGACGAAATTAAAATAGTCATATGACGTCACATGACTAGGCATAAGTATGCAAAACTTCAACTTGTTTTTAATGGGTTGCAGTGAAGAGCTTCCAGCTACGTTGGGCGTGATGGCTACAAACAATCTTCGAATGACACGCAAACATTCCTGAAGTCATTAGTGGCGAAGGGATGGGATTTTCAGCATGATGAAAAACAAAAGAAAGCGATTACATATTTTAAAGAGAAGACAAAAGGAAATAACATCTTGCATTCGCTGTAGCACGATGAATACGTTTTAGAGAATTTGTTGACTACAACGGGGCATTTTGTTAGCTTGTTATTTCCTGTATGTCTTCTTTTTCATAGTAAATTTGCACATGTGGCACACAAATTGATTCAAAACAAACAACATCTACAAAATGGCCCAAACTGCTGAGCTGAACTAGCTAGAAATCGATTAAATGCTAGCATGTGTACAACATTGGGTCATTGAAACAAAGTAGCTAAAACAAAGTCATTTACTTCCAAAATCAAATTTCAAACACGTCATTACAAATAATCTTACTGGAATAAAACTTTTGCTCAAGCATTTTTGAAACGCTGAGGAGTGGCAGATATCAGGTTACAAACATTGTCACTACAACATTTTTAAAGGTCAAAATCAGTCAACATCTGTGTAAAGACGAGAAGTGGAGCCTATTTTTGGCCTGCACAAATTAATGTTAGAAAATGAAACTACAATATAGAATTAAACTATTAATTAAAAGGCAACGCTAGCGTACCGCCAATCTCCCTACCAAGGGTTTACAGTTTCTTAGTTAAAGGAAAAGATCACCCAAAAGACCAATGATGTCATCAACATTAGTGGACAGAGTAAATGACAGAATTTTCATTTTTGGTTGACAGAAACCCTGTTGAAATAAATTGGGATTCACCTTGAAACCTTTGCATTAACAGCCTAAAAATGACTAAACCATTTCACCAACCCCTTTTTCTTACTTCTCATTTTCTAGCAATGGTTAACTTTCTCTTTCCACAAGTTGTAATTCCTGTTAAATGAGAATTTTCAAGCCATCAATGAGTCGTTTCTGCATTTCTGAGGTTGAGTTGTGTATTTGGACTTTGGTGATATTAAGGGAAACTACTGCCCCGGTGTGGGCGTTCAGCGGAAACACAACACAAGTAGGTAAAGCCCCAGCATTTGGGAGGAAGATGTTACATGCTGGTAAATAAAAGAACATGCCACTTAAAAGTTAATCTCCTGAATCTTGTACATTTTACCCAGCACAAGACAAGGCAAGTCTATTTATAGAGCACACTTCATACACAATGGCAACTCAAAGTGCTTTACATATACATTTTAAAGATAAAGTATATGGCAACACTTTTTATTAAGGTTGAATTTGTTTAACATTGGTTAAAGCAATCTACAAGTTTAATCTTGGTAAATGTTAATTTGTACACATCCTTAAATATTCTTTAACACAAAGTTGCATATCAACTAATATAAACAATGAACAATAGTTTTTAGAGGAGATCGACAGTGGATTTTGCAGGTACGATAACTACGGTTGGGAAAGGATGATTTATGAAAATTTATGAAACCAATTGGTCGGCCGAAAGTTTTTCAAATTGATTTATAGAATATAAAAAAATTAGATTTGATTTAAGATATGGTGCATAACAGGCCCAAAACACACTGGGGACTGTTATTATGAAATGACTAATTGATGAAAAATCATCAGCAAATATGGACCGATTTTTGCCAATAACGATGGTCCCAAAAGCATCTATTGGCACCGATTAATCGGTAAAACCGATATATCAGTCTACATCTATTCACCGGATAAAGCGTTTTATAGATATTTTACCAGATGAGGTTTATAAATGATATGACGGCAACTATCGGCACCGATTAATTAAACTCAGATTTTTAGATAAATTAACCAAGATGAATAAATGCCAAATAAAATATAAATTATACCTAATGCATTACCCAATGTTAACTAATACAATCTTATTGTAAAGTGATAACATTTATATTTAGCTGAATCCCCTCCCACCTATTTTAAGAGATTACAATGTATTGCATTGTGGCAATTGTCTTGACATTTAAGGACCTACACCACATTACCGTTCCACATATTTTAATAGGATTTGTTGTACCGCCTTTATGCTTAAAAATATTTTTTATTGTAATAAAATAACATAACACTGTATTACACCAATGAGAATAAGAATGATTTTATTATATAATGATAAGAAATAAAAAAAGTCATTTATATCGTTTTCCTTATGAATTGGCACAAAAATTGGCTTGTTAGATTCACCCTTGAATGAAATTTGTAATTTGACCATTTGCATTTGTTATATCTCCTTACAACAACACTGTAGTTATCAAGCAAGACATTTTGACCCAACTTTATGCTAACTTTTATTAATCCGTGAGATCAAGGACCTAGAGATCCTATTTATACACTAGAGGTTCTGTTTACGCATCCATTTGTGGCGTAACATTGTGTTAGCATTGTATAATCCCATTTACACTGAGTGCTATAGCCTGCCTAACTTCTATTCTTCTAAGTCACTGATTTACAATAGAATCAAATATCCCCTGCTGATTCACTCGAATACACAAGATAAAACACAAGGCCCACTCAAGAACTAGAAATATCCTGTCTTGATGGTTATAAAGCCAGACACAATGGCTTGAGGTTCTTCATACATATGCCAAACAAGGAAATGTGCTAATAATTTATCAGTGAGATAAAGCCTTGAACTTCATCACACTTCCCTCTGTGCTTCATTCTATCTAAATGACTCTTAAGATTTGTACCTTAAAGCGAAAGTGCATTAGTAGCTTTCTATACAATAAATACAGAATTACAGATTCACAAATATATTCATGGTGACTGCTGAAGATGTTCATCTGTATTACATGAGAAATAATGCAAATATCTTCATGTAAATTCAGTTTATTTTCCAGAATAACCGTTTGTTCCAAATAAATTTGATGTCTTAACGAAAACTACAGATAACAATGAACATTATGGTTTACTTGTGGTGAATGCACAACATTTTTATACATATGTTGCAAAAAAAGTCTACTAATTACTGTTATTTTTAAAAACAACAGTTTGCTCGAATTTAATCCACTAGATTTTTACAAAAAGTAAAACTCCCCATAAACTCATCCCAATTTCTGGTGATTTCACAAGATGTTTCTCTTTATTGAAGTACAACTATTGCAAATAGCTTCCAGTAAGACCAGGAATTTCCATTCTTCTCAAAAACAATTTGTACAAAATATATCCAAAATAACCCCCTACACTGGTTAAAAAACCCCCAATTCAAACCCCTGAACGTGCCAATGTTCCCAGCAGCTGTTCGAAGACGTATTCCCAGCTGCCGTAGTCAAGACTATATATCACCTTGATGGAACCACATGGCCAATATGGACACCGGTTGCAAATCCTGCTTACCTTTCTACGTCTTCACACACTGCGGTGTCCATGTGGTTTGGGTCCTTTTTGCAATCCATAACAAAGCCAGAGCTCTCCAATGAAACTTCAAGTGCCTGGCCTTACTAACAGTCTCTCGACTAGTTGAACTAAATTTCCAGCAACTGGGTCTAAAGGTTTCCTTTACAGCTGCTCCACTGCAAATGCAGTGCTCAGCCAGGCCATTGTAAAAATAAGATAATGGAGGACAAGGAAGCCAAGGAGGAGACTAAACAAGCCTTTGCCGGCCCACTCCGCACACCTCCAACCGTGGCAACTGGTGTTTCCATGGAAACAAGTGGGGTGGTGGGTGGTGGGTGATGGAGGTATAATACACAAAAGGCCCAGTTAAAAGCCATTGAAGGAAGGCATAGGAATGCAAAAGTAAGAATGGCCAAAGACAACACAAAGGGCTTGCTGGTGGTCCACCAATTCTCTTTGAGATAGGGCAAAAGGTAAACATTGTAAAGCACATCAAAAAGCTAAAAAAAAAAAGACTTTCAGATGCTTAGAAATTCATAATATATCATGTAGTCGCCAATATTGGAATTATAGGTCTGATAAATACCAACATTAGATGCAGGTTGAGTAGAAACTCAAAGGCAGAATTTTATTTTTGGGGTTAACCATACCTTGAAGCTGAAGCCCAAAACTAGCCTCCAAAGGAGACCCTTGGATCAAACCCAATATTTGATTGGGTTCAGTCATATTTTAAGATCAAATTCAATACAGCTCTCCAACAGCTTGCTAAACTGGCGTGAAGATGGAGCGCATTTGCATGTGCAAAACATTAGTTGTTGAAATTAAAACTATGAATGCCCAATTACAAATCAGAACCCAATGCAAACTTGATGCAAACTGACCAGAAACTTAAAAGGTCCAACAAACTGTTAGGTTTAAAACATGCCCGTTTTAACTTTAGTAGTATGCAAATTCTAGAGAAGCTCTTGCTTAAAAAGCAGAGTGCAATTGAAACAAACTTATACATATGAATGTTATTGGTCATAATAGTAACATTGATCATACCGATTATTAAAACTGGCAATGGAAAACCCAAATATTTCTATCAGTGTATTACATAAAGGGGCATTTCTATTGCACTGATAGTTACGCAAGATACACAACAGCCTTGTGACCAAGTTAAGATATGGGCCACAGCAAGTTCCAGTTCAATCACCATTGCGCCTGTTCTCCATCTGACCTCCTTATGACACCTTAATTCAGGATGAGTCATCCCCGGCCTAACACAGCACACATACATGAGCTTATGTTCACCAATAGAAGTGCATTAGCTCATGTATGAATAGAAACAAAGCTAGGCTTGCACTACACTTTTGTCGATGCCAAATTAGCATGCAAATCTTTGTCACCGTTATAATTAAAGTCCTGTTACATGTGAGATCACGTGGTCGCCATCTTGGTAATGCCCAAGGGAAGCTATTTCCTATTGAGACAATAGGCAAACACTTCATTTTTCACACTAACGGTGTTGTGCATATGACTCAAAGCTATAGCGTGCCCTCTAGGGATATTTTATTTCTGATTTACTTGCTGCTCCACCACTCACATTGATAACTATACTTAAGTTTCTTGCAAAGTGACTTCACCGTTAATCCATGGAGCTAACGTCTACAGTCAAAGGCATGGGCCAAGAATTGTGCTTCAACATCCACCCAAGTGGTCTGTTCAGCAAACACCAATCTCTGTGGCCAAACAACAGCATGCCTCTGGGGGGGGGGGGGGCAACCAACAACACAGAGAACATTTGTGCAAGTCATGTGACCCCAATGCATCATCTGTACTTCCTTGGTGTGACTGCTCTAAACAGAGGAGCTCTTCATTTCCACTGGCCAATCCAGTCACAAAAACCATGGAATTTCCATCCAGAAAACACATGATTACTGATCAAACTGTATCTTGTTCTCCATCAAACGTAGCTTGGGGGATGTAAATATATCCTCTTTCTTACTAAATAGAAAATGAGAGGTACAGTATCGGAAGTGAAATTAACTTCAATTAAGGGACAACATTTGCCCCCTGGATTTGATTTTCAGGGACAATTATTGCTTTTATGCGATAATGTGTGCAACTATACCTGATAGCACATGATTGACGTAGACGTCCATTTATTTATGTACGTTTTTATCTGGGAGACATATTTTTAGGAGGGTTTGCTCATCTGCAATATGTCTAAGAAGTTTCCTATCAGATGTTGAAAGGACATTCAGCAGATAAATGCATGTAAATCTGCCATTATTCTAGTATTTTCTCCACTTTTACTTCCCAAATTGGAAAGCCAAATTCCCAATGCGCTCCAAGTCCTCATGGTGGCGTAGTGACCCGCCTCAATCCAGGACGAATCTCTGTTGCCTCCACATCTGAGAATGTCAAGCAGCGCATATTATTACGTGGCTTGTTTAGCGCATGTAGAGGCTTTGAGCTATTCCCCGCGGCATCCATGCACAACTCACCACAAGCCCCACCGAAAAGTGAGAACCATGTTATAGTGACCACGAGGAGGTTACCCCATGTGACTCTACCCTCCCTAGCAACCGAGCCAATTTGGTTGCTTAGGAGACCTGGCTGGAGTCACTCAGCACGCCCTGGATTCAAACTCACGACTCCAGGCTTGGTAGTCAGCATCTTTACTTGCTGAGCAACCCAGGCCACCAGAATCTGCCCTTATTAAGATGTTGCTTTTAAACATACGTCTGCGAGATGCTCGTGTGCTATCCGGATAGGCTTAAAACTGAATATTAAAAGGTAATGCAAGGTATTATTTATGGAATGGTATTCCTAAAATGTTCCTACTCCCTGAAAGATATCTCTGAAATAAGTGTCCTGAGATATCTCACTCGTCTCTGTGACATCACTATACTGTGTCAACAGCGAACAAAAATGTGCCTGTGGGCCAAAGACACATTCTTTGATAAGCCAATGAGAAGACTGCCTGTCAATCATATTGCACATTCTCAGTGTAGTAGTTTAAGTGGTTCATTCAGGTTTAATGCCACTCTGCTGCTCAGTGTCCGTCTTGGTGCCTGTAAAAGGCAGGGTTTTGGAAAGAGGGGGCATGTCTAATTCAACGGCTCAGTCTCGTGGAAGTTACAGAATGGCTTAAAACGCTTACAACACCTTTAAGGACAATATCAGATGTTACACATAAAAAAAAAAAGCAGAAGTCATTGCGGAGGCACATTTTCTATTTGGTGGGGATTTATGGCACTTTCAGTGGCATTTTAGCCCTGCCCTTTAATTTCTGAACCTAAACCAAGTGACGATGCTTTCAAAACAGATGTGGGAAAAATGGAGGTGCATCATCTCGCTCTCCAAATAAGCACCCTGACCAATCACGGTGCAGAAGTCTGAACAAGGCCTGTATCAACTTCTGCTCACATTCTGATGTCAAATGTTGAGGAAAAAAATATGTAGGGAACCAGCTAGAATGTTTGCTTGACTTATGCTAATAAGTTTTGCTAATGAGTTGCTGGGAAACATGCCATTAAGATCCACGAGATAAAAAACCCACATGCAAACGATGGAAACCACAAGTGGCTTCACACTTCTAAAGTTACTTATTGAGCCTAAAACTTGACTTAGGAGTGGCCCATAGTGCGAATGCCATCATAGAAACGCAACGAACCAGTCGCAACTCTTTTACAATGATCTCAAGTCTGCCAAAAACAAAGCTAGCAGGTCAAATTGACCTTGTACAAGGAACCCATGCTCCGATATTGTGCTAGACCACCATAACTCAATGGCACATCTGTTTTTTTGGTTATCAGTGGGAATGATAAGCAGTCAAGGCAACATGGGCCCATAAATTTCTTTTCAAGGTCTGGAGAAATTAACGCAATTTCAGTGGGAAGCAAAATTAGCATGTACAGCTTTCTAGCACCTGGAACTGACCAACACACTTTGGGTATAAGAATAGCAGTAAATTATATCATGACTTGAATGTATCAAGACATTAATACAATGAGATCATTGCATTATCTGGAGAAATACTCATTAATCTAAATCACTTAACATGCATTGTGATGTAATGTAGACACTTAGCAAATGGTGTAATTTGATTGAGACGTAATTGGGGGAAGGGATGTTTAAAACCATCAATGTTAATACTATTTAGCCAAGATTGAGATCAATTTACATTTCAACTGCCCAAGTGGCTGCAACTGAATTGTCGTTGTGGCCTCAAATGTGAACATTTACACCTTGGAGATAGTTAGGAATTTGGAGCATAACTGTGATGCTCATTAGTTTGTTTTGGTCCCAACAAGATTAAGGACTCTGGCTGGTACAATTCTAACATCCAATCATGAAGGTTTACACTAAGATAAACAGCTGGCCTAAACTGGTATTTGCCTTATTTTCCATTTAATGAACTACAGTCACCTTTTTTTAAGAGCATGGATTCAAATTTAAATAAACAAATAGTCTAAACACATCCCATTGTGATACGGGGAAATAAGCTTGTCTTAAATTAACCCCGTAAATCCTTTACAATAGCATGAGTGATGCGATACAGGTACACTAAAGGCTTCACAACTCAAGCCAATATTAACCAATAACAACAAGTTTTAAAGTGTTTTTGGAGTATAAAGGTGGTTGACATGATCTAGAACTTACACTAACATATAAAATACTAAGTAACATGGCACTACAATGTTTCAAATGTACCATGGTAATACCATGTTTTTAGACACGTCCAATGGTATTTAATTACCTTGGACGACCAAGAAAATACAACGCTGCTGAACCATGTTTGTTTACCATTGTATATATCTCAAACTACCACGGTATTACAGTCAGATACCATTGAATGTACCCTGGAAAAATCATAGTATTTTTGTAAAAGTAGAGCTAAAAAAAGAAGCGCTAATAATGTTTCACCAGTGTTGCGTGACGTGCATTACTAAGTAGTTAATTACTTTTTCACTGAAAAAGTTAAGGGATTACTATTAATTTTTTTTAAGTCATTTAATTACGGTTACTTCTGATGTAATTGTGTTAAACACTGTATAGACTTCAGAAAAATTCTATATAAAACACTAGTGAATTTAAAATGTAAATTTAACGTCTGCTGTTAAAATGTATGTTTGCTCATTTAACGCTGGCCCTTTAAATTCGTTGGCCACCTCATGAATAATATATTTGATTTTATATGATTTATTGAAATTAATTTAAAAAAAAAAAGGACAGTTTCATGTCCATCCTTGTATTTTTCATCTGGTCGAGGTTGATCAGGGTTTTAGAGAGTAATTAATAATAAATAATGCAAATCACGTTTCAGACAGTAATCTAATTACACGGTAGAAAATGTAATTAGTAGTTAGTATTTTTTTTTTTTTTTTAGAGTAACTTACCCAACACATTAAACCGAGTTGAGCCAACTATATTATTAGTATTTTGTAATGTTCAGCCTAAATAAAATTTAAACAAAACTACTTTTTAAACAGGGACGTATTGCGATAATGTCCAGTTGACGGTATTATTATTGGATGCCAACAGAAATGCCATCACACTCTCTCTCTCTCTCTCACTCACACACACACACACACACACACACACACACACACACACACAAACAATAAAACCTGTTCCATATCAATACAAATCATATTAATCACATAATCTAATCATGATAGACACATATTAGCATATGTCAATTAGCTTTCCATATATATAGTACACAGCTGATAGCGGTTAGGCTCACCTCTCTTTCATTAAATGCTTGATTCGCGATATGGCGCTTTCGTCGATTTTCCTCAGAAATGTTTTCAGTCTCTCCCTCTTGCTTTCCAGCATTCTTACTTCACTCACACCGAAAAAAAACACGCCGTCGAACGAGGATGCGATGATCCGGTTTCTCTCCGGCGACCCATGAGCGTTGCCTGATTAACAAAGTGAGACAAAATCGGACCAAGTGCTGTTGGCCAATCAGAGCGTGCCTGATGAGGCACTTCGTCCAATCGCAGCGCAGCACTCGAATTCTAACTCCTCCCATGCCCTTGTATGGTCAAGACGCGTGTTCTCCTGCAACGTGGTGGAAAGGAGAGGAAGTCAGGGTGGGGAGCTGTTGTTTGGAGTGGATATTACAGAATTGCCTTGTTTTTTCGGCGATGTTATTTTCATACGATCGGTCTCATAATGAATACATTATGTGTGAATAAATGTTTAGTATTCATCTGTAATCATAGCTATTTCCCTATCTGTATTTCCTTCCCCCGTTTGGCACAAATATGAAATACTTAAGTCATCAAGCTACATCATTGAGTTATCAGATCATGCCTTGCAACCCAAAATTCCATCTTGACACAATCATCTCATCCCTTTCCTCATATGACTGTCACACCACGTCTCATGACCTGAGACGCCCTTTAATGCATAAAACATAGCCAGTTGTGGTCTTTTTGTGTATATTCAGTAGTGTATGGAGGCCAGGCAGGAGTTGACACAGCAGCTCTTATTACACTGAACAGAAGACTCACTGTACCGACTGCAGGACAAATATCAAATCCACAGCCAGTGCCTGGTATCAGGCTCCAGTTGATTTGACCTTTGAATGTTCCTTAAGAAGTGTCTTAACATTTAATGAGGTCGGATTAAGATGTCTTGTGCCATAGATATACGTTAAATATAATAACAAAAAAATAATTAACCAAAACAAATAATATTAGTTATAACAAGTTCTTTGGTGTCAAGTTTGAAGTAAATGTTGTATTAACATTGGCTGAAAATGAAACATACATTTTATAAATTCGTAATTCTAACATATAAACTTGCATTATCTGATTAAATTATGTAAATATTTTATTGGAGGAGGTACTGTCATCAAAAACTGACATATTTCTCAAATGGCATTCTCCATTCTGCGCATTTGAACTGGCATGTCACATTTGGTGAGGAAAAATGCAAGAACCAATGGTGCTTGGTGTCAATTAGCGCATTTACATGAATACGCTATTACGCTTATGCGTAGTAAGCCAAGAAATGTGTGTGGTCATGTTAATGCCTTAAACAGATTCATTTAATAAATGGTTTAAGCAAAAAATGATTGCCGCAAGTAGATTTACACCTTTAGCTGCGGTCTTACCGGCTCGTCCAATGAGTGCAAGTGTTGTGCGCATGACTATTTAAGTTTTGACGACAAATGCAAAGAATAACCCGGCTCTATTTTTGTAAGCGCAAACCGCGCAACATCTTATCCATTTGCAATTTACATGCTAGCGCAAGCGGGTGTGGGTGGGAATGTTTGCGCTCTCTGTGGGTTTATTGTATGTAAATGAAGTGGCGCAAATTGCAATTAGCTATTTTCCTGTGAAAAAGGTAATTGCGCTATGACGTTTCGGTAGCAAGTCTGTTTTCAGCAAAAAGTCTGAACATTTGCAGTATGGAGACTCCATCAGCAGATGGTAATAAAGTTTATAACATTAAAGTATCATGGCATTCTCTTGAATAGGATGGAGAATTATGTTGAAATCTGTGGACTTGCATTAGCATTTAGATCCTATTTAGCGAACCGCTACCACTTTGTCTATGTAAACGAGGAATTGTCAAATCAAACATCATCAAAGATGATGAAATCAAAAATCAAAGAATTGAGTGCCACAGGGATCAGTTTTAGGGCCTCTGCTTTTCTCCTTATATATGCTTCCCCTGGGAGATATTATCAGGAATCGTGGAATCAGTTTCCTCTGTTATGCCGACGATACACAACTTTATCCAAATTCTCCAAATTAGCGGAGTATCAATGAAATCAAAGATTGGATAGCCAGAAATGTCCTTCTACTCAATTCTGACAAAACAGAGGTACTAATTATTGGACCAAAAACCGTTAAAATATAATTTGACTCTTGATGGATGTACTTCCACATCGTCTTCTACAGCGAAGAAATTAGGTGTTATATTTGATACCAATCTGTCCTTTGAAAATCAGATTTCCAATGTTTGTAGAACAGCATTCTTCCACCTTAGAAATATTGCTAAATTACGGCACATGCTCCCTGTTGCTGATGCCGAAAAACTAATTAGTGCATTCATGACATCAAGACTAGATTATTGTAATGCATTACTGGGAGGATGTCCAGCAAGTCCAATAAATAAACTTCAATTGGTTAAAAATGCAGCAGCCAGAGTGCTAACTAAAACCAAGACGGATGATCATCATTACATTGGCTACCTGATACATTTTGTATTAATTAAATTTTTTTGTTAACTACATACACATCTTTGAATGGTCTCTGCAGTACTTAAATGACCTTCTATATTCCATCACGTTCATTATAATAAAAACATTTTGGCCTGTTAATAGTTCCTAGAATATCAAAATCCACAAAAGGAGGTTGCTCCTCTTCCTATTTGGCTCCTAAAATATGGAATAGTCTCCCTAACGCTGTTCGGGCCTCAGACACACTCACTCAGTTTAAGTCTAGACTAAAGAGGTGGCCTGGGTAGCTCAGCAAGAATTGACGCAGACTATCACCGCTGGAGTCGTGAGTTGGAATCCAGGGCATGCTGAGTGACCCCAGTTAGGTCTCCTAAGCAACCAAATTGGACCAGTTGCTAGGGAGGGTAGAGTCACATGGGGTAACCAAATTGGACCAGTTGCTAGGGAGGGTAGAGTCACATGGGGTAACCTCCTCGTAGTTGCTATAATGTGGTTCTCGCTCTCGGTGGGTCGCGTGGTGAGTTGTGAGTGGATGCCACGGAGAATAGTGTGAAGCCTCCACACGCGCTACGTCTCCGCGGTAACATGCTCAACAAGTCACGTGATAAGACGCGCGGATTGACGGTCTCAGATGCGGAGGCAAGTCTAGACTAAAGACTCATCTATTTAGCCAGCATGGTGTCGGACACCACTGCTACGTGTCGCTATGTGATGATGACTAAATGCAGCCGGTCCCAGCCAAACAGCACTTCAGTCTTTTACGATGGACTTCAGAGGATGAAATGTCCAACCATATGTCATGGGATACTTCATATGCCACTGCCTGAACGTTGAACTTAGGATAGACCTCACTGATTATTTTTAAACACAATTTACAATCATATTTAATCAAACTACACAATAATGACTTATAGACATTATAGATACAATAGGGGCTGGTGGAAGAAGTTGGAAAGAGTGAAATGTTTGGATTTGATATGATTTGTTTTGACTACTTTGTTATTTTGATTATAGAAGTGTAATTTGACGTTATTAGGATGCACTAAATTGGCACTTCGTGCGTGCAATTTCACTAAATTAAGCCTAGACTTCACGCATGCTTGCATAAAAATCCTAAAACCTCATGGCCATCCCCCATTGACTTTACGCTTATGATTTATGGCATGGAGTTGCGCTTAGCACTAGCGCTCTTAAAATAGGGTCTTGAGTCTCATGTTGCGCTTTTGGATTATAATGATCAGCATATTGGTGTACATGTAAATGCCCTCAATGAAGCAAAACAAGGGCATTATTTAATATGAACGCGAATGGATTTCGTTTTAGGTGGAGGGAAATTAACAAATAACCAATTAAATTCGGTCTGTTCCTCACAAAAATCTGTTGGACGACTTCAGAAGGTAAGTAAGTGCAACTTTTATGGTATCTTTTGTTTCTTTATTAACATGATTCTTCCACAGTAAAAGCAACAGCAAATGGGTTGAAACATAGTTGGGATTTTACCTGTCCCCCATAGGGGGAGGCCCATCCAGTCGGATGGTGAAACAACTAAGTGGGACCCCTTCAGTCAGACAAAGAGAGAACCTATTGCCCTCCCTAAAGCCCAGGAAAAAAGAAAACATAGTACCGGCCCTGGTACATGACATGAGGGTGAATGAATAATGAATGATTTTTCATTTTTGGGTGAACATTTCCATAAAGAAAATCCCATTTTTAGTCATTCTACCTACATTTATGCTCACAACCCCAAACCATATACCCAAAGTACACAAGTTCCATCCCTTTAGACTTCAGCGTGAAGATCTGCCCCATTGCCAGCTCCGCCAGATGGCCTCCACGTCCTCAGCTGTGTCGCTTCACTTCAGCTGTCTGGCTGGTGTGATATATCTGTTTTTTTGTTTTTTTAAGAACTCTGTCCTGGTCTCCAGTGTCACCCATGAGATCTCTAGCTCAGGTGGTTTTGGGTTTCCACTAAACAGGGTCCAAAATCGCTCACCTGTTGAGCGTTGCTTAGCAACCCTCATCATTAATTTATCATACCAGCCCCAACTCCCGACAGTTGCGTATGCCGCAGTCCAACATGCAGCAAAACTCGGATAAGACGTCGTGCGACCAGGAGCCGATGCCGAACGGAGAAGCCATGAGTCCGAATGTTCAAGACTCCACAGGTTCATTGGGAGACGAGGAGAACCAAGGAGTGGAACCATCAGCACCACCGCTGCCCCAAGAAGCTCCACCATCCGGGCCGTCTCCGTGTCCTAGGCCGAAGTTAGTGTTCCACACCCAACTGGCTCATGGAAGTCCGACGGGCCGCATTCATGGGTTCACCAACGTAAGGGAACTCTACGCCAAGATCGCACAGGTCTTCAACATCTCAGCTTCTGAGGTACAGTGAGCAGTTGGGCCTCTCAATCCGGTGTTATCGAACTGTCTTTTTGGGATGTGGGGTCTCCAAGGAGATGTTGCTTGTATGAAAAGTTATGCATGGTTGATTTGAACAAGGAAAAGGGGCTCAAATATGGACATTTACAAAAAATAAGGTGGGGGATGCTTATATAAATGATCATTCTTTTATCCCGTCTTGTACATCAATAGAGCAACTTACTTAATGGGTCAATTCTATCAGTGTGATTTTAACAATACAGTCCTCTTGATGAGACCAAATATTGGGGGTTAAAACTGTCGTCCTTGAGAAACTTTTATCAGGACATGATAACACTTTTTACCACTCAGAGTTCAAGGCTATACACTGAAAACAACATGTGTATATCAGTTTGGGTCAAAAGTTCATGATAAGATAGTTATGTATTATGTAAGACTCTATACATTCATATCACAGTGGCACTTATATGACTAAATGTGCATTTTACTCACTTTCATTCATACACGTGTGAAGTTGAGAATATTTCTGGTTACTCTGATCGTTGATTTTTTTATTACAGATTAAATCAAGAGTGATAATCATTTTAATGCTGAAAATCTTCTTGATTATTCTTAATTTAGTCCTAATAAGAAACTAGAACTTTTGATCTTATGTGTCTATTGTCAAATGCACGGACACTATACGCATATACAACATTCCTGAGTGAATGCTCATTTGATTTGACAAAATATGCAAGTAATATTATTTATTTATCATGACACCAATAAACACCACAGTGTTCTCTCTACTGTACAGTCCTGTGTGTGACTGAATGGACTATGGAAACACCGGTGAAGGTTTAGGTGTCTGTTTTCCTGACACATGTACTGTACGAGACTTCACTGAATCGGGTCTTCTGCTTGAATGGCTCTTTATATTGTCTGGTTCTTCTTTGCCCAAGATCCTTTTCTGCACGCTGAATTCCCACAAAGTGGACATGCAGAAACTTCTAGGAGGTCAGATCGGACTGGAGGACTTTATCTTCGCTCATGTGAGGGGAGAGACCAAAGAGGTGGAGGTCACTAAAACTGAAGATGCCCTCGGTCTGACCATCACAGATAATGGAGCAGGATATGCCTTCATTAAAGTACGTGTCAGAACAAAAGTGAATGGTCCTAATAAAACTGATTCAGATGCTTCACAGATTCTGAGGTTTAGAGACTTTAATATAGAAAATTGTAGATACTTTAGAATTTTGGAATCTTAGAACATTAAGACATAAACATTTTTTTTCAATAATCTTTAAAATCGTAACATTTTATAACTCTTTTGA
This sequence comes from Moxostoma hubbsi, assembly GCA_032164185.1. Taxonomy (NCBI): domain Eukaryota; kingdom Metazoa; phylum Chordata; class Actinopteri; order Cypriniformes; family Catostomidae; genus Moxostoma; species Moxostoma hubbsi. The sequence goes on from JAVLUX010000163.1 coordinate 13,923,731, forward strand.
ATCATAGACTCATAGAATCTTAAGAATCATATAATTTTTTAAACCTTATAAACATAAGAATCAAGAAGCTTTAGAATTGTAGACTCTTAGAATCATAGAATATTTTGAAACATGGACTCATAGACTCTTAAGAATCATACAATCTTTTGAATCATAGAATCTTTTGAATCGTAGCCTCATAGACTCTTAAGAATCAAACAATCTTTTGAATCATAGAATCTTTTGAATGCCTCATAGACTCTTAAGAATCATAGAATCTTTTGAAACGTAGACTCATAGAATCTTAAGAATCATAGAATCTTTTGAATCATAGCCTCATAGAATCTTAAGAATCATAGAATCTTTTGAATCATAGCCTCATAGAATCTTAAGAATCATAGAATCTTTTGAAACATAGACTCATAGACTCTTAAGAATCATAGAATCTTTTGAATCGTAGACTCATAGAATCTTAAGAATCATAGAATCTTTTGAATCGTATAAACATAGAATCTTAAGAATCATAGAATCTTTTGAATTGTATAAACATAGAATCTTAAGTATCATAGAATCTTTTGAATCCTATAAACATAGAATCTTAAGAATCATAGATCTTTTGAATCATATACACATAGAATCATAGAATCTTTTGAATCATATAAACATAGACTCTTAAGAATCATAAAATCTTTTGAATCGTATAAACATAGACTCTTAAGAATCATAGAACCTTTTGAATCGTAGACTCATAGACGCTTAAGAATCATAGAATCTTTTGAATCGTATAAACATAGAATCTTAAGAATCATAGAATCTTTTGAATCGTATAAACATAGACTCTTAAGAATCATAGAATCTTTTGAATCGTAGACTCATAGACTCTTAAGAATCTAGAATCTTTTGAATCGTTGACTCTTAGCATCATAGAATCTTTTAAATCTTATAAAGTTTTGAATCCTAGACCCATAGAATCTTCAGAATATTCTAAACTTAGAATCTTAAGAATGATAGAATTTTTTAAACCTTATAAACAGAAGAATCAAGAAGCTTTAGAATTGTAGACTCTTAGAATCATAGAATATTTTGAAACATGGACTCATAGACTCTTAAGAATCATACAATCTTTTGAATCATAGAATCTTTTGAATCGTAGCCTCATAGACTCTTAAGAATCAAACAATCTTTTGAATCATAGAATCTTTTGAATCGTAGCCTCATAGACTCTTAAGAATCATAGAATCTTTTGAAACGTAGACTCATAGAATCTTAAGAATCATAGAATCTTTTGAATCATAGCCTCATAGAATCTTAAGAATCATAGAATCTTTTTAATCATAGCCTCATAGAATCTTAAGAATCATAGAATCTTTTGAAACATACTCATAGACTCTTAAGAATCATAGAATCTTAAGAATCATAGAATCTTTTGAATCGTATAAACATAGAATCTTAAGAATCATAGAATCTTTTAAATCGTATAAACAGAATCTTAAGTATCATAGAATCTTTTGAATCCTATAAACATAGAATCTTAAGAATCATAGATCTTTTGAATCGTATACACATAGAATCATAGAATCTTTTGAATCATATAAACATAGACTCTTAAGAATCATAAAATCTTTTGAATCGTATAAACATACTCTTAAGAATCATAGAACCTTTTGAATCGTAGACTCATAGACGCTTAAGAATCATAGAATCTTTTGAATCGTATAAACATAGAATCTTAAGAATCATAGAATCTTTTGAATCGTATAAACATAGACTCTTAAGAATCATAGAATCTTTTGAATCGTAGACTCATAGACTCTTAAGAATCTAGAATCTTTTGAATCGTTGACTCTTAGCATCATAGAATCTTTTAAATCTTATAAAATTTTGAATCCTAGACCCATAGAATCTTCAGAATATTCTAAACTTAGAATCTTAAGAATCATTTTGAATTGAAGACTCTTAGAATCTTATAAAGTTTAGAATCTAAAATCATTTGACAGATGCGTAGAATCTAAAGAATCATTGATTCTTTTGAATCTTATAAACTTTAGAATCTAGAATTGTTTTAATCGTTGACTCTTAGAATCATAGAATCTTTTGAATCTTATAAACTTTAGAATCTAGAATTGTTTTAATCGTTGACTCTTAGAATCATAGAATCTTTTGAATCTTATAAACTTTAGAATATAGAATTGTTTTAATCGTTGACTCTTAGAATCATAGAATCTTTTAAATCTTAATAAACTTTAGAATCCTAGACACTTAGAATCTTTAGAATATTTTAAACTTTAGATTCTAGAATCTTTTGAATCATATAATCTTTAGAATCTTATCAACTTTAGAATGTAGAATCTTTTGAATCGTAGACTCTTGCAATCTTAAGAATCTTTAAATATCTTCGATTCTTAGATCTTTAGACATTTTAATAAACACTCATTTATTCACACTAGAAACAAAAGTCCTTTTCTCTGCTCTATTTTCAGATATTTTGCACCTGAATAAAGGTGATTATGGTAATCTCGTAAATGTATATATTATATATTTCTTTCAGAGGATAAAGGAAGGCAGCACCATTGACCGAATAAAAACAGTATGTGTTGGAGATCACATTGAGGCTGTTAATGACCAGAGCATTGTGGGATGTCGACATTATGAAGTAGCTAAAATGCTGAAGGAGCAGCCGAGAGGAACACCCTTCACCCTGCGCCTGGTGGAGCCCAAGAAAGCGTTCGGTGAGACAGAAATGACAGAGTCAGTAAAATATATGACTTTAAAGCAGTGTTTATACTTCATTTGAATGATTATATTTAGTACACATAATGAGCAATGTCTTTTTGGCACACATATCGTTTGCTGCTCGAGTAAACTGTACTGAAGAGGTAGAGCGCCATCGTGTGGACAGACAGTGCAATAACACTCCTCAATATTACAGCGAAGATAAAGACTTGCTATCGTCCTGTAACCACCATGAAAGCAGAGCTTGCCATTTAATAAGATACTAAAAATAGTAGTTAAAACTACTTAAAATGCCTTAGCTACAGTTAGCTAAAAATGCTCTTAGATGCAGTTAGCTACACTTCAAGTTACTAAGGAAAAACAGATAATTACATTAAAGATGGCACTTTAAAGTCATGCTATCATGTTTTGAAATCACAATATTTGCAATATTTATATGGCACATATAATTGGATTCCAATTATCCATTCATGTCATTACAGTATTGTTGCGTTTTTGTAAATAATGCTGAAAAAATGCCGGAAGTTCGTGATTTTAGTTATTTACTCCCTAAAACTGCTAGCATTAGCCAAAGAGTTTGAATGGTCCTGTAAGATGTTTTTAGATGGTACCATGATACTGTGATGGTACCACAGTACTTTCATTACCATATTAATTTATCATGGTATTTATATGGCACCCCAAGGAACTTATTAGCAAAAAATACCATTCTATGGTACATGTCCACAAACCATGTCTCCGCATTGTACGGGTTATTACAATAAAACATGTTATAACCATGGCATCCATTGTTAGTGATGAATGACAAACAATTCTGTCTTCAGTGAGTGCACACACGTGATACCTTTCATTACAATGACCTTAGGGCACAACATAGCCGTCTAGGAAATAGGAGTTAACTCATAAAGACATAAGAGGAGAAATCCTGAAATTGTACTTTGCATGAATTCAGTCACCAAACGGAAAGCCACATTTTCCTCTGTAATTTATAAAGGAAATGTTCCCTGGTTACAAAGAGAGGTACTGACATCCACGCCTTGTAATTAAAACCCCAGTGCAGACAGAAGTTTGGGAAGTTGAAGCTCTGAAATCCGGCGAGTCACTAAACACAATTATCTTGATTAATGTTTTGTCTCTTGGATTATAAAGTACATCATACATGCCATAATTCACTCACATTCATGTCGTTCCAAACCCATGTGTTGTCCTTTCTTCCATGGAACACGACGAGAAAAGCAGAAAAGTTTCACAGAAAGTCTAAGCTACTCTTTTCCACGCAATGAAAGCGAATGGGGGACTGAAGCTGTCGAGCGCCAAAAATGACGAAAATAAAAAGCACCATAAGAGTAGTCCGTACTTCCTGCACGCCATATTCCAGGTCTCCTGAATGCACTGCGATCACTTTCTGTGAGGAACAGACCGAATTATTGAATGTATGCAAATGATTCCTGCAGTTGGAGTCTGTTTATATTCCATTTAAAACACCAAATGCGCTACTGCCCCTTCTTAAATTAGCATGTAATTGCTCCACAGACAGGTCTAATTTCTTTTGCTACTATTACAGAATCTAAGTGGTAAATGCTTATAATTAGACGGCTGTTTTGCTCCTACAGGTCCCTGCATTTGATAAACAAACACTACTCTCCCTATCTCTCTCGCTCGCACGCTCTTGTTCTATTGTGCGATCACCCCGACATGCTTGATAGCCAAGGCAAATTTGGAATTAGCCTTAATATGCACAAGCCGAAAATGAGCATACCAACCTCTCCTTTCTGTGACAGCAAATTACTGCTGTTAATAATTGAAAGACCTTTGATTATCATTATAGCATTAGCTAATTGGATGTTTTAGAATGATGGATTAGCCTTTGTGAGGGAATCGCGGGTAATTACACTCCCGAATGCACACAGAATTTTTCCACTGTGTTTGTACATAAAGGGGAGTAGATCAAAGCCGTATGGAGGAAGATGGCTGGTGGTGAACGACACTTAGATCTGTCTGCTAGCTAATTTGACGATATTACAGGCCAGTGTTGGGATAACTACTTCCCCTGAAACTGTAATTGGGACTATGATTTTCAAGAGTCTGGCAGCTGATTGTAAAACCGTTTAGCGCAGTAACAAGCTACTTTTTCCCCAACAAGTAGCGATGTAGTATTACCATTGTCTTTCTAGAGAGTCAGTCCACTTTTGGCCATCTTTGGAATGCTCTCGGGAGGTTATTCCCAGCCATGGAAGTTCAGCTCCTATCTACTTGAATGGGGAAATAATGGCGAAATCTCCAAAAACAGTTGGTCAAGATTACGATCTAAGTATATATTTCAAATCAGCAGTCAAATCTGACAATACTGATATCATAACTTGTGCTTCTTTACCTCATGTTACGCTACAAAAAACACAATTTTCCCATCTTGTATAGCTTATGGATATGCGCGTTATCGAGTTGATTGACAGGTGATGTCTGTCTGGCTCTATTCTACATCCGTTGACCATTGGGCATTTCAATTTCCCCCATTCATTTTATTCGAAGAGGCCCGTCTCTGCTTAACAGTCTCTGGTATTACATATTTGATAAGATATTGCCCCCTTATGTAGCTTTAAGACACTTTTTGTTAGCAGCTTGAAGTGTAGCTAACTACTTATTCAAAAGAGTAGATTGGGTGTAGTGTAACTACTTTAAAATATTTTCACAAGCTACATTTCCCAACCTGGGGCGGAGCCGGGAGTTTTTCAAAGGGGTGGCCAGGCAGGGGCAAGCGATCAGTCTGTGGTGGCACAGAAATGTTTCGGCAGCATATTTATATCGTTGAACTTTGGGGGCGGTGGTTTGGATACAACCTTGGTGTGCGCACATGTTAAGTTTGTACAGAGATGATTTCACCTCTAAAGAACTAAATTGTGCAAAAAAATGACCAAAAAATGACTAAAACAGCAATTGCTAATGGGGTGGATAATGGGGTAGCCAAGCTTCGGTCCATGGTGGCCACGGCCACCCCCTAGCTCTGCCACTGTTCCCAACAAATAACAATGTAGCGTTATATGTTTAAAAAGACATTACCTCCTTAGCTTTAGTGTGGTTAGCCTTTTTTTGTTGCTAGCTAGCTATCTTGACATGTCCAAATGAAATGTGATAGTTCCTTGCCAAAATTAGAAATCATGTTTTATATATGGAGTTTTATATTTTTGGAATAGTGCCTAAATTTGCCCTCATATAACTTGAATCCCTGCTGAGGGGAAACAGAAGCCAAAACTAGCCTAATCTGGTTGGCTACTTTTCAGCAGGGATCCCTAATAGAATTTGACCTCAACAAGGGCACACGTCTTTTTAATAAACAAGCGACGAGGACTCAAAAACATTTTTATTTTCATTCCATTTCGATTAGACATGATTGGCCAGAGAACGCGAGCACCCAAGTCCAGCGAGGGCAAAATGGTCAGCGGGAAAGAGACTCTCCGTCTGCGTTCCAAAGGAGCAGCGACGGTCCAGGAAATGGTGAGTTCAGGGTGTGAAATCTGCAGTCTGAAAAAAAAACATTTACTCACCCTAGTAAATAATGACAGTATTTTATTTTTGGGTGAACTATACTTCAAATACAGTGTTGCCTGCAAAGGCCCTCCACTTCAACACATCTCCATTTATTTGTCTTCCAGCCCAGTGAGTTTGAAGACAAGGCCATCAGGAAGGTTGACGAACTTTTAGAAAGCTACATGGGGATCCGGGACCAAGAGCTCGGTAACGTCCCCACGATTCCCATGCATATCATGAGTTTTAGTAAAAGTATTTCTTGGCTCCAGGGATTGACTTTGCAAGGACTGTCGAAAATAAAAATGAACATTACAGAGGCTATATGCAAGCTTCAGGGAAGGGGTCGATTATGTCGGTCTGTTACTCAAACAAAGGGATTGGAGGACTTGTTGGACTTGAAATGTTGCATAATGTTGGGGCGACTGTGGCTCCTAATCACAGGGTTGGTGGTTCGATTCCTGGCCCACATGACTCCATATGCCAAAGTGTCCTTGGGCAAGACACTGAACCCCAAGTTGCTCCCAATGGCAGGCTAGCACCTTACATGGCAGCTCTGCCATCATTGGTGTGTGAATGGGTGAATGAGACACAGTGTAAAACGCTTTGAATACCGCTAAGGTTAAAATGGCGCTATATAAGTGTAGAACATTTACCATTTGCATACTAGTTGCACTGACTACAGTTATGATACTTATAAAGTGCTTTTTGGGTGTACTGCTGGGGTCACAGTGAACTATTTTTGTATGGCAAGATCTGCAGCAAATACTGATTTTGTCAGTATTTTGAGTCCTTTTGAGAAGCCTTCGTTTGGAGGGAAACATTTTGATGCAGCCTTACCGTATCTCATGTGTGCTTTACAGCAACCACTATAGTTGAAGCTGGGAAGGACAAGAAGAACCCGGATGATTTCGCCGAGGCGCTTGACTCAGTACTGGGAGACTTCGGCTTTCCTGATGTCTTTCTGTTTGAAGTTTGGGGCGCTCTTGGTGATGTCAAGAATGAAAAAATTTAGAGGTCAGGTAAGGATGAAAGGTTGATGATTACATTCGTTTTTATTTTTTCTCCCCAAAACTCCCATTTTAAACATTGCATTTATAGGTATCTCCTGAATAAAACCCATGTTTAAGCTGGTCTGTAAATTGCATCTTTCGATACTATGGTGTAGATTTGGCTTGAACATTGGGGGAGTTGCAGCGTGAGGCATTTACCCATGTTTCCAATGTGTACAATGCAAATTTCAAATACACATTTACAAAACAAAACTGTGAATATTGCAATTATTTTAACACACTTTATTTTTTGACTCGCAAGTGTGAGAGCGTAAAGACCAAGATGCTTTTATTGGAGAAAAACAAATTATGAAAATAAAAATATATGTTTGAATTATTAGGATAAATACACTGAAAAACAGTGATTTGAATTTACATTATTTAATAATTTACAGCCATATTGGCAGTGAAATACATTTTGTGTTTTGCAATGTTTGCTGCTTCAGTATTTGTGGATAATTTTTCACATGTTTCTCTGGTATACTGGAAAACAATGATAAGCATTTCATGAGTTTTAAAGGCTTTTATTGGCAAAAACACTCAATATATGCAAAGAGTCAATATTTACAGTGTTGACCCTTGTTCTTCATAACCTCTGCAATTCGTTCTGGCATGCTGGATATCAGCTTCTGGGCCAAATCCTGACTGATGGAGATCCATTCTTGCCTTATTGGTGCTCGGAGTTGATCACAGTTTGTGGGCTTCTGCTTGTCCACTCGCCTTTTGAGGATTGACCACAGGTTCTCTATGGAATTAAGATCCGGGGAGTTGCCTGGCCACGGATCCAAAATTTCAGTGTAATGATCTCCGAGACTCTTCATTACCACTCTTGTCTTGTGGCATGGTGCTCCATCATGCTGGAAAATGCACGGATCATCACCAAATTGCACCTGGGTCGTTGGGAGAAGTTGCTCTTGTAGGACGTTTTGATACCGTTCTTTATTCATAACAGTGTTTTTGTGCAGAATTGTGAGCGAGCCCACTCCCTGTGATGAACAGCAACCCCACACATGGATGGTCTCAGGATGCTTCACTGTTGGCACTACGCAGGACACATGGTAGCGTTCACCTTTTCTTCTCCGGACTATCGATTTTCCAGATGTCCCAAACAGTCAGAAGGGGGCTTCATCAGAGAAAATAACTTTGCACCAGTCTTCTTCTGTCCAATCCTTGAACTTCCTGCAGAATTTCAGTCTGTCCTTGATGTTTGTCTTGGAGAGAAGTGGCTTCTTTGCTGCCCCTCTTGACACCAGGCCATTGTCCAAAAGTCTTCGCCTCACTGTGCGTGCAGATGCACTCACACCGACCTGCTGCCAATATTGAACAAACTCTGCACTGCTGGTGACACGATCCCATAGCTGACACCTCAGGAGGAGACGGTCCTGGCACCTGCTGGACACTCTGGGACATCCTGAAGCCTTCTTCACTGCAGTTGAACCTCTTTCCTTGAAGTTCTTGATGATCCAGTAAATGGTTCTTTCAGATGCAATATTCTTTGCAGCAATTTACTTGCATGTGAGGCCATTTTGATGCAAATCGATGATGGCTGCATGTCTTTCTTTAGAGGTAAACATTGCTAACAAGATCAATGATTGGAAGCACTTCTTCCCTCCTTTTATAGCAATCAGTCTGCTCTTATAATCCAATCAGAATGACTAGTACTCGTTCACACTTTCCCAGGTGCTGCTGATATGATTAGTGAAATGATGTTTGGTCATTTTGAAAAAGTGTGAAATTTGGGTTTTTGTGATCAAGTAAATTTTTTTGGCCAATGAAGCTTTTTGCAATTATTTAAAATGCATCTCATCACTCTGCACAATAATTTAGAAACAATGTGAATCAACACCACAACAATTGAAGCAGAAAACTTTGCGAAACACAAAATTGATTTCACTTCCGATACTTTTGGCCACAGCTGTACATCGGTTCCACGTGAATCATATTTTTACCAATTGGCTTAACGCATTAATTCAAAACATAATTTCTTCATGTAATTTCAAGTTATTTTTAAATTACCCAAATGCTATTGCTAGCTATATAAGTTAACATTTAGCTAGCAATAGCATACATTAGCATGCATAATGCTAGGTAGTAATTGATCATTGATGCAAAATGTTTGTGTACCCGTATACCGCCAAAAAGTCTGAAAAATATGTAGATGTTTTTACTATATCACCAAGTCCTGGTTTCACGAAAGCCGCAAATGACGATAATGATATTGGTGTACGTAGGAGAGGAAAGCGCAAAGATAATAACCAGCTGATCTCAAGAGGCCAATATTTATAGGTAGTTCTCAACTGAAAGTCCTCCTCCATAACAGTTGAACAGACAGCGACACTTACAAGAAGCAATTTACACTTATTATTATTGAAATTGGACGAAAACCATTAGAGTCTCAGCGTCAAGTTCTGCATTCAGTCTGTAGTTTACGAGCTACAGCTATCTCACTAAAGCACATGCTTTTCTTTTGTTTTTCAGTGCACGTCAGACATCAGAGAGTTGCGGTTGATTTGTAAAGTCTGTCATGTGATCTCAAATACAATCCTCCTGATTATTGCGTCGATCCAGAGAAGTGGAGAATCTCAAGGTGTTACAGGCGAAACGGCAGACTAAATCAAACATTCCAGTGTGTAGAGAAATAAGAAGATCGATGAACCTCATTTCCCATCAATATGTATAGCTAACTACAGATATAAACCAATTATCTAAATGCTTTCCACATTACAGGGATAGTTCACACATTCCATCATTTATTCACACATATTGGTCTAAAACCGAATTTAAAACTAGTTTCTTTGTGTCATCTATAAATATACATCATGTTACAAGGGAAATGAATGATGTTTTAATGGTAGTTCTTGTGTTAAACGGATTGTGTAAATAATATTATTATTGGACACCATTAAATCAATTATATGTTGGATTTAATAACCATGGGTGTTTACTTAACTCTCAAATCTACTAAAAGTAGAAGAATTATAGTTTATGTGTATTATGTATTATGTTTTACATTGTATGTATCCCTTTTAAATGATCTGATGTGACATATTTGAATATATTTGAAGATTAAAAATGATCTAGCATACCAAACATCTCGTTTCCAATGACATTTTTACATTTCCAAATGTAATAAATCAAAACATGAAATTAACACTTAAGTATGTACGTACTTGCAAACCAGCTTAGGCTGGTTTTCCCAGTTTGGATATTGTGCTTACAAGAAACAGGCCAATTAGTCATTATAAGACACACCCAAAAATATATTGGCTTATATCTTTAGAACAACAAATCTAATACAAATTATTTTGTCAACTTCATGTCTGGAGGGTCTGTAGATGCTGTATACCAAATTTCATTAAAATTGGGGAAACGTATATAATCTAGCCCATGCGGTTGCGGAGTTATTAGCAAAAATGCCAATTAGCTTATTATAGCGCCACCGTGTGACCGATTCTTACAAAATGTGATATACAGCTTCATGTCCACACCCTGCGAAATCTCACACTGTGTGAATGCCCCTTAAGTGACTGTGAAACGGTGGCCCCCTGGTGCCAATAATTGGTTAGAACGAGGATGCAGATATGAATCTAGACATTCCAAGTTTGTTTGTTTTCTTGGTTCCTTCTATTCCTCCTACTAGCTCTGCTAGCAACATTGCTTCCCAGAAGTCATCTGTCACAACAGCGCAAATACTTTTCAGACCGACAGGCCAACGCAATCCAAATAGAAGTGGGATGAATCATGTGTTTGACCATTGTGATGCAACATATGGGCTAATACTTCAAGAATAATAATGCACAACTGAATACATTCAACATAAATATGAGATCATACCAAAAAATACCAGACTTTTTCCCAAAATAATTAGGAGTTGGCTAAGTAGTAAGTGTAAGTGCACCCGATGCAAAGGCTACTCCAAAAGTGCTTCAAATAATTTACTTAGAAGGCAGCTGCCCATGTACACTGCTAATAAACAGCTTAAACCAGCCCAAGCTGGTTTGGTGGTTTGTATGAAGGTTTTAAAGGTGTTTTGGACACTTTTCAGCTGGTCAGGTTGGGTTAACAGCTAAAGATCAGCTTGGCTGGGCTGAGAGACACCTTAAACCAAGTAAAACCAGCTTAGGCTGGTTTAAGTTGTTTTTCAGCAAGATATAGGCAGTATAAGCTCACTAAGTTTTGGAGTCTTCTTTTGACATTTAGACTAGAAATAAACCAGAATTCCTTTCACAGTTGCATTAAAAATCAGTCAATTGTTTTAATGCCATTTTGACAAAGTGTGCGGTCCTCATAGTTTTAAAGACAAGCAAAGGGAGTGTATATGTCTGGGAGGCAAGCCAGTACTGGGCAGTATTCCTGAAATGAGACCCGTCTGTGAGCTTCCACAACAGCATCTGTAAGTTTGCCTCGATTTAGTCCCTCTCCACGTGTATGCTTTGAATTAATACAAGTTTGCCACGTTAAGACAGCTCAAACATGCCCTTCTTGAAAAGTCTTTTGGCCAGACCGTCTCCCCGAAAACGATGCATCTCGATCCACAAGCCAAGCTCATTACTCAGAGGAATGTGTGGAGAACAGTGAGTGTGATCTACAGTAAATGTAAATATAAACATCTGATTTCTTTCCTGATGGACGGGTTTACTTGGCCAGTTAATCGCAACTAGTTAGACCAGTTGAAACCGAAAACAATTCCAATTCTTAGAGGCCAATTTACAGTTGCGCCACTTTTGAGCACGGTATTTCAGTGCAAAAACTTGCACCTTATTCACAAATCATCGCAATCCAGCTTAACTGTGTCGGAATAACGTGTATCTAAATTAAGTCAATGGGCCTGATTAATAAAAACCTGTGCTATTTTTAATTGGCGTTGTATGTACTGCACATAAGCATCAGACGGACACTTTTGGACCATCTCATTGGTTTTCAGCGTCATAAATCATTTTGTTGTGCCCAGTTGTCAAGACCGGCTCTGATTCAGTGCGACTCCCTTTTGGAGTTGGTGCAACCCTCTTCTGGAGTAACCCCGCCCCATTTTGGAGATCTCCGGCCTCCAGGTATACCTACTTGGATTCGGTGGCTGCACTACTGCCCCCTGCTGACTCGGCTTGCGAAAACACAAAGTTATAAGTACTTTCAAGCTTGAATTGCTCCAATGGTGGAAAAAAGTACTTTAATTATGGAATTAACATTCGGGTAAGAAGGCATAATTAATTGCTATACGTTTTTTAACACATTTGAGAGAAGTCACGATACTCTGCATCGTCCACAACCTAGCACTCAGAATCGTGATGTGTCTATTGCATTATGCAGAATGTTTTGGGGGTGTAGTTATCCTGATTTGCATAACTGCTATATAGAGTCAGGTGCTAAAACAATGCAGACAGTGCATGCAAAGAAACAACGCTAACAGCGCAATTCAGTCTTGGCTAATTCTCTCCACAGACGCCACCACAGACATTTCCATGACAAAATAGATTTAATAATTACAGTAGTACAATCTAGACAAGTTTCAACTCTTTAAATTGCTAAAGGATTGAGAAGAGCCAGAGGTGGTTTGTACTGATAAGGGAGTATCCTCCTGTTTAGATCCGTCTGGATGTTGTTCCAAATCGCCAAGGGTTCCCGTGAAAGAGGCACGAGTGTGCTTCCGAATAGAGGTGGAGAATGATGAGTACATGCTGACGATTGAGCCACGGGACCAGTCCATCCTGGGGTAAATCCGTTTCAGTACGGAACGTCGGAATAGGATGTAGACCCAGGGATCCAAGACCTGGTTCCCCGTCGCAAAACGAAGCCAGAGAAGCAGGTAACGAACTTCGAGGCTGCTGCCCGACAACACAGTCTGTGCAATAAACACCTGCGAAGAGCAAAAAACGAGTATGTGAGTGAGAAATGGTTGAAACAAAATTGGCCATGTGTACGCAGTGCGTGAGCCAACGCTTGAATTTGGGCCACTTGGGTCAGACATTGAAAATAAACACCAAAAATGATTACCAAAACAATATATGTAGCCATTCAAATAAATAAATACATAAACTGAACACAAATCATATATATATATATATATATATATATATATATATATATATATATATATTACAAGATATAATGTTATATAAATGTATAATTTATAACAATCCCATACATTTTCGTATTTTTTTACATTAGTAACAAGAACTGGAGTAAAAATAAAATTTTGGCGGAATCTTCTGTTACCACGGTAACCGTAATGAGATGTCAGGAGGATGATGCTGGCCATTCTTGCACTGTTACATTTGACAAAGGAGTGTGAGTGATGCTCGCTGTTAATTCGAATTGCAATCTGGATTAGCCAACCGGATCGGTTAATGTACTCGCCTCAGTCTAGACTCCTGACATAGGATGTAAATCCAGGGGTCACATATCTGATTGAAGGTGGCCAATCGCAGAAAGAACAGTACGCTATAAGGGTTCACAGGCGCGGAGGACACAACGGTCTTCAAAATGTATATCTGTCCAGGAAAAACAAGGTTAGGTAGTGTCATTATAACCTTAAAATCTTCTGGTGTGCAAAGAGTATTATCATTCATTTTTTGTTAAAAACGCTGGATTGTGTGTGTGTTGAACTTCCTGTTCTTTCCTTCCACAGGAAATGACTTTTTTGCCTTATTACCCTTATCAGTATCCTACACACGATTCTGTAATGTTCCTCAGCTTACAGAACACTGAAAAAACTTCCTGAGTTAAGCCTCTTAACATATTATTTGAAAACCTGTAAAACCTTAATACATCTGCCCTAATGAATTCAATACTGTTCCTGTACTGATTTAAACTAATACACAAACACCATTTTAAGATAAATGTGATGAGCAGGAAGTAAATCAAGCAGCGTCAGAGATAATTAAAATAGACAATTACAAGAAGCAATTCTCGTAAAGTCACGTCACATGTTTGTACCAGATGCTGCTGACATCTGGATTTAAATTTGGTGAGTCATATTTAGAGAACATTGTATTGCATAAACAACTATTTGAAATCATATGTGAACAATGAACTTGGACCAATAGCATGTTTACAGATATCACAACAAGTCTGTGTAGTTTGAAAACAATACGCCAATGAACAAGGCAACATTTTGGGTTGAAAGCTAACTTTAGTCAATTGCTTTGTTCCAAAACCTAGTGAGTAGCCTATGTAGGCAGTATCCTAGGTTTAGGGGTTAGGTTTTGGACCCTCAGGATGTTCCAAATGGTAGAGGGACAAACTATGATGCCTCCTAAGATACCTTGTTTTAGCCAAATTCTAAGGCAGAATAAACAAGCGTAAAAATAAATCCAAGATGGCCGACGAGACAATATTTTTTTTTGGTTTATGAATATATTTCATTAAAAAAAGTACTGTATAAGTGCATGTTATGTTTATGTTGTGCTTTTAAATGTATTTTATTTAATATAGATTATTATAAAGTCATTAGCAACATGTTAGCATAAAACTCTATTGGAAGTTTTAAGCAAGTTTTCCATGCAGAGCACTATTTGCATGGGGTGTGGAGTTGCTACATCTATAGAGTCACTTATGAGGTTTATAACTCAGTTAGGATGCTGCCTTAGAAGTCAGCTGCCTATGTAGGCAGTATGCAGCTCACTAGGTTTTGAAACAGAGGCTATTTATACAGCGATGCTAGCTCATTCCTGGCCATTTTGGTCAATTGAGCAATAACAGGCTATTCAATATTTAAGAATAATTTCATAAGCACAATGGATGTAATGATGCCTGCAAAAAAAGCATAAACCAGCTTATGGAGGTCCACTGGTCTCTCAGCCTGGACAAGCTGGTCTTCAGCTGGTTTCGCTGGTCTTCCAGGGCAGCCAAGCCCACAATTGCTCAAAACCCATTTAAAACCAGCAAAACAGACCGGCCTAACCAGCTTGGCCAGGACTGAAAGACCAACTACCCACCTTACACTGGTTTAAGCTGTTTTGTCAGCAGTGATAGAATCAACACTTACCAGTAGAGGACACCAGCAGATAGATGCAATGACCATGATCAGGATCAACTGTACCATCATCTCCACTTCATAGTCTCGTCTCCGTTGACTGCTGTCTTGCCCGCAACACACCCTTAGAAGAGTAATCACGCTCACAGTGTTGAGCAAGAAGGACACGACCAGCGACAGCAGACCGACCAGGGAGAAGATCAAACTGAAGGTCATATCCAGAGGTTTGGAGCTGATGTTCAGGAAACACCAGGATCCAGGCATCTGCAGGTGATAGCTTCCAAGCCCCACCAAAGGCAACAAGCTGATACAACCTGCCGTAACCCACAACATGGCGACCATTGACAAGGCTCTGCTCTTCGACATGTTGGTAGAACGAGCAAAGGGTCGGTTGATCCCTACAAAGCGTTCCATGGCCATGGCGGCCCCCAACAACAGCGGGCAAAGGCCGTAGAAGACCATAGACATGCCCATGAAGTTGCAAAAGTGGCAATGGGGGTCCAGCTCACGCCAGTTGAAGTGCGTAATATGGAAGGACACCACAATGGAACCAGTGATCATGAGTCCCATGAAGTCGGTAAACACCAGGCCGCCGAGAAACAGCAAGAAGGAGGAACGGGACCGGCTATTGGTGTGATGGAACGTCTTGGCTAGCACCACCAAGGCGAAGAGGTTTGAGCTCAGTCCGAGTCCGCTAAACACCGCTGAGAAGTAGGCAGAGGCAATGGTGTGGTTGTATTGGAAAGGGGGGCTGTTGATCGAAAAGCACAGAGGAGTTTCATTGGATGATACAGCAGTTCTATGGTTCGAGAAGGAGGATGAAAACATGATGGCAGCAAATGAGTTACTTCTCCAGAGGGAACTTCTTCTTTTGCTTATTTCATCTTGTGATCATTGGACCTAGTGGAAATACACACACACACAAAATGGATGGCAGTCAAAAAATGTATAACGGTTGCCAAGCAGTGCTATTATTACTCACGAAAACTGAAACAACATCATCACACAGGAAGTCAACATTTTGCATGTACCCTAAAATAAACATTTTGCATCAATTGGAGCATTGACACATGTACCTCAAGCACTACTGATAGCTCAAATTAATATATGCTTTCAAATTAACATTTTACTCCACTTACGGTTGGTTTAGATTTGGGGTTTGGGTTAGGGGGTACAGTTAATAAAATATGCATTCTTGTAGACTGTATTACATCATTTATAAGTAAAAATACAGCTCGTTTTTGGCGCCACTCTGTGGACATTTCACTCGCAAACTGGAGCTCATGCGTGCCTATACGTTCAACAACACTTCCAGCTTCAGCCACTTGAGGCAGTGGTTCGAATTTTGGTAAGCACAGACTGATTTGAGTAGGATATCCAAATAGGAACTCGCTTAGGACCCCATATGCTCAGAAACTGTCCTGTTAACACCTATCATCCACAATGCAACAGTATTTTTCTTCGAAAATGCTCTCCATAACCGCGTCTTTTGGAAAGAAATGACGTTAGGAAATCTTGTTGCATTGTGCGTGTTGATTATGAAGCTAAACAGTCAAGTTTGACGAATTGTTTCAACACTTCTTGTGCTTTCAATCATTGATTTGGAAGAAAACCGAATAAATGAGTCAAATCTCTGGGTGTTGTTTTTCCAGACTTGTGCAACAGTACAGAACTCAAGATTCTAAACAAACGTTCAACAGCACACATAATCTAAAACATGAACTTTGAGGGACAAAATGTGTGGACTCCGCGCTCTCCAACCTTTGCTTTTCTGCGAAACAGGCGTAAACAGGAAGTGCGAGACATTTGATTGAAAAACGCAAAACACAAAACAAAACGCAATCAGACTCCTTAAAATCTGAGAGGTCATAAAAAGAAGAGCTTAAGACTAAGGTGGCTTGCTAGTCAAAGCTGGTCAGGTTGGTCTGGTCTGATGGATTTTGAGGGGTTTTGGACACTTGGTCAAGCTTAGAAAACAGCTGTCCAACTAAACACCAGCTTGTCCAGGCTGGAAGTTGAAACCAGTTGAAGACCAGCTTTACCAGGCTAGAAGACCAGTTAAACAAGCTTGAACCAGTTAAGACCAGCAAACCACCGTAGGCTGATTTTCCCCAGCAGGGTTTCCAATGTTTCCCTAAGAAAAGTGAAGTTTCGACTTGCATTAAACATTAGTGGCTTCATCCACAAATAACATTTGCTTTCCACACTTAGAGGTGGACACAGGATGCTCGCTGGACGATGGATCACAATGCTGTTTCCAGTGCTATGTCACTGTAATCCGGGTTAATGAGGATACAGTATACAGAAACCTGAAGCTATTGATGCTGTTTATGTGTCTCTCCTAGCAGCGTAATTCCAATACAAACTGCATTAGTAAAACACAGAGCTTACCACAGCACATGCTTATAATCTAATTCATTTGTAACAGACAGAAAAATAAGCTCATGTGTTTCAAACTCAGCATTACATAATCTTTATTCTTTATAGATTACATTTATACCATTTACAAGTGAGTCAATAGGAAATATATGCAACATATGGCAAGGCCCCCACCGAACACTGAGTCAGTCTGGGATTACACGAAGAGACAGAAGCAATTATCCAAGAACCTTGGAACATCCTGCCTGCATACAACCATTAAAAACGGCACTGTAAACCCTAAAGGACTTTTCACACCAAACTTGACGCGATTATGAGCGGCGAATCACCGGCGAATGGCCCATTCAGTTGAAAGCGAAACGAATGTTTGCCGTTAGCACATTCATGCCTTTACAATAGGTGGCGCTAACCGACAAGCAATTTTACCCCGGTATGGTTGGCGGCTCAACGCACCTCCGCCCACCAGCGGGTTAGAAGAAATAACCACTTGACAAGTTTGCAAAATACACAAGAAAGAAAAGCAAACGATTCACTAGTGAGCAGATCGAAAAAATAAAAGAAATGTTGATTTGCTCAATGAGAAAGAAAACTTTCGAGACACTTCACAAGCTATTTCAGTTCATATGCTGGCAAGTTGACTGACAGTTTTATCATGTATCAGCCTGAGGGGTGATTAGAAAGAATCGAGTGTGAAAAATGGATTAACGATTAAAGCCGTTCCATCATTTGGAACCATTTTATTTTCTCCCCAATTTGGAACGGCCAATTCCCAATGCACTCCAAGTCCTCGTGGTGGCGTAGTGACTCGCCTCAATCCAGGTGGCGGAGAACGAATCTCAGTTGCCTCTGCGTCTGAGACCGTCAACCCACGCATCTGATCATGTGACTTGTTGAGCGCGTTACCGTGGAGACGTAGCTCAAGCGGAGGCTACACGCTATTCTCCGCGGCATCCACACACAACTCACCACACGCCCCACCGAGAGCGAGAACCACATTATAGCGACCACAAGGAGGTTACCCCATGTGACTCTACCCTCCCTAGCAACCGGGCCAATTTGGTTGCTTAGGAGACCTAACTGGAGTCACATTTAAACAATATTATTATATGCCACTGTCACCAGTTGCTCTGGTTCTGGTAACTGCAACGGTTTCTGACATGTGATCTAAAGCTTATATATTATTGGTCATTTGTTCGCCGGGCAAAGAAAAAAAAAGCTTTGTCGCCGCGCGATCCGGCCCAAATGTTCGCTCCAGGTGAGAATGGCTCATTAGGAATCTATTGTTACGATTCAAAATGTTCGCGTTTGGTGTGCAGAGGCCTTCAATTTGTCACTACTGGAAAAATCAAGTTTTAAACATAACTTTTATATTTCTGGGCTCATAAGTCAAATAAGTGTTCCTCGAACTTATTTGGATTAAAAATGTATAGACTTCAGATTTTAAGTGTTAGTACCTCAAACTAGGGGTAAAGAGGCAATGGGGTATATCCATAATGCCATGCGCTTGAATTATGTAATTTACATGCTAATTATTTTTCCTTGGTCAAAGGGAACATATGGGGCTTTTAAAATGTTGTTATTAAGACTTCAAAGAGGTTTGAGCTCTTTTGAGGTTTATTTGAGTCTACTTGCATCTAGTTACCTTCATTGAAATATTTAAGTTCATATGATCAAGTCAAGTGAACTTAATGTCTAAAGTCTCAGTACAGCTGAGGGAACGAGTGTACTCTGTCAATTAAGTAAAATCAACATACTATAGTTTTCAGTTCTTGGAGAATTGGGGCTGTTTTGAAGGCAAAAGTGGTCACGCCAAATATTGATGTTACTTGATAAATGAAAACACTTTATGACATATTTTAAGACATCTTCACTATGCAACAAGTGCCTAAAACTTTAGCTCAGTATCCTGTATGTGCAAATGACATCATTCTGATTCTCTATTAATATGTACAAAAATAAGCCATTAATTCATCTTAAATCACTACAAGTTGTTCCACAACTGTAAATCATACTAAATATCTGTTGTATACTATGAATCTACATTTATCATCATTTGTGGCTAATTAGAGTTTAATAAATGCAGATTAATAACGCCAAAACTTTATATCTCTTACGACATTTGCTTAATAAAAGTGTGTTTTGGTCCAAACAAATCCAAATCCCCCAAAAATATGTTTACAAAATAGCTATTGGATCTTATGCAGAAATGCATTTAATCATATCGTGGATTTTTTGGGACGGGAGATTAACATCCTACAATTAAAAATCAAATAGAGCTCGACTGAATGATGTTTAAATTCTAAAATAAGTTTGAAAGGAAAACGTATCTATAAACACCATTAATCATTTTAAAAACTATAAAATGTAAAAGTACTTTTACCTCTCAAAGCATGAACGTTCTCGGTTCTCCAGAGCGCATTCCTCCAGTGTCACCAAATACCTTCAAGATGTGCGTCTTATCACCTCCATCCTGCCGGAGCACTTCCACGCCTCTGATGTTGAGCTGAAAACACGCATGACTGTTATAATCATCCACAGACTATAGACACTGTCCTCTTTCCTTCCTCCTCTTGCATTAGTGCTGCAGTTCCCGGTAGAGCCACTGAATGATACCGAGAACATTTCTGGATTGGGGCCAAAACAAACAAAACTGCAAAATTAAAATCCATATCAGAAACTCTCAGAAACCACAATTTGGGTTGAAATGTTCTGAGATGATGGAAAAAAAGATCAGAACTCATATTAAGTGTGTTGTGTGTTTGCAGGTCAGTCAGGTTTACATTTAGCTTGAGCTTGTAATTGGCTTTAGGAAAAATCCAGAGAACTTTTTAGAAACCTGATGTCCATGAATAATGACTGGAAGTGTATTTGTGATCATGACAAACATCCCCCATTTACAGAACTGAGTATCTTTAAAAAAAAAAAAAAAAAAAAGGCAAGCCACTATTTTTACCTTTTAAGATCATTTTGAAGTCCTTTCCAATAAAATGAAAATATTTTGACCTTTAGGGAGGGCAACTGGTTGTCTCCTTATTGGGGTTGTGGTATGAGAAGTTGCCGGGCCACAACCCCCTCCCCCCACCCCCCCAGACCCGGCCATGTTGTAGCTATTTCCTTGAGTATGTTAAAGGGATAGTTCACCCAAAAATGTAAATTCAGTCATTGTTTACTCACTGCTGTGTTGTTATAACCGTATATGACTTTTATTTATTTTTATTTAAACAAAGGGAATAATGGTGAATAAATGTTGTTCCTCAGTGATGTCATACAATGGCAGTTTATGGTGACCACCTCTTCAAGCGTCAAAAAAACACAAAAGTATCGTTCAGAAGTCTAATTAATTATTCATGAGACTCATAATTGTTATGAAAGCATCTAATGTGTTATTTAGTGAAAATGTTCACTGACCGTTGATCTTCTGTGTGTGTTCATGATAGGACACGAGAGCAACAGTTCACGCAGCCATCGTGATATTGGGGGCGTTCAAGTGAAAACTCATTTTGTTTCTCTAAAAACAGGTCCTCCACAGCGATAGTGACAACACAACACAACTGCACACAAAACAGAGAACAGAACTTACTAAACATGTCTGAAGAGTTTGTATTTGAAGAATTGATGCATTTCTATGCCCAGCCTTATTTTTTGTATTTTTCTTTGAGTGATTTTGGACCAGTGCCAGTTCACAGTGGACGGAGTTAACCGCGTGATACTGAAAATAGAAAACAAGTGGTCAATAGAATGTACCGTCGCTCGTCACGGCTGGTTAGGACAAAAACTCTGATTAACATAGAAAATATTCCTTTTATTCTTTGTTGTTTGCCGTCAGTTTAGGACAATGTGTGACTGTGGCTGCCTGTCGCCTCCTCGATGTTTCTGTTTGATTTCTGAATACTAAAAAAAATAAGGCTGGGCATAGAAATGCATCAATTCTGGGACTACAAACTCTTCAGACATGTTTAGTAAGTTCTGTTCTCTGTTTTGTGTGCAGTGGTGTTGTGTTCTGTTGTCGCTATCCCTAAGGAGGACCTGTTTTAGATAAGCAAAACGAGTTTTCAGTTGAACGCCCCATATGTCGCTGCGTGAACTGTTGCTCATGAACGTGCAAGGGAGATTAACGGTCAGTGAACATTTTCACTAAATAACACATTAGATGCTTTCATAACAATTATGAGTCTCATGAATAATTCATTAGACTTCTGAATTATACTTTTGTGTATTTTTGACGCTTGAAGAGGTGGTCACCATAAACTGCTATTTATGACATCATTGAGCACAAAATTATTCACCATTATTCCCTTTGTTTAAATAAAAATAAATAAAAGTCATATACGGTTATAACAACACAGCAGTGAGTAAAAAATGACTGAACTTTCCTTTTTGGGTGAACTATCCTTTTAAGCAGAGTTCAATTACTGCTGTCCAGATCAAGGCTGGAATTCTCTATCTAAGACGGGTCAACCTTTTGAAGAACCACTCAGTTTACACTCAGTTTACACTCAGTTGACTGAATTTGTGATCTTTTCATTTTAAATAAATCTTTTGTAGATAAATGTGATGTAGAGTATCAGCAACATGTGTTCTCAGTAGATTGTCATTCACTCTAGTTTTTACCAAATGACTTCAAAGTGCAAGTCCCTCTGCAAAGTATTCCTACTTGATCAGACACATGTGTGCACCCCATGACCGCCATAAATAGCCCCGTCTGTTAGGTTGAGGATCTTTGACTGTTATTGACCTTTAAAAGACATTTTGTCAGGAATAATTTGAGCATAGCTAGAAAAATACATCCATCAACCTTGAGAAAACAAGATTTAAAGGGATAGTTCACAGAAAAATGTCTGTACTCATTTACCCACCCCCATTTCTTCTCCAAACCGATGAGGCTTTCCTTATTAATTTGAATAATGTTCTGGTCGCTCTCTTTCAAGTAATTACACTGAAAAACCCCAATAAGCTGACTTTACTTAAAGATGCAATATGTAACAATTTTCATGTAATATTCACATTTTATTGGCCAATGTGTGAACGGCTTGTAATGCAACTTAAAAAAATGAGTCCATCCCGGACTTCCTAGGTTGCCTATTAAAGCCTGTAGACTGATTTACATGCGAAGGGAACGGGTCGGTTATGCTCCAGAGACCCTCAGTGCGTCTCTTCCACTATTCAACAGCGACAACAAACTGCAACACTAGATAACGTTATCTTAGAGATGAATCCAGCACAACACCGACTCCTACACAAACTCAGAGTAAACCAAACAAACATTCATCTACTGAATCCCGTCAGGCTATGCGGGAACGTGATCGAGCGAAAACTAGAGCGAACATCGTCAGGGCGTTTGATTTCTGGAGGGACCTTCGTTCAGTTTTGGGGATCAAACCAGACCCTGAATTGGCGTTCATCATCTTATTGGACGGGTAAACTTACATAACTGCAAAGCGTGTGAAATATAGTGGAGTCATTCTACCAAACGGGGGCCATTTCCACTTTGCAATTTTCATATTTTTCATTAAGAACAAACTTTTTTCTTTTTTTTTTAAACTTACAACTTGAAATATATAGTGAGGGATGAGTGAGTGAAATATATAGTGAGAGATGAGTGAGTGACTGAAAGATATAGTGAGTGAGTGAAATATATAGTGAGTGAGTGAAATATATAGTGAGTGAGTGAGTGAAATATAGTGAGTGATGAGTGAAATATATAGTGAATGATGAGTGAGTGACAAAGATATAGTGAGTGAGTGAAATATATAGTGAGTGATGAGTGAGTGACTGAAAGATATAGTGAGTGAGTGAAATATATAGTAAGTGAGTGAAATATATAGTGAGTGAGTGAGTGAAATATATAGTGAGTGAGTGAGTGAGTGACTGAAAGATATAGTGAGTGAGTGAGTGAGTGACTGAAATATATAGTGAGTGAGTGAGTGAGTGAGTGACTGAAAGATATAGTGAGTGAGTGAAATATATAGTAAGTGAGTGAAATATATAGTGAGTGAGTGAGTGAAATATATAGTGAGTGAGTGAGTGAAATATATAGTGAGTGATGAGTGAGTGACTGAAAGATATAGTGAGTGAGTGAAATATATAGTAAGTGAGTGAAATATATAGTGAGTGATGAGTGAGTGACTGAAAGATATAGTGAGTGAGTGAGTGAAATATATAGTGAGTGAGTGAGTGAGTGACTGAAATATATAGTGAGTGAGTGAGTGAGTGAGTGAGTGACTGAAAGATATAGTGAGTGAGTGAAATATATAGTAAGTGAGTGAAATATATAGTGAGTGAGTGAGTGAAATATATAGTGAGTGAGTGAGTGAAATATATAGTGAGTGATGAGTGAGTGACTGAAAGATATAGTGAGTGAGTGAAATATATAGTGAGTGAGTGAGTGACTGAAATATATAGTGAGTGAGTGAAATATATAGTGAGTGAGTGAGTGAAATATATAGTGAGTGAGTGAGTGAAATATATAGTGAGTGAGTGAGTGAAATATATAGTGAGTGAGTGACTGAAATATATAGTGAGTGAGTGAAATATATAGTGAGTGAGTGAGTGAAATATATAGTGAGTGAGTGAGTGAAATATATAGTGAGTGATGAGTGAGTGACTGAAAGATATAGTGAGTGACTGAAAGATATAGTGAGTGAGTGAAATATATAGTGAGTGAGTGAAATATATAGTGAGTGACTGAAAGATATAGTAAGTGAGTGAAAGATATAGTGAGTGATGAGTGAGTGACTGAAAGATATAGTGAGTGAGTGAGTGAGTGAAATATATAGTGAGTGAGTGAAATATATAGTGAGTGAGTGAGTGAGTGAGTGAGTGAAAGATATAGTGAGTGATGAGTGAGTGAAAGATATAGTGAGTGATGAGTGAGTGACTGAAAGATATAGTAAGTGAGTGAAAGATATAGTGAGTGATGAGTGAGTGACTGAAATATATAGTGAGTGAGTGAAATATATAGTGAGTGAGTGAGTGAGTGAGTGAAAGATATAGTGAGTGATGAGTGAGTGAAAGATATAGTGAGTGATGAGTGAGTGAAAGATATAGTGAGTGATGAGTGAGTGACTGAAAGATATAGTGAGTGAGTCAGTGAGTGAAATATATAGTGAGTGAGTGAAATATAGAGTGAGTGAGTGAGTGAGTGAAAGATATAGTGAGTGAGTGAGTGAGTGAAATATATAGTGAGTGAGTGAGTGAAAGATATAGTGAGTGATGAGTGAGTGACTGAAAGATATAGTGAGTGAGTGAAATATATAGTAAGTGAGTGAAATATATAGTGAGTGATGAGTGAGTGACTGAAAGATATAGTGAGTGAGTGAGTGAAATATATAGTGAGTGAGTGAGTGAAATATATAGTGAGTGATGAGTGAGTGACTGAAAGATATAGTGAGTGAGTGAAATATATAGTGAGTGAGTGAGTGACTGAAAGATATAGTGAGTGAGTGAAATATATAGTAAGTGAGTGAAATATATAGTGAGTGAGTGAGTGAAATATAGTGAGTGAGTGACTGACTGAAAGATATAGTGAGTGAGTGAAATATATAGTAAGTGAGTGAAATATATAGTGAGTGAGTGAGTGAAATATATAGTGAGTGAGTGAGTGAGTGACTGAAAGATATAGTGAGTGAGTGAAATATATAGTAAGTGAGTGAAATATATAGTGAGTGAGTGAGTGAAATATATAGTGAGTGATGAGTGAGTGACTGAAAGATATAGTGAGTGAGTGAAATATATAGTAAGTGAGTGAAATATATAGTGAGTGAGTGAGTGAAATATATAGTGAGTGAGTGAGTGAAATATATAGTGAGTGAGTGAGTGAAATATATAGTGAGTGAGTGACTGAAATATATAGTGAGTGAGTGAGTGAAATATATAGTGAGTGAGTGAGTGAAATATATAGTGAGTGATGAGTGAGTGACTGAAAGATATAGTGAGTGAGTGAAATATATAGTGAGTGAGTGAGTGACTGAAATATATAGTGAGTGAGTGAAATATATAGTGAGTGAGTGAGTGAAATATATAGTGAGTGAGTGAGTGAAATATATAGTGAGTGAGTGACTGAAATATATAGTGAGTGAGTGACTGAAATATATAGTGAGTGAGTGAAATATATAGTGAGTGAGTGAGTGAAATATATAGTGAGTGAGTGAGTGAAATATATAGTGAGTGATGAGTGAGTGACTGAAAGATATAGTGAGTGACTGAAAGATATAGTGAGTGAGTGAAATATATAGTGAGTGAGTGAAATATATAGTGAGTGACTGAAAGATATAGTAAGTGAGTGAAAGATATAGTGAGTGATGAGTGAGTGACTGAAAGATATAGTGAGTGAGTGAGTGAGTGAAATATATAGTGAGTGAGTGAAATATATAGTGAGTGAGTGAGTGAGTGAGTGAAAGATATAGTGAGTGAGTGAAAGATATAGTGAGTGATGAGTGAGTGACTGAAATATATAGTGAGTGAGTGAAATATATAGTGAGTGAGTGAGTGAAAGATATAGTGAGTGATGAGTGAGTGAAAGATATAGTGAGTGATGAGTGAGTGAAAGATATAGTGAGTGATGAGTGAGTGACTGAAAGATATAGTGAGTGAGTGAGTGAGTGAAATATATAGTGAGTGAGTGAAATATAGAGTGAGTGAGTGAGTGAGTGAAAGATATAGTGAGTGAGTGAGTGAGTGAAATATATAGTGAGTGAGTGAGTGAAAGATATAGTGAGTGATGAGTGAGTGACTGAAAGATATAGTGAGTGAGTGAGTGAGTGAAAGATATAGTGAGTGAGTGAAATATATAGTAAGTGAGTGAAATATATAGTGAGTGAGTGAGTGAAATATATAGTGAGTGAGTGAGTGAAATATATAGTGAGTGATGAGTGAGTGACTGAAAGATATAGTGAGTGAGTGAAATATATAGTGAGTGAAATATATAGTGAGTGAGTGAAAGATATAGTGAGTGAGTGAAATATATAGTGAGTGAGTGAGTGAGTGACTGAAAGATATAGTGAGTGAGTGAGTGAGTGAAATATATAGTGAGTGAGTGAGTGAGTGAGTGAAAGATATAGTGAGTGAGTGAAATATATAGTGAGTGAGTGAGTGAAATATATAGTGAGTGAGTGAGTGAGTGAAATATATAGTGAGTGAGTGAGTGAGTGAGTGAGTGAAATATATAGTGAGTGAGTGAGTGAAATATATAGTGAGTGAGTGAGTGAAATATATAGTGAGTGAGTGAGTGAGTGAAATATATAGTGAGTGAGTGAGTGAGTGAGTGAAATATATAGTGAGTGAGTGAGTGAGTGAGTGAGTGAGTGAAAGATATAGTGAGTGAGTGAAATATATAGTAAGTGAGTGAAATATATAGTGAGTGAGTGAGTGAAATATATAGTGAGTGAGTGAGTGAGTGAGTGAAATATATAGTGAGTGATGAGTGAGTGATTGAAAGATATAGTGAGTGAGTGAAAGATATAGTAAGTGAGTGAAATATATAGTGAGTGAGTGAGTGAAAGATATAGTGAGTGAGTGAAATATATAGTGAGTGAGTGAGTGAGTGACTGAAAGATATAGTGAGTGATGAGTGAGTGACTGAAAGATATAGTGAGTGAGTGAGTGAGTGAAATATATAGTGAGTGAGTGAAATATATAGTGAGTGAGTGAGTGAGTGAAATATATAGTGAGTGAGTGAGTGAAAGATATAGTGAGTGATGAGTGAGTGAAATATATAGTGAGTGATGAGTGAGTGAAATATATAGTGAGTGTCTGAGTGAGTGAAATATATAGTGAGTGTCTGAGTGAGTGAAATATATAGTGAGTGATGAGTGAGTGAAATATATAGTGAGTGATGAGTGAGTGAAATATATAGTGAGTGTGTGAGTGAAATATATAGTGAGTGATGAGTGAGTGAAATATATAGTGAGTGATGAGTGAGTGAAATATATAGTGAGCGAGTGAGTGAGTGAAATATATAGTGAGTGATGAGTGAGTGAAATATATAGTGAGTGTGTGAGTGAAATATATAGTGAGTGAGTGAGTGAAATATATAGTGAGTGATGAGTGAGTGACTGAAAGATATAGTGAGTGAGTCAGTGAGTGAAATATATAGTGAGTGAGTGAAATATAGAGTGAGTGAGTGAGTGAGTGAAAGATATAGTGAGTGAGTGAGTGAGTGAAATATATAGTGAGTGAGTGAGTGAAAGATATAGTGAGTGATGAGTGAGTGACTGAAAGATATAGTGAGTGAGTGAAATATATAGTAAGTGAGTGAAATATATAGTGAGTGATGAGTGAGTGACTGAAAGATATAGTGAGTGAGTGAGTGAAATATATAGTGAGTGAGTGAGTGAAATATATAGTGAGTGATGAGTGAGTGACTGAAAGATATAGTGAGTGAGTGAAATATATAGTGAGTGAGTGAGTGACTGAAAGATATAGTGAGTGAGTGAAATATATAGTAAGTGAGTGAAATATATAGTGAGTGAGTGAGTGAAATATAGTGAGTGAGTGACTGACTGAAAGATATAGTGAGTGAGTGAAATATATAGTAAGTGAGTGAAATATATAGTGAGTGAGTGAGTGAAATATATAGTGAGTGAGTGAGTGAGTGACTGAAAGATATAGTGAGTGAGTGAAATATATAGTAAGTGAGTGAAATATATAGTGAGTGAGTGAGTGAAATATATAGTGAGTGATGAGTGAGTGACTGAAAGATATAGTGAGTGAGTGAAATATATAGTAAGTGAGTGAAATATATAGTGAGTGATGAGTGAGTGACTGAAAGATATAGTGAGTGAGTGAAATATATAGTGAGTGAGTGAGTGACTGAAATATATAGTGAGTGAGTGAAATATATAGTGAGTGAGTGAGTGAAATATATAGTGAGTGAGTGAGTGAAATATATAGTGAGTGAGTGACTGAAATATATAGTGAGTGAGTGACTGAAATATATAGTGAGTGAGTGAAATATATAGTGAGTGAGTGAGTGAAATATATAGTGAGTGAGTGAGTGAAATATATAGTGAGTGATGAGTGAGTGACTGAAAGATATAGTGAGTGACTGAAAGATATAGTGAGTGAGTGAAATATATAGTGAGTGAGTGAAATATATAGTGAGTGACTGAAAGATATAGTAAGTGAGTGAAAGATATAGTGAGTGATGAGTGAGTGACTGAAAGATATAGTGAGTGAGTGAGTGAGTGAAATATATAGTGAGTGAGTGAAATATATAGTGAGTGAGTGAGTGAGTGAGTGAAAGATATAGTGAGTGAGTGAAAGATATAGTGAGTGATGAGTGAGTGACTGAAATATATAGTGAGTGAGTGAAATATATAGTGAGTGAGTGAGTGAAAGATATAGTGAGTGATGAGTGAGTGAAAGATATAGTGAGTGATGAGTGAGTGAAAGATATAGTGAGTGATGAGTGAGTGACTGAAAGATATAGTGAGTGAGTGAGTGAGTGAAATATATAGTGAGTGAGTGAAATATAGAGTGAGTGAGTGAGTGAGTGAAAGATATAGTGAGTGAGTGAGTGAGTGAAATATATAGTGAGTGAGTGAGTGAAAGATATAGTGAGTGATGAGTGAGTGACTGAAAGATATAGTGAGTGAGTGAGTGAGTGAAAGATATAGTGAGTGAGTGAAATATATAGTAAGTGAGTGAAATATATAGTGAGTGAGTGAGTGAAATATATAGTGAGTGAGTGAGTGAAATATATAGTGAGTGATGAGTGAGTGACTGAAAGATATAGTGAGTGAGTGAAATATATAGTGAGTGAAATATATAGTGAGTGAGTGAAAGATATAGTGAGTGAGTGAAATATATAGTGAGTGAGTGAGTGAGTGACTGAAAGATATAGTGAGTGAGTGAGTGAGTGAAATATATAGTGAGTGAGTGAGTGAGTGAGTGAAAGATATAGTGAGTGAGTGAAATATATAGTGAGTGAGTGAGTGAAATATATAGTGAGTGAGTGAGTGAGTGAAATATATAGTGAGTGAGTGAGTGAGTGAGTGAGTGAAATATATAGTGAGTGAGTGAGTGAAATATATAGTGAGTGAGTGAGTGAAATATATAGTGAGTGAGTGAGTGAGTGAAATATATAGTGAGTGAGTGAGTGAGTGAG
The DNA here is from genome assembly GCA_032164185.1 of Moxostoma hubbsi. NCBI lineage: Eukaryota > Metazoa > Chordata > Actinopteri > Cypriniformes > Catostomidae > Moxostoma > Moxostoma hubbsi. The sequence goes on from JAVLUX010000163.1 coordinate 13,953,474, forward strand.
TGAAATATATAGTGAGTGAGTGAGTGAGTGAGTGAGTGAAAGATATAGTGAGTGAGTGAAATATATAGTAAGTGAGTGAAATATATAGTGAGTGAGTGAGTGAAATATATAGTGAGTGAGTGAGTGAGTGAGTGAAATATATAGTGAGTGATGAGTGAGTGATTGAAAGATATAGTGAGTGAGTGAAAGATATAGTAAGTGAGTGAAATATATAGTGAGTGAGTGAGTGAAAGATATAGTGAGTGAGTGAAATATATAGTGAGTGAGTGAGTGAGTGACTGAAAGATATAGTGAGTGATGAGTGAGTGACTGAAAGATATAGTGAGTGAGTGAGTGAGTGAAATATATAGTGAGTGAGTGAAATATATAGTGAGTGAGTGAGTGAGTGAAATATATAGTGAGTGAGTGAGTGAAAGATATAGTGAGTGATGAGTGAGTGAAATATATAGTGAGTGATGAGTGAGTGAAATATATAGTGAGTGTCTGAGTGAGTGAAATATATAGTGAGTGTCTGAGTGAGTGAAATATATAGTGAGTGATGAGTGAGTGAAATATATAGTGAGTGATGAGTGAGTGAAATATATAGTGAGTGTGTGAGTGAAATATATAGTGAGTGATGAGTGAGTGAAATATATAGTGAGTGATGAGTGAGTGAAATATATAGTGAGCGAGTGAGTGAGTGAAATATATAGTGAGTGATGAGTGAGTGAAATATATAGTGAGTGTGTGAGTGAAATATATAGTGAGTGAGTGAGTGAAATATATAGTGAGTGATGAGTGAGTGAAATATATAGTGAGTGTGTGAGTGAAATATATAGTGAGTGAGTGATGAGTGAGTGAAATATATAGTGAGTGAGTGAGTGAAATATATAGTGAGTGAGTGAGTAAAATATATAGTGAGTGAGTGAGTGAGTGAAATATATAGTGAGTGAGTGAGTGAGTGAAATATATAGTGAGTGAGTGAGTGAAAGATATAGTGAGTGAGTGAAATATATAGTGAGTGAGTGAGTGAAATATATAGTGAGTGAGTGAGTGAGTGAAAGATATAGTGAGTGAGTGAAATATATAGTAAGTGAGTGAAATATATAGTGAGTGAGTGAGTGAAATATATAGTGAGTGAGTGAAATATATAGTGAGTGATGAGTGAGTGACTGAAAGATATAGTGAGTGAGTGAAATATATAGTAAGTGAGTGAAATATATAGTGAGTGAGTGAGTGAGTGAGTGAAAGATATAGTGAGTGAGTGAAATATATAGTGAGTGAGTGAGTGAGTGACTGAAAGATATAGTGAGTGATGAGTGAGTGACTGAAAGATATAGTGAGTGAGTGAGTGAGTGAAATATATAGTGAGTGAGTGAAATATATAGTGAGTGAGTGAGTGAGTGAAATATATAGTGAGTGAGTGAGTGAAAGATATAGTGAGTGATGAGTGAGTGAAATATATAGTGAGTGATGAGTGAGTGAAATATATAGTGAGTGTCTGAGTGAGTGAAATATATAGTGAGTGTCTGAGTGAGTGAAATATATAGTGAGTGATGAGTGAGTGAAATATATAGTGAGTGATGAGTGAGTGAAATATATAGTGAGTGTGTGAGTGAAATATATAGTGAGTGATGAGTGAGTGAAATATATAGTGAGTGATGAGTGAGTGAAATATATAGTGAGCGAGTGAGTGAGTGAAATATATAGTGAGTGATGAGTGAGTGAAATATATAGTGAGTGTGTGAGTGAAATATATAGTGAGTGAGTGAGTGAGTGAAATATATAGTGAGTGATGAGTGAGTGAAATATATAGTGAGTGTGTGAGTGAAATATATAGTGAGTGAGTGAGTGAGTGAAATATATAGTGAGTGATGAGTGAGTGAAATATATAGTGAGCGAGTGAGTGAGTGAAATATATAGTGAGTGATGAGTGAGTGAAATATATAGTGAGTGATGAGTGAGTGAAATATATAGTGAGTGATGAGTGAGTGAAATATATAGTGAGTGATGAGTGAGTGAAATATATAGTGAGTGATGAGTGAGTGAAATATATAGTGAGTGATGAGTGAAATATATAGTGAGTGAGTGAGTGAGTGAAATATATAGTGAGTGATGAGTGAGTGAAATATATAGTGAGTGTGTGAGTGAAATATATAGTGAGTGAGTGAGTGAGTGAAATATATAGTGAGTGATGAGTGAGTGAAATATATAGTGAGCGAGTGAGTGAGTGAAATATATAGTGAGTGATGAGTGAGTGAAATATATAGTGAGTGATGAGTGAGTGAAATATATAGTGAGTGTGTGAGTGAAATATATAGTGAGTGAGTGAGTGAGTGAAATATATAGTGAGTGTGTGAGTGAATGAACTAAACAGGGTTAAGTTAACAGAAAATAAATTGATTAGCCTATATTAGAATCCTTGATTTCACACATACAACATTCAAACAGGAAGCAGAACCACCCCATCACATCCCTTACCACCACTTCACAATAAATCATGTGACGGGGTGGTAAATTTTATCCCAAAATGGCTGCAGATCTCACATGTGGTCAAGTTCCTCACATAGCATAAATGCATTCAATCTGAAATATAATTTTCTTTGCATTAATAATGTAAAAATGTAATAAAAACAGTTTTCCCTATCTATTTTGCATGACGGGGTGGTTGGTTTGAGCTTGACAGACCCTGCCTAACATGAAAAAGCAACAAATAAACAAATTAAAAGAATATCAGTGCTTGCCTGCTTTTGTTCTTACAGGCTACAAGGCCCAAATGATGTCATTTCCACTTTGTGATTTCATTAAAAGCAACGGTACATTATTTATAGATAAAACAAGTTAGTGTGAGGGGGTGGTAAGTCAAACTGAGGAACGCACACAAATCATAAAATATTTACAAAAAAATAAGGTTTATTTTGAATAAATATATCTTATATATACAGGGACACACATAAAATCCTGAAAATAATATGTTTGAAAAAAAATAAAAAAGTTATTTGGTGATATTTTAGATGCAAAGGTCATGTTGGTCAACACGGACATGTGAAATTGGCCATGTACTAATGAAAAATGATTAAAAATAGTATGTTACTCAATAAGAATAGTATTTTAATCATATATCATGTTAACAAGAACACTTGATTTAATAACTTTAAACTTTGGAAACACACTTTGGGACATTTTTTGTACCTTATGCATCTCATCCAATGTTGCGGACCCAAATGGCACCCGTTTCATAGAATGACTCATTGCCATAAAGACTGATCTGTGTCATTTTAGCTAAACTACAACACCACATGAAATGAATGCTAAACAATGTTCAAGATAATGCAAAAAGCTTCATTCATTAGTGAAACGTAACTTAGTTATACAGAAAATATATTCAATCTATTATTATAAAACAATAGCGCATCGATATATCATAATGACTGATTATAATACTGAATTGTATCAACATATTTATAATATACAGTATATTTTATAAACCGCTACCGTCATCATCCACCAGATTTAGCTAGCCGCTATTGCTATAGCCCGCTAGCGCCGACATATGCTATCGTATAAATGCAGTCAATGTATCATGCAAAGAAAAGTGATTACTTCAAACTACAGTCTTGCATAGTCAGACTGATATCCACACTTTGTTTTAGCCCTGTTCCAAATATAAAATACAATCTCAATGTTTGTAGGAAAACAATCATAACTGTGTAGTTTTAATTATGCTACCTCATCTGTCAGCATGATGTCGGTGAATCACGTTCAGCCTCTTTGTACGTTACGTCATAGTTTTGGCCGATGCTCGCTCGTGTCTCTATGGAGCGTGTGCGCGAGCAACATGTAGCAGCTGCAGTTCACTTAACGGCCACAGGTGTCACTCAAAACAAGGGTTTCTGAATCTACATACTGCACCTTTAAATGATTGAGTAAACTCATAAACTCAGTCGAATTGAGTAATGGCGTCTCCAAAACTTGTGTAATTAAGTCCACTCAACTATGAACTATTTATATTAAGGTAACTAGATGCAAGTAAACTAAACTCATATTTGCTGTTTAAATGTGTTTGTTTCTACTTAATAATTTCAATTGAATGGACTCAAATGTAGGTCTTACAATAACACAGCTTAAATAAAGAAGACTAGAACTGTTTCTAAGTCAGTTACTAAATAAACATATTTCTCTATAGAAATGCACAGATATCTGTACTTCGGACTTCTCTCATGAACTCGGCCAGGAGAGCAGGAGCGGATGGTCCAGAGTTTCTTAGTGAATAATGACTTCATTTTTGGCTTGTGGTACGGGAAGACATACATTACGTTGAATTTTTCATATCAGTGATTAATGCTCTTTTCTGAGTCACTTTATTTAGATGCAGATGAAACAGATTCGCACACACGCTTACAGAGTCCCCTTTTAAAAATACATGACTGGAACGAGATGCTGTTATCCAAACACATACAGCAGAACTTCAAAGCTGAACTTCTGACCTGGTTTACTTAATGCTTACAGACTTTTATGACATGTCTGGAGTTATTTGCAGAGGTTAATTCTCAGCCAGGTTAAGAGCAGGCATTAGAGGGTATTTTAACTCATCTAAACTCTCTCTCAAACTGGTGATTCGGCACAGCATGTGTCTTTTGAACATCTCAGGCTAGGGCAGTTTGACATTTGGCAGCATTATTATCTGCCTTTCAAGACTTCAGTGAACTTTTGTCCCTGTGTCACAGTTTCTCATATGCTTCTGCATAGCTTCTTATTGCCGTGAAGCCAAGAACAGCACTAGATGATGATGATTATTATTATTATTATTATTATTATTATGTACTTTTTACTGACATGAACCCCAGTACATTTCTGCTATGATGCAGAAATCTAATATATGGCAATATGCAACTTCTTTGAAACATAATTGCTGTTTTCAATCATAAATAAAAGCCAGATTCTTGTAAATGCAACATGTATTTCAAAAAACTACTGAAAGGGGTTAATGGAGAGGCGACGGCGAGAACATGTAAATAATAGTTTCATGAAGCAACTTAAAGAAAAAGACAAACGCACGCAGGTGTCAGAGAGCTGTCTGTAAATCTCTCTCTCTGTCCCACTGCAGTCTCCAGTCGGTCTTTATCCCTCTCTGAGGCTTGATTAGCCTGATTAGGCTAATGTCACAACTACAAAAAAGGCCTTTTTAATATACATTTTCTCAATGTACGTTTATGCTCAAACAAATTAACTATAGTTTTTATTATTGTGTTCAAATATGGCCAAATATATCAGATTGCTGCCAGTAAAAATGAACCTTTTTAACGCGGTTAATCAAATGTATCGATTTAAGATGATCCCGGGATGAGCGCGGGGTGAAGTGAATATTTACTTACAGTACAATCTGTGAAAATGTGTGTGAATACATTTGTTTAGCTTCCTCCTAGGGCTGAGCGATATGCAATATATATGTTCACAATATTTATATATATATATATACACGTTTATGACACGTTTGGAAATAACTTTGGAAGGAAGCTCTATCGCCCTCTTAAGGTCTGAGGTTTGTTACAGCCAAAGAACTGGACTGCGCGTTGGTCGAGCCTCACGTCTGCATTCACAAAAGTGTTTTTACACCATTGTTTAAGTTAATGTTGTCATGCTGGGTGTGCTGAGTGACTCCAGTCAGGTCTCCTTAGCAACTAAATTGGCCCGGTTGCTAGGGAGGGTAGAGTCACATGGGGTAACCTCCTCGTGGTCGCTATAATGTGGTTCTCGCTCTCGGTGGGGCGTGTGGTGAGTTGTGCGTTGATGCCTTGGAGAATAGCGTGAATCCTCCACACTCGCTACATCTCCACGGTAACGTGCTCAACAAGCCACGTGATAAGATGCGCAGATTGACGTCGTCCTCCGCCTCCTGGATTGAGGCGAGTCACTACGCCACCACGAGGACTGGCATTGGGAATGGGGCATTCCAAATTGAGGAGAAAATCCCTCCCCCCAAATGTATTTTATTGGCTGTAAGCTCCCATTAGCATGAATGATCCATGATACGCTGCGGTAGGTAGCGTCAGCCAGCGCAGAGCGGTGAATCCAACCGCTCTGTCAGTCAAGCGGCAGTCAGCAGCGGCTAACAAACCAACCGTCAGGTTCTGCTTCATTTCACCCCGGATCAGTGCATTGCCATGTAATTAAATTAAATGGCCTGCTGCCATGCCCACTGGGCAGCTTGTCAAACCACCCCTGTAATTGGGCATGGGCACCTGCAGTGCATATGCCAACACCTGATGCCCGCGATGCCACCATGGCACACAGGTACAGATGAAGGTCATGGCCATCCTACTGTTTTACAACACGGTGTGTGTGCAAAATACACACACCTGACAAGAGAAAGCGCAGTGTCAATCGCAGCCTGGTGCATTTAAGAGCCAACAATCTCATAATTTAACCCAAAGGGGGATGTGGTAGATGCCCAACTGGAGTATCTGTGCCCTCTATTCAAACTCTTATGAAAAATTGCAGTCAAAATATCAAATATCAAGGTAAGATTCCAGACTTGACAAAGTATTTAATTTAACTTAATGAGGAGTATTGATCTCTGGATTTGAAAAAAGTTTGTCAGTTTAGTGGCATTAAATCTTTGTTGGAGGCACTTACCAGCAAGTAAACTAGATACCCATAGGCTGAATCGTTTTCTGAGTTATATCCGTGAAATAATGAGTATTTATGACTTTTTCAGGATTTAAAGTCCATACACATTTTAGCCATTTTTCCGGTGTTTTCTGAACACGCAACTAACTGTCGTGTCATTACTGAATTCACACAGTTTTATTATTGTGTTATTTATTCAGATAAACCCACCCCTACATGGCACGTTAACCTTTAAAGCTTGAATGGGACGCTAGGCCCGTGAGAAAAAAATTATTGTCAAAATAATTACAGTTTTGACCAAGATAGAGCTTAGAAGCTCTACTTTACAATAGCCATGTGTCATATGTTGTTGGAAAGGTCTTAAAGAGTAGAAAACAACCAGAAAGAAAATAACACATATGTCTTAGACATTCATGTAAACAGACGTGGCTTAGATGCTGTGTTTTCACTAATAAACGAAAAATAAACCGAACATAAAGCATCACATGCCATTACTTAGAGGAGGTGATTATCTTTCAAACCCACTCATAGATCGTTAGATAATCCACACGAAGCACAATGTGCACACAGCATCTGGCTAACTGCCTGAAAACATGTTAGCTTTCCTGGAACAGATGACGTCACTGGAAATGATGTAGCATCACGAAACTAAACCAATCATATCGTTGCAAAAATCATCCATATTTGGGCTGAGAGACATCCAATGATGACTCAAATGGCACAGCATGAAACTCGTTCTGTGAAATCTCATGACTAAAATCATGTCTGCATGCTTTGCAAACCTTTAGTCATTGTTGTGTTTGCACGTGTAATTAGTTCTTATGTACAATTATTATCTTTTATTTGTTTGGAGAGGCATTTGGACACTTGGAGACGTTGTACACTAGGATAAATAATTTTTGTAATGCTATAACTTTTGATTGCTTTGTTGAGTCAGCACAAAAATTTACTCTGTTACAGTTGACATGATTGGAAAGAGAACAAAAGCAGTTTTTCGGTGCCACCTTATTTACACCTTGAGATATACAGTATAATGTCTCAGAATCAGAATAATAAGAAAAAAGTACATTTTTGGCTTGTTTTTTTGTGTGAAAGTTGTAAGTTTCTTAGGCTGAGGGACGCTTTTATTTGATCCTGTTGTTTTCCATTAATTTATTACTCTGTTTTATCATGATCTGTTTCGAGATGCATGTTTATTCTATTTGTATTAAGCTCTGTATTTGTTTTTCCTTTCTATGTAAAGTGCCTTGAGAGGCCTCTTTAAAGACGCTATATAAAATAAAGTTTATTATTATTACTATTAATATGTCAGTCAGACAGCTCCTGTCTAAACGGGCAGTTCTTGGCCATAATAATCTACAAATTGGACCAGACTTTATGCTGATTGTCAAATGTCTGGCAACGTGAAACTATGTGAAAACAAAGAAAAGACAAACAAAGCAATGATTCGTGCTGCCACCAAACTGGTATTCGTTTCCATGATCAGCAATTACCATACAAACAACCCCAGATATGTTCCCACGAACTCTTGTAAGTGATTAGTTCATCATTGTAGACTAAAATCTGATACGACGGAATAAAATCTACCAAATAAGGCTGCTGGTGTACAATCGGACCTTTGAACTGCGGGAGGAAATGCTTGTTTTTGAAAACAAACAAATCGGACTGGAATCTGAATTGGCAAATTGCGTTGATGTCTTCTGCAGGATGTGCATAGTTTTCATAGCATCTTATCAGGAGGGAGAAGCAAAGTAGACAGTGTATAGACTCCTCATGGAACAATTTACAAAAAATACCATGGGATTATCATGCTGTTTTGGACATGGTACCATGGTAATACCATGGATATGGTAATTATTCATATCTATGGTATCAAAGTAGCACTAGCATTTGATATCTACTGTAATATGGTAATACCATGGTATTCTTTAAAGTGCCAGAGTACAATTAAATACCATGAAAACACTGTAAAAATGTACAAAAAAGATGATATTACCATGGCATATTTGGGCGAAATGTGCTAGGATACAAAAAAAAGAAATAAATAAACTAGCATGGTAAGGTGGACTCAAACAATAGCTCTATGGCTGAACTGATTCAATCGTGGACAGGGGTTCCACTTGTTTGAAATGAGTTCTTAACTTAAAATTACTACGTAATCTCAACACAAACACTTTGTGCAGAAAGAAGCCAGTTGAACTGGGTAAACCCAACAAAACTAGACGTGTCAGAGTTACTCAAAAGAATCTTTTATTTCTTAATGTACTAACTAGTAAAAGTGAATGTTAGCATGCTATGCTAGTTGGGAGCTCTACAGAGTGTAGTTTAGTAAGTATGCTATGGTTAGAAGATAATTTGCTCAACGAAGCAAGCAATCAACCTGTCCTCATCGTTAGCTCAAGCTCCAGTCTTCACCAAACTCCAACATAATGGAAACCATTCTAACCCTTCCCATTAACACCACAAAGTTATTAATGTAGTCCCAAAATTCAATTTTTCAAGTTTAAATGGATAGAATGCTGTGAGATCAAGTTGTCGAAATGTTCTAAAATTGTGTTGCTTCAGTTCATTTTAATTAAGTAAGTTGAACAAGCAGCAAAAATCTTTTTTGAGTGTGATGGTATTATATGGTAAAATGTTTCTAAAACTCATTTAAACCTTAAACTAAACCACCACAACTGTACGATGGCCTGTGTGTATCGCCTACATCAATAATGGCTTTGTTATCTTTGTAATCAATGCACAAAATGAAGCAAGTAATATTCATAAAAGGAAACTGTTCTCCACAGCCAAAACATGATTGTGTTTCAGCGATTTCCACAGAATTCGTTTATACGCCACATTTCCAATAACTGGCTCATATCCCAGAAATGTGTTCACTTTAGTAAGGCTTAAATGCTTTTTTTTTTAAATGACTATTATTATAAGGATGATATTAAGAGACGATTGCAATGTTGTTACAGTGCACAGACCACTATATTTGTATATGAATAGGAAATATTGGCTTCCTTATTGCTGTTTGTGTTGTACAGCAATCCAATGAAATTATTTCAGAGTTTATCACAAGAGGGCAGCATAGTTACAAGCTAGAGAGAGAGAGAGAGAGAGAGAGAGAGAGAGAGAGAGAGAGAGAGAGTGAGAGACAGAGACAAAGAGAGAGAGACAGAGTCAGAGTGAGAGAGAGAGAGAGAGAGAGTGTGAGAGAGAGAAAGAAAGAGAGAGAGAGAGAGAAAGAGAGAGAGAGAGAGAGAGAGAGAGAGACAGAGAGAGACATCATAATTCAAAATATACCAAAATACATACTGTATGCCCTTCATGGTTTAGCAATTTATTTTTCATTCCCGTTGGTTAAAAGAAAATGTTTAAACATTTACATTTCAAGCATGCCATAATCTCAGTTCTGTTTTCACTTTACCCTTGTACCACACAATGGACAACAAATATGCTCTTGCATGATAACAATATAAATAAAATAAAATGACATTAATGCTTGCTTGTAAATGGCACAGTTAATGTTTAGTTTTCTTTTTAACGTCAAAATCTAATGCATAAATTAACCTAATGGAGAAATAAACCCCATTGAGAAAATAAACGATATAATATAAACTATCTAAACCATAATATGAATTGTATACAGTATGTAAATAATATATTTTGTAAAAATAATACTATAAATACATTGACAAATTATATAAATATATAATATATCTAGTGTTTAAACAAATAAGTGCATATAGTATAGTAGGTTTTATATATTTACTGTATGAACAAATTAATCAATTATGTAAAACCTTAAAATGTCCAATGTATTGTTGTGCTTTAAACTCAAAATGTTTAACTTAAAGATTACATTTAATGTATGAAAAAAGTCTTCTTGTACATACTGAATACATCACTCAAACATTCACAGTCTAGTTTGAAAAAGTATGTGAACCCCCAGGCTAATGATGCCAACAAAAGCTGATTAGTGTCAGGAGTTGGCAAACCTGGCATCCAGTTAACAAAACGAGATTGGCGGTGTGCGTTAGATATACTTTGACTTATAAAAAGCACTCAAACATTTTGAGTTTGCTACTCACAAGAAGCATCTGCTGATGTGGACCATGCCTCAAAAAAATCTGAGAAGATCTACGATCAAAATGTTTTACTTTGTATAAAGCTGGAAAGAGTTAAAGTTATCTAGAAGAGTTTAGATATTCATCTGTTCACAGTTAGACAAACTGTCTATAAATGGAGGTGATTTAGTACTATAGGTACTCTCACTAGAAGTGGCCGTTAGATATTCATCTGTCCACTGTTAGACAAACTGTCTATAAATGGAGATGATTTAGTACTATAGGTACTCTCACTAGAAGTGTCCGTTAGATATTAATTTGTCCACAGTTAGATAAACTGTCTATAAATGGAGATGATTTAGTACTATAGGTACTCTCACTAGAAGTGGCCGTTAGATATTCATCTGTCCACAGTTAGACAAACTGTCTATAAATGGAGATGATTTAGTACTATAGGTACTCTCACTAGAAGTGTCCGTTAGATATTAATTTGTCCACAGTTAGATAAACTGTCTATAAATGGAGATGATTTAGTACTATAGGTACTCTCACTAGAAGTGGCCGTTAGATATTCATCTGTCCACAGTTAGACAAACTGTCTATAAATGGAGATGATTTAGTACTATAGGTACTCTCTCTAGAAGTGGCCGTTAGATATTCATCTGTCCACAGTTAGACACACTGTCTATAAATGGAGATGATTTAGTACTATAGGTACTCTCACTAGAAGTGGCCGTTAGATATTCATCTGTCCACAGTTAGACAAACTGTCTATAAATGGAGATGATTTAGTACTATAGGTACTCTCTCTAGAAGTGGCCGTTAGATATTCCTCTGTCCACAGTTAGACAAACTGTCTATAAATGGAGATGATTTAGTACTATAGGTACTCTCTCTAGAAGTGGCCGTTAGATATTCCTCTGTCCACAGTTAGACAAACTGTCTATAAATGGAGATGATTTAGTACTATAGGTACTCTCTCTAGAAGTGGCCGTTAGATATTCATCTGTCCACAGTTAGACAAACTGTCTATAAATGGAGATGATTTAGTACTATAGGTACTCTCTCTAGAAGTGGCCGTTAGATATTCATCTGTCCACAGTTAGACAAACTGTCTATAAATGGAGATGATTTAGTACTATAGATACTCTCACTAGAAGTGGCCGTTAGATATTCATCTGCCCACAGTTAGATAAACTGTCTATAAATGGAGATGATTTAGTACTATAGGTACTCTCTCTCTAGAAGTGGCCGTTAGATATTCATCTGTTCACAGTTAGACAAACTGTCTATAAATGGAGATGATTTAGTACTATAGGTACTCTCACTAGAAGTGTCCGTTAGATATTCATCTATCCACAGTTAGACAAACTGTCTATAAATGGAGGTGATTTAGTACTATAGGTACTCTCTCTAGAAGTGGCCGTTAGATATTCATCTGTCCACAGTTAGACAAACTGTCTATAAATGGAGATGATTTAGTACTATAGGTACTCTCACTAGAAGTGGCCGTTAGATATTCATCTGTCCACAGTTAGATAAACTGTCTATAAATGGAGATGATTTAGTACTATAGGTACTCTCTCTAGAAGTGGCCGTTAGATATTCGTCTGTCCACAGTTAGACAAACTGTCTATAAATGGAGATGATTTAGTACTATAGGTACTCTCTCTAGAAGTGGCCGTTAGATATTCATCTGTCCACAGTTAGACAAACTGTCTATAATTGGAGATGATTTAGTACTATAGGTACTCTCTCTCTAGAAGTGGCCGTTAGATATTCATCTATCCACAGTTAGACAAACTGTCTATAAATGGAGATGATTTAGTACTATAGGTACTCTCTCTAGAAGTGGCCGTTAGATATTCGTCTGTCCACAGTTAGACAAACTGTCTATAAATGGAGATGATTTAGTACTATAGGTACTCTCTCTAGAAGTGGCTGTTAGATATTCATCTGTCCACAGTTAGACAAACTGTCTATAAATGGAGATGATTTAGTACTATAGGTACTCTCTCTCTAGAAGTGGCCGTTAGATATTCATCTGTCCACAGTTAGATAAACTGTCTATAAATGGAGATGATTTAGTACTATAGGTACTCTCTCTAGAAGTGGCCGGCCAGCCAAAATTACTCTAAGAGCACACTAAAGAATGATCAATGAGGTAAAAATTGAGCCTAGAGTGACAACAAAGGACTTGAAGGAATTATTGGAACTGGTTAACTTCTCTGTTCATGAGTCTACTATACAGAAAACATTGAACAGGTGTGGTGTTCATGGCAGGACACCACAAAGGAAGCGGCTGCTTTCCAATAAAAACATTGACGCGTACATGAAGTTTGCCAAAGACCACCTTGACACTCCAAAACGCTACTGGGAAGACGCTTTTCTGTACCGATGAAACTAAGGTTGAATAGTTTGGGAGGAACACACAGCTCTACATATGGTGTAAAACGGCACCGCGTACGAACATGAAAACATCATCCCAACAGTGAAGTACGGTGGAGAGAGCATCATGATTTGGGGCTGCTTTGGAGCCTGGAACGCTTGCTATCATAAAGGGAAAAAATTCATTTGGAAGTTTATCAAGATATCCTACAGGATAATGTCAGGGTTACTGTGTGCCAGCTGAAGCTCAGTAGAAGTTGAGTGATGCAGCAGGACAAAGACCCTAAACATTGATGTAAATCCAATACAGAATGACTTAAAAAAAAAAAAAGAAAATCAACCTTTTGAAGTGTCCCAGTCAGAGCCCAGACCTTAACCCAACAGAGATACTGTGGAATGACCTCAAGAGAGCCATTCACTACAGACATCCTAATAATATGGCTGAGCTGAAACAGTTCTGTGATCAAGAATGATCCAAAATTCCTTCTGAACGTTGTGCAAGTCTTATCCGCAGCTACCGGAAAAGTTTGGTTGAGGTTACTGTTGCCAAAGAATGATCGACCAGTTATTAACTCAAAGGGTTCACTTACTTTTTCCACTGCCGTGAAGAATGTCTAATGGGATGTGTTCAATAAAGACATGAAAGATTATAATGGTTTGTGTGTTGTTAGCTTAAGCACATTGTGTTTGTCTATTAAATACTTGTGACTTTGATGAAGATGAGATCACATTTTATCACCAATTAATGCAGAAAACCAGCTAATTCCAAAGGATTCACATACCTTTTTCTTGCCACTGTAGTTCTACCGTATACGACAAGAACCACAGTGTAGCTAGGTCTACTAGTTCTTGTCTTAATTTGAATAGTCATCTTGGTCATCAAGACGGAGTAGATGTATTACTCTTTTGAGAATGTGTTTTTGAGAACTTGTGAAGACCCCAGAAGCTTTCCTCCATATAAACATGCCTGCCGCCCAGTGCAATGGCGCACCATGCAGAAGCCAGCCGCCTGTGAACACTGATTATGAAAGGTTGCGTGCAATCTGTCAAATTGTCTCATTTGCATAATAAACTCAGAGAGCAGCCACTCTCCACTAGCGCAGATAAACCGTAAGTGTATTCAAGCTCATTTTTGAAAAGAAGTGATTTACGTCCCCAAAAAGGTCTCAGTTAAAGTTGCCCAAGAATAATAAGCGGATTACCACAACAGAAATCTCACATTATACTTTCAGTTACAGTATAGTAATAGTACTTAAAATACTAATATATCGTAGTGTGCTATATAGATCTAGTGGATGTACAAAAAAGCCATATAGGACTTAAGAATTCATTAACAGGTACAGTTATAAAATGCACAGACCATTTTAAATTGTTACTTATTATTAAAAACGTATTTTTTCAAATCTAATGCAAATGGATTTTACTTATATGATAACTAAGGTGGTGAAAAAGGCTGAAAACCAATTCATTGGCCCATAGTTTTAAAAATTGATCAACAATTTAAAAAATAACTTCTTAGCCTTTCTTTACTATGACCAAGAGCAAGAGTCCAAACTGAATAAAATCCCAGATGCGGTTTCATTGTGCAGCCGGATTTGGAGCATAACGCAGGACTGTGCACAAGCTCGAACATGACCACCACGAATATGCTACAAGTGAGTGACCCTCGTGTTGGGCCAGGAGGGGAGCACTCAGAATGAATATAAGATGAATTAACCCCTTTACAAACCCTTTTTGGTAAATGGACTTTATGGTAAATTACAATGGCCTGAATGCAGGTGGTTGCGTAAAATGATGGGGAGTCCGTCCTTAACGGGAGGGGCATAAGTATATGTTTGGCAAACGAAATAGCAAGTGCTCTAAACGAAGAGGACTTGTGAAGAGAGAGAGACGTTACATCTAGGTTGTAAAACCTTGCGAATGTGTTTTGAGAAGACCATCCTGCTGCAAAGCATATGTCTTGTAAAGACACTGTTCGTCCATGCCCGTGAGGAGGCCATGCCTCTAGTTGAGTGTGCTTTAATACCAATTGGGCAAATTTTACCCTGCGACTCGTAAGCCAGGTCAATCGCATCAACGCTCTAGTGAGAAACTCTTTGCTTGGAGATGGACATTCCTTTCGTGGGCCCTTCATAGCATACAAATAGCTGATCAGACAGTCTGAACTGGCGGGTGTGCTCAACATATGCGTGTAGTGCCCGCACAAATGCAAGGATTGTTCCTCATCTGAATTAAATAGAGGAGGGAAGAAAGCTTGGAGGTGAACCACCTGCACTCTTAAGGGTGTGGTTAGAACCTTAGGCACATAGCCTTTCTGGGTTTGACAGTGGCTTTTGAAACACCGGGGCGTAACTCCAGATGTGAATTTTCAATTGATAGTGCATGTAAGTCACTGACCCGTTTTACTGAGGCCAGAGCCAGCAGCAGTGCTGTCTTAAAGGAGAGCATGCCTTGCGAGTGCTTTTAGGACCAAATTAAGGTCCGAAGTCGATATTGTAGCCAGCTGAGGTGGATTTAATCGTCTTGCTCCTCTAAGGAACTTAATGATTAAATCATGCTTGCCTATAGTAGCGCTGATATGGTCGCCGCAGAGTCCTGTGTCTAATCGCTCTTAAAGAAATCTGTGAATTTCATGTAGAGGGCAGTTTACTGGGTCTTTGCCATGTGAAAGACACCAATCAGTGAACACATTCCATTTTATCGCATAGAGGCATCTTGTGGATGGCGCTCTGGCCTGTAAAATGGTGTTCATGGCTGAATGGGTCAGTTTTGGTGAGTTTTGCGTGCTCTGTTCAGGGACCACACATGCAGGTTCCACAGCTTGGGCTGGGGATGCCAGAATGTGCCTTGCGCCTGAGAGAGGAGATCCCTCCTCAGTGGTATTTCCCACGGCGAGTTGTATAACATCTCTCTCATTTCTGGAAACCATGGCTGATTGGGCCATTTCGGCACAATTAACAGAACTGTTTCCATGTCCACTCGGACATTCTGCTGATGATAAAATGGAGGCAGCGCACCAGGGGAAGTGCACACTTGTGTGCCATACGTGGGCCAGCATGTCATGGCGACATATATACACCACTATAGCTGTGGTGATTCACAATATTGAAAGTTAGAAATACAGTCAGTAGCTCTAAGTGGTTGACATATCACAGCCTTTTCAGATCTGTTTCCATGTGCCGAAAGTTGGGCGTCCATTACACACCGTGCCCCAACCTGTGTTGGATGCATTTGTGGTCAGCATATTCTTTCTAAAAACTTGACCCAGCATAACACCCTGTTGGTAGAAGGCTGGTGCTGTCCATGGTGCTAGAGCAGCCAGACAGTGGTGAGTTGCGGAGGGCACGAGAGGCTGAATTGTCCCTCAGAACGATGGTGATTCGCAAGTGCAGCGTCTTCAGCCTTATGCCCTCACAGTGAGGGAAGTCTGTCTTGATAAGAGCTGACTCAGAGTGGGCATGGCCCAGACAATGAATACAGCTCTCATGCTGATCTGACAACGGGATGTGCCTCTCGCACAAGGAACACTTACAGAACGTCATCTTCAAAAAGTTGCGAACACGTAAGCGACACATGCTGAAATGGCCCATTCACCAGCAAAGCGTCAAGCGGCGAGGTGGACTGATGTTTGCCGGAACACTGCAGGGCAGTGGAGAGTCTTCTCGTTGCCGTGACTCGAGTAGTCGACGGCGAAGCACTAGATGGCTTCTAGATGAATTGCTGTCTTGAAGGAAGAACATTCTGAACTGTGTGCACAAAATGATGTGCAAATAAATTAACTTGCTATTATTAAATGCTTTAATTGTCCTTATAACTATAACATTTTATTTTATCCGATAGTGGATTTTGCCGATACCGATAGCTAAGGTGGTGGAAAAGGCTGATTTTGTGGGACTTTTAACTATACAATTTTAAGTGTATAATATAGTATTCTATGGTATATAGGGTAATATACCATTGTGTGTAAAACATGTAGTTAAATTAAAATATTTGGTAGCACTTCACAATAAGGTTGTATTCATTAGCATTAGTTAACATGAACTTACAATGAACAATACTTTTAGTCTGGGTTAATGTTAATTATATAATGAACAGTCAATGTTTTACCATAACGGAAACATCACATTCCACTTTCAGTTCACCATAACATGTGATGATATATTTGTTTGCACTTCAACACTTCACTTCAGAAACGGTTTGAAACATCTGTAATGAGACATGCTGGAGCTCTGGGACTGAAATTATTCTATCGTTTCTCACATTTCGCTTCCAGGCTTATACTAATGAACTCACTTCTTTGCCAACATCTGCTTTAGTGCTTCTACAAAATAACAAACAAACAAATAAACAAGTGTATGTTGAACAATTTATGAGATGAACAATTAAACCACTGCAAATGCAAGGAAACATAAGGAAGCCTATAACCAATGCGGTGTTGTATCAAATCCTGTTTAATGGTGAAGCGACCATTTCTGCCCAACTGGTGTCACGAAACAGAATTGCAAAAATAATTACAAATGACAAATAGATAGCCTGCCCCAAACTCACGCCATTGGTTGAGACAATATTGTAGTTTTGGGCTGCTCAGACCAGTAGCGCCATAGAGGTAGTGTTTAGACTTTTAAGGGGAATCAATCTACTCAAGGACTTTTAAGGGAAATGGCTTACAGGTGCATATTTACCTGAGATCTGGGAAAGTATAGAAAAGATTAGGCCTACCTCCCTCACCTCTAAGGAATGTCACGTTGATTAAATCTGAATACAAGTGATCAATCAAAAACATTTCTAGCAAATACTTTCTATTTTGTTCATCTTCATACTTTTTTTTTAAGTATTGGTTTTCTACGCCTTGATTCAATTGATGTGCCATTTGCAGCAGAGCTCCGCCATGGGCAGCGGATAGTCCAATTTACTTCTTTCTCGTTTATTATAAATTTCCATGGCTTTTGGCTGCTCTGATGCAAACGGCGCTTTGATGGGCTCCTGAGGAAAAGTGCTAATGAGTTTGCGTCTTACGAGGAAAGCAATTAGGCTCAGATCTCCTTTACCGGTTTTTTGTTTCGCAATATCTATATGAATAAAGATTCTTAAAGGTCAAGTGACAGCAGCACTGGTATGTGTATCTGAAGAGAGGCTGGAGTTATGGATGGAGGAAATGGCAAATAGTATCAGATGAAAGTTCAGACAAAACTAGTGGCATTTGTTGAGATTCACATTGACCTGACCTCACATTATCATACACCAGATGAGACCACAAGAGGAGAATTCATAAAGGAGAATATAAAAGGAAAATGAGCGCAGACAAGAGACAATTCCCATAACACAAGACTCCCCTCTTATATAATAGATAACCAAGAAAAGGCTGATAACCGATTAACAGGCCGATAGTTTTTAAAATCAATTTATAGTATGTTAAAAAATGTTCTTAGTCTTTCTTTTTTTTGTCTTCCCTTATTTAGCAGTTTTTTTTAACATCTTATAAATTGATTTTAAAAACTATCGGCCTATTAATCGGTTATCAGCCTTTTAGGGGTTGTTTATAGTTAAAAGTCCCACGTTATGCACCAAATCTTCATTCTTAATGCGCGTGAAAATCCCAAAAATACTCAAACTAACACCAACAATCATGCCACGGTCCAAATCACTGAGATATTTTTTTTTCTCCATTCTGATGGTTGATGTGAATATTAACTGAAGCTCCTGACCCGTATCTGCATGATTGTATGCACTGCAGCCACACGATTGGCCGATTAGATAATCGCATGGATGATTGCCGATAATGTATAGCTCCAAAAAGCAATATCGGCACTGATTAATCAGTAAAACCGATATATTGCTTCACCTCTACATTTTGTCTTATTTTCCAATAATAATGCTCTAAACACCCTTAAAACAAGACAGATTTACATTATAAGCAAAACTACATAAGATAATGTTTTCAGACTAATTGAAAAAAAAAAAAAATGTAGTGAGGGTTATGCTTGTTTTTCATTTTAATTAAGTTTATTTTTCATACACCGTTAACAAACAGATGTTATTTTAAGCATTACCTTCATGTTGTTACAGTTTATGCTTGAGATATTTTTACTGGAAAACAAGACAAAAATACGAATTTAAAAATAGCTTTTTTTATTGCAGTTGATCTTGATTATCATAACTTATCTCAGATTTTTAACACAAATGTTTCAACTCTAAAACAACTCTAATAGATTTTAATAAATGCATCTGTTCCAGTTGAAACTAGCTTCCCAAGCTAGAAGCTAGTCATAATTAAAAGCAGTTAAACTAGTCAAGCTCTTTTAAAAAAATAGTTAGCTAAACTTCAAGTTGCTAACAACATTAAAGCGAGTTAAAGATGAAATCTTTGTAGAAATATAGAACAATCGGATGATACGATTTAATTCAACAATCGCGTCAAATGGCAGAAATCAATAATAACACCTGATCGTTATCAATATAATGGAGGCGTGGCCGCATTCACCCTCTCGCAGCGCAAGATTTAACACCTTGTACCCCTAGATGTCACTGTTTGTAATGGCTGCAAAAAAAATGTATTGAGCTAAGCAATATCTTGCTGGTTATCCCTTTGTAGCAGTAGTAGCTATAAAAGTGTAGTTCTTGCATCTGGAATATGCTAAGGTAGCAGGCTAATCAGCTAGTTGCATACTAAGTTCGTAGGCTAACCGGTTATTCTGAACTCAGTTTGTTTGTTCAGTTAGATCTAACTGAACAAAAAAACAGAGTTCAGAATGGCATACTACTCTTAATACATCTGTATAGATACTTGTGTACATATAGATATGGCAGAAATAGCAAAAGTGTATGTTTACACTGACTGGGGAGCAAACCATATACGTACCACTATTTACAAAGTGAATAGCATCTTCTTTCCTTCACACTTAGTGTAAATAACTTCTGTCTGAAGATTGTGAGCAGTGGGTGGTGAAACACATCAGCATGACAGGAGAAGTTGTCTTATGAAGTGATGCACGAACGTTGAGCTTATAGATATGATTACAATTCAGATATGCGGCCAGATTGTAACATAATTGATTGTTGTTTAGAGATGTCATGTGTGATGACAGCTGATTGGACTTCATCTATGCGGCCAATGAGCAGTTTCATTCTGCCATCTGTCTTGTCAAACTGAGTTTATCAGATTTTAATGATCCTGTGCAATATAACAGATTTCATGCTTATGATTTTCTAGCTGCTGATGTTAATTACTTTATATTCACTTAAAGGTGCTTCAAGCGCTTTTTTCTTCTTTCCTTTCTCTTTCAGAATACCACAGATAAAATACTGTTTCTACCTGACAGATATCACTGAAATAAGCCAGGACAGCTGCCTTTGTTTTTCTGTTTTTTAGCTAATCAAAAGCACTCTCTGCCTGTCAATCATTTTCATTTTCTGCCCTTCAACATTTCCTTGTATATGTTCACACAAAATGAACCAAACAATGTTTTCAGACAACATTTCTTTAATACAAAGTCAACATATCTACATACACAGTGGTTTCAAACCAATTATTGTGTCCATCAGAAGTAACAGTTTGAAAGCGAAAGCACTCGGCCTTCGTACAAAGAAAAAACATTTTTACGTTCGAGTTTGGCTTTTTTCTCTTCTTTTTGTTGGCCATTGTGTTAATACGTTCAATTTTTTTGTACATTGGTTCTCCATTTTATGTACCCTAATACATTAACCCCAATGTCTTGTTAGTTTGGCTCCTTTTGTCCGAGGTCCTTATGTTTGGACAAAACTTTTTTACATTGTTCGAACTTCCAAGCACCTCCAAGCCATTGTAGTTTTTCGTGAGCAGTCCGTAAAGTCCAATCACACAAGTGTTCTTTGCTTTCCCGAGGAATAGTTCATTAGAAACACAACTCCCTAACGGTTTAAAAGGCAGCGCTGGAATTTCCAGATTCCAAGTTCTCACGGCTCTCGTCCTAAGTCCCTTAACGAAAAATCCCCAAAGTAAAAAATAAAACTAAACATGGCATGCATCTGTAATCTTCTAGAGCTTTGTAATGACCTACCAATTGTTGTTTAAAAAGAATAAATGGCTTAAAATATGAAACATGGGCAGTGGTGAGAGAGGAGCCCTGTTGTATCGCGTTTATGCTAGCTACCAATGATGTAGTGAAGCCAATCACCAAACACGCAACCATTCAAGGCAATTTGTTCTCACTGTTCATATGGCATTTTATAGGCACTGGGCATACATCACAAACTCATCCAAATCAAACAGAATTACTCGGAATGAGATTGAAACGGAAAATCGACTGTTTCAGGCTTGGTATGGGTAAAAATGGGGTTGATTTTTGGGAGAAGCCCAAAACATGTCCAAGTCATATTTTATAAGAAACTGTATTTTGCATATATAAAATGGAGCCAATTATTTCCAACTGTTAAGATTGTTTTCATTGTGCCATTGTTTTATGTCAATTAAGCACATTTTCACTCCATTTCTCATTACCGTA
Source organism: Moxostoma hubbsi (assembly GCA_032164185.1). Taxonomy (NCBI): domain Eukaryota; kingdom Metazoa; phylum Chordata; class Actinopteri; order Cypriniformes; family Catostomidae; genus Moxostoma; species Moxostoma hubbsi. The sequence continues at coordinate 13,975,006 of JAVLUX010000163.1, forward strand.
ATGCAAAAAATCAAAACCAAAAAAATGCATTACTGAATCGTGAACAAATATTTAAATTGGATTTATGTACTTCCTTTATGCTAATTTTACGGTAACAGTAAAACTACTGAATTACAATCACAAAGATGGATTACAGTAATGAGAATTGGGTGGAAAATGTGCTTTACTGTCATGAAAACACTATGCAAAATATCTTTTTCTTTCTTTTGATTTTAGGGTGAAATGTGACCTGGACAAGTTTTCGTGTGATTAACCCATTTAGATTACAGAGCTCCATCCTTAACCAATGAAAAATAAAATTGATGCCCAAAAGACTCACGGCACAAGGAGAACACTAGATATTTCTCTCACCACTGGGCTTGAGGAAAGTGGCTGGAAGATAAGAAAAAAATGTGAATGGATCATAAAAAAGCAAAATAAAGGGATATAAAAGCTGTTAGTGTAAGACAAAGCTTCTTTCAAAACTGTGGAAGGTATTCCCATTAGCATAAACATTTTTTTTTATCTCCGTAATGTTCGAAGACAGAAATCTTGAGGGTCAAATTATACAAATACATATAATATATATTTGTTTATTTACAGGCATTATGTTCAGGATCACAGCTGATATTTAACAAACAAACGAACATTCTGTGGATTGAAAAGTAAAAAAAATTAAATAAAAATTTAAAAAAAACGTAAGAAACATAAATGAAGATTTCATAGAGATGGAAAAGTTTTGGAAAAACATCAAAAAACGAAAATGAAAATTTCATAGAGACGGACGATAAAAACGTACTTTTTTTTTTTTAATTTAATGTTTAGTAAACCAGTTTTACACCTTTTATAAAAGTAATACTTCAGTTAATAATAGGCCTACCGCCAAATAACAATGGTAATCGAAACTGTAATTCGTTATGGGGCGACAGGAAGTCAAAGGCTTTTTGGCCCTAGGCCTGGAAATTTCTGCACTTTTGCAAATGCAATTCCTCAACTAATAAAAAAAGAAAGAATGCATGATTTTATATGAGCAAATCATTGATTCATGGTGGTATATATATATATATATATATATATATATATATATATATACCAAGGATATTCCTTTCCTGTGACCTGACGATTTGGATAAATCTATATATTCTGCATTTAAATATATGTGATTGTGTGTCTGTTTACATACACACAAACACATCTCACGTAACATTTCTACAGTGAAAAAATAGAATGTCTTTTAACATAATATGACCATTATTTTGTTTTGCTAATTAAAAAAATGAGTACATTATTTTTGTTGAAAGAAAAAACAATAACAACAACAACAAACAAGAAATCAAATATCTGTTAAGATAATCAAAATAATACAATTTATTTCGTATGATGTAATAAGAATAAGGCTTTTTTGGAAATAAGATTACACACGGCTCCTTTCATCCTCTCACCAATAAGAATTCATAATTCAAGCATTCACCAGTATAGCCAATCAGTGGGGGAAAGACTCCTCCCCCTCATATGCATATACATATGCATGAGTGTGTAGTCTACTCCCACCCTAAACAACACATTTGAAGATTCACAACGCGCAAGTTAATTGTACCAATATTTTTATGTCACAAATGTATCACGATTGCCCGTTTCTTGCTTGTAAGCCATCCACTGATGGTGCAACTCCCCAAAACAAACCAACAAATAAAAAAATATCCATTGGATGGGTTGTTCGCCATGATAATGAAATCATATTTTGAGAATATTTAACCATAGGATTTTAACGGGGCAACACAGTGCAATGGACACCTTTCCCCAAGATAACTTTGTCCATGGTTTCATCCTTTAGAAGATCCTTGGGGCGTCGAGAAATGGATGTAAATGTGGGACCAATACACAGGCTCACACACTCATTCACTGAAGTCATATACTGTCCGTTAAACTGGAATCTTCACATGTACACGTACAGCATAATGGAGCAAAAGCAGCATGTTTGGTATCCAGAGTGGAGAGAAAAAACAGTTGTGAGACGAAAAAAATTGCTTGAAACAATGGCAATGCACAAGAAGTATCGACATATCGCTATTCGGTGGAGACTGCATCCAATACATGGTGCATGTCAACTGAGAAACAAGTTCAAATGTACCGGTTGAAGTCACAGAAGAAACTCGAGTGATCGTTGGTGGTTTCTCTGGTCCAAATCTGCAGCTAACGCAACCAATTCTTCCTGCCTACAGGAGGATGAAGATGGAGCTACACCGATTAACTGTCTGCAACCCAAGAGCAAAGGAAACAGATGCGGTACGGGATCCAATTTAAATGGTATGCAACTGCTTCCTTGAATGCCTCGGCACCTTGTATGGTTCGTTCTTGTTGGAGATTCTTGTCAGCTCCAGTGGTCCAGAGGAGAGTTACTTGGATGAACGGTTTGCCTAGAATTACTTCATAAGTGGCTCTCAATTTTGTCCGGATGGCAACATGTCACTAGGAGAGGCTTAGAGAATAACCCATAACGTGAAAAGCACAAGAAGTCTTTTAAAAATGGTTTGTACCCTTACCACGACATCTCCTAAGATTGCCAATTAGGTAGGCTCTCCGGGACGTCAAAGAAGTCCATAGTTAAACAGACAGATATTCTTTCTTTGAAAATGGTAATGAAGATTTGGAAACTGCGCATTTGCTTTTTTTCCCCATCTCGGTAAACGAGGAATCTCAACCAATTACCTAACCAGTTTCAGCTGCTCAACAACTATCCGTTTCGTTTATTTGCGGGCAAGTTTTGAGTTTGGCCAACAAGATTTTCCTTCGTTTTAATAGCACGTTAATAGAGTTAGTTTAAAAAAGAAACAACGTATGTCCTCAACATCAGAACACTTGAGGTTAGGTTAGTGGTCTGACACCTAGATCATTCCCACCCTACAGCCAGAGCCAATACATTTGGTTCCTCCTCATGAGTTTGGGATGTAGAGGGATTTGTTTCTAGTGGGATCATTTTGCATGCTTCTCCAGTGTAGCGGTCCAATTAGCATTACTCACAATTGGTTTTTGATTGGTTCCAAAAAAGACGATTTGTTGAAAATTTCTCTATTTGAATTTTGTATAATTGTCATTTTACGTGCTTGAAAATTTTTCAAGCACGTTTCTTTTCAAGCACGTTTCTATGGCTCAGGAGGCTGTGGGGGGATGGGGCTTGAGGGGTAGGGGCAAAAAAAATGGCTTTTTACGTTGCATAGTGATCAAAACTTCCAAGGTATTCCAGAGCTGCCTGGTAGCAAAACTGGTACTCGTCCTGTTGAAATAATACCAAAGGATTGTTAGTGTACTCCCACATTAGTTTAGGTACATTGCAACTTTACAATGACATTTAGAACCGTGGAAATACCATGTTTTTTTGGGCATGGTATCGTGGTAATACTGAGTTATAACTTCAAGTATCTTGAAGTAAATACAATGATATGTTGATATGGCAATCAATCCATATCATGGTACTGATACCGCCTGTATACATGATACCACCACAGTACTTTTTGTTGCCAATTAACTGGTACTCCGATTCAGACTATAATCAAAAAAGGGAACCAAAATGGAAAATGTCAATGTTGACCACAAGAAACGGTTTCAAGGCTCAGGCTCTCACCTCTGTTTGCACCATTGCTGGCCGTTGCGTTCGCAGCATTTTGACTGTCTGGAAGATGTCTACCACTCCTTCATAGCGCATCCTCTCTAGCACGATGCTTAGTGTGATGAAGACGCCAGTTCGACCCACACCAGCACTACATTAAGGAAGATTAAGAGTCAAAGAGCGCTCTCTATAATGGACCCAAGATTGGGCAGCACAAGCAACCGAATTCATTGTACAGTGAAATGGAAGAATCATGTAGATTATTATAGTAAGTTTGGACAGGAATACTAGTGTACTGCTTGGTATGTGTTTATTTTTCCAATAGTACATGAAACAAACAATATTCGAAGACAAAAATGTGAAATATGCTACATTTTTGTCACATTAGGTTGCATGCCTAACTCCGTGAGTGGCGTCCAGTGAAATACATAAGGTTATTTGGCATTTTTAATTCAGTTGTGTGTAAAAATGTCTTGGTGGTCAGCTCAAATATAGAGTCAAGGAGAAGACTGTATATGATACTCCTCCTGGTTGATTCGTCAACACTGGAAATGGACGGTTTAGTTGACTGCATGACATTGTGGGATACAGTATACATATACAGTTTACTTTTTTCAAAAATAGTAGGTAGTATGCCATTCCTAAAATACCCTACAAACAAACACACGCATCCTAAGCTTATCTTGCTTTGACAGTGCCTGAAATAGGAGGAGTCTTAAGTATGATTCTTCATGGCTGCCTTCATAAGCTGCTTTGGTGCCAAGCAATTTCACCAACCGAACAATAATTGAAATGACAACAGGCTTATTTTTCCTATTGCCTCCTCTTGGCAAGACTGAAAGTGACGAAATGGCTCGGAAACGTAGGGATGGACGTGACACTAAAACTTAATGATGGTCATAGGTCAACTACGCAGGTCTCCGATTGGTTCAAGCACCGTTAAAATGATGCAGCTTCACCAAAACAGTCGTATTTCCAATGAATAACCAGTTTGTACCCTCAAGACACTGAATGTCAGGCAACAAAACGTCTTTTGACGTTTCAGTTCTGTGTGTTGCCAAAATCCCCCGTTTGCTACAGAATGGATGAAGAAATAAATACAGAAAGAAAGAAGTGCCTCTTCTTGGCAGCTGGTTGCAGCCCGTCCCATGGCTTTTAGACTTCATCGAAGCACTGGTTAATAGATAGACTTTCAAATCTGACAGGCGTGAAGGCGCACAGAATGAGCAGATTTACACTTCCATTCAGTGTACGTAATCATGCAATTTATGACAAAACCATGTGGCTTTATTAGATAGGAAATCTGGGGGCGAGATTGATAGGAGAGGCAGGAGAAGATTAAAGGAATAGTTCATGAAAAAATACAAATTCTGCCACTATTTACACACCATACCCATCTGAATTACTTTCTCACGTGGAATACAAAAGGAGTGTTTTTGAAGATTCTTTACATGACTTGCTGTTTGTCCATCTATCTATAATCAAGGTATGTGTTTATATTGTGTTAACAATATATTTAATCAAAATAATTACCTGAAAGGTCAATAAAGTATGTATCCTTCCTTGTACTGTCAGCCTGGTTTGGGTTTTAGAAATGAATTAATGTAGTAAGTAATATAATAGTAGTTTAGACAGAGTAATTAGCAAAATAATCACATTTAAATATAGATTAAGTAATTAAGAACCGATTCGTTTTTTTGAGTAACTCCCCAAACACTGTTGTCTACATATTTCCTCACACAGTGAGTCTAGAAACATTTGACTTGTGCCCTTCTTAACAACATGTTCATGCTTTTTAGGGCCAGTGGTGGCTCAGTGGTTAAGGCTCTGGATTACTGACCGAAAGGTCGGGGGTTCAAGCCCCAGCACTGTCAAGTCCCAGCACTGTTGGGCCCTTGAGCAAGACCCTTGACCCTATCTGCTCCAGGGGCGCTGTTTCATAGCTGACCCTGCGCTCTGACCCCAGCTTAGTTGGGATATGCGAAAACAACTGCATTTCATTGGCTCTGTACTCGGCACAAATAATGTTGTTTAATATGCAGTAGAGCATCATTGGCGGTATTGGATCTGTAGTCGTTAAGCAAACAGGACCCAGTGCTTGGCGCTCTTGGGGACGGGTGATTATTTATGTGGGGGTGGAGGACAACTTTTTGAAAGAGTAACGATTTGCTTGTTAATTGGTGACCATGCTGGAGAAGGACACTTTAGTCGCAGGTCATATTTGTAATGAGGACCGGCGGCCTATCCCAACATAATGGAGTCGCATGCATCATTTCTGATGATAACAAGATTATATTTTTTAAATGAGGAGAGGGGGGGAAGGGTGTGTGTCTGTGTTATTTGTGCATTTATGACAAAAAAGGAGCTGTGATTTGTGGTGTCCACTAGCCTGAATTTAAAGGGACAGTACACCGCAAAATAAAGTATTTAGCCATTATCTACTTTATGATATTTGGCTAGCACAAATTAACAGCTGTTTTCACAATGGTGTTGCTTTTCCAGTAACAAGGTACATTTACCAAGACGCAGCATAAAAAACTGTTTTGCCGTTTATCACTATATTATGACTCAGTTATTTAAATTAGTTGTATTTATGTTAATGTTGTCACCCTAATTAAATATATAACTATTAGTTATATCCTACTGTAATCATAACTGCTGTAGATAATATTATCGGATTATTTTGTATTCAAAAAGTTGCGGTGAACTGGCAGCAATTCTTTTAACACTAAATGATGCAGCGTGCAGCTTCTCATTTCTTAATCAACCATGTCGCAAGATATATACCATGTTCGAGGAAAAGATGGTGTTACTGTGTTTTAGAAGGGGCAATTGACCTGCATCAAGTAGGAGATATCTAGGAATTGGGTTAAGTACTGTCCAACTGGTCTGATGAGTCCAGATTGACCCTATTCCAAAGCGATAGGCACGTCAGGGTAAGAAGGGAAGCACATGATGCACCCGTCATGCATAGTGCCCACTGTACAAGCCTCTGGAGGCAGTGTTATGGTCTGGGGTTGCTTCAATTGGTCAGGTCGAAGCTCAGCAACGTTGAAGTCAGCTGACTACCTGAATGTACTGACTGACCAGGTTATCACATCAATTGATTTCTTCTTCCCTGATGGCATGGGCATATTCCAGTATGACAATGCCAAGATACACCAGGCCCAAATTGTGAAATTGTGGTTCGGGGAGCATGAGGAATCATTTTCACACAGAGTCCTGACCTTAACCCCATTGGGATGTGCTGGAGAAGACTTTAGGGAGTGGTTCGACTCATCAATACAACATCTCGACCAAATATTAATGCAACTCTGGACGGATATAAATGGTGTGACGTTGCATAAGGTTGTCGAAACTATGCCACAACAAATGCACACCATAATCAAAGCTAAAGGTGGTCCTACAAAACATTTGTGTAGCTTCCCCAACACTGGACAAAAGCCAACTCTTTTTGGTAAAATAAATAAATAATGTCTGTGGCACGGTGGAGGGCGGGACCGGCACGTGATTACGCACGCCCGGTCCCGTATCAGGCTAATTGAGCCGTCAAGAGGGATAAAGGCCACTCGCAGACGGCGATCGAGAGAGAGAGCTTAATCAGCAGACATGTCTGTTGTCCTATGTGTTTGTTTTGAGTTCTTCATTAAATTATTATTTATGTTGACAAGCCGGTTTCTCGCCTCTTCCTTGCCCACGAATTTGATCTGTGTTACATTGGTGCCGAAACCCAGGAAGGAAGAGGGATAAGCCGTAGCGGAGTTCTCGCCACTACCACAAAGAAGCAGCCGCGGCCATCTGCCGGGGGACGAGGAGCCCAGCCGCCTGGACGCGGAGGAATGGCCTCCGACCGCGAGGGGAGAAGGGGCTCCTATAGCCGACCGCCTGGAGCGGTCAGGGCCGCTGCCAGGGGCGGAGGATGCCCCTACCAGCCGCTGAAACGCGCGGAGGGGTCGAGGGAAGACCGCCGTCCGTGAGCGGGGAGGGGATCGCGACCGACCACCTGGAGCGGGAGAACCGCTGCCAGGGGCGGGGGAGTCCCCTTCGGCTCCCCGAGAACGCAGCGGGGCGTTCCATCCGCCAGGGGCTGAGGACTGCCTCGGATCTGCCTGGAGAGGCGCGGCTGCCGTTCGTTAGAGGAGTGGCTGAGGAACGAGCTACGGCGTATCAGAGAACCGGCGAGTAAGTTTTTTTTTTTTTCATTTAATCTCTCTCTCCTCTCTCTCTCGCTACAGCTCTGTGTTGGCCTTTTCCCTCTTTTTTTAAATTCTGGTGTTCGTGGGAGGGGAGGTACCGCCCAGTGCAGGAACCTCCCCCCCCCTATTTTTAATTGTTGTTTCCCTCCCTCTTTTTTAAATGATGGTGTTTGTGGGAGGGGAGGTACTGCCCAGTGCAGGAACCCTCCCCCCCCATTTTTAATTGTTGGTTTTTTTGTTTCCCTCCCCTTGCCCCCTCCCTCGTCCAGGTTGATGGGGATGACCTGCCCCCCCCCCCCCGTCAAGAGGGATAAAGGCCACTCGCAGATGGCGATCGAGAGAGAGAGCTCAATTACGGACGTCCGTTATCTTGTGTGTTTGTCTTTTGAGTTTTACATTAAACCTTTAGTTTATATGTCAAGCCGGTTTCTCGCCTCTTCCTTGCCCACGAATTTGATCTGTGTTACAATGTCAATTTTGGTCTGTTTTTCACACAAAGCTATCATATGGCTTAGAAGAAGACTTGGAAAATAACACGAATCATATTTTACGAGAACTTTTTATGTCATTTTTGGAGACTGGCAGCTGTAATCATCATTCACTTTCATTGTATGGCTATAAAATCCTTTTAATGACCCTATGAAATCAATTGATGAGTGCAGTTTTCTTGCCAGTGTTGACAATATGTGCATGTCCTCACCTGCAGTGGACAGAAATAGGCCCGTCCTGCCCAAACTGCTCCTTGGTTTTATGCACCTGCCCAATAAAATCTATGAAGCCCTCTCCGGACTTGGGCACCCCTTGTTCCGGCCAATCTGTGAACTGGAATTGCCGTACAGTCCTGGATTGGCCATCCTGTGAGCGAGAAAACAAACACAAACAACGATAAATGTCAACAGAACCTTATATCAATTACCCTCTATCGGGGCTTCCATTGGATTTATTCCGACACAATCCCTTCTTTCATGGAATAAGATGCCTCGGATCAGTCGATAAATGACTATCCAGACGAAACGCTCACAACAGAGCCCTGCCATCTTGATAGTGGATTACTCGAGGGAGACTACGCCAAACATCTACTGCACAAATCTGAGCAAACTCTACACCCTTATGTCTTTTGTCATTGTTTTTGTCCTGCTTTATTTCACCGGAATAACTCTCGGTTAAGGGAAATCAATGGTGCATCTGGCGTGACGAGCGTTGTCTTGTGCTAAATGGAGTGATCTGGGCAGGTGATCGATGGCTTGACTCTGGGTTAGGAGAACCCCGCGGCTTTGGCACTGACGGATGAGTGGAGACTGCACTCCTCCATTATGCCTCCCGTCAAAAAAAACAGAAAAAGAGAGAGAAGGGCCTGGTCGGGTAAGCAAAGACGCCCAACGAGGCTGATGTCCATTTCGGAGAAAGAGAAAGAAAATAATCAAAGGAAAGCTCAGGCAGAACGAGGCACAATTAAATCTTGCCGAGTTTGCGGAAGGGGGTCGGAAATATTCGCTCAGGCCTGCAGCGCGAGTCTACAAGGGAGGCAGGCGGATCAAACCGGTCAAGTCGACACTTGAACTAAGAGCTTTTTGAATCACACACACTACAAGTGGTCAAAAATCATACTCAATATATTGAATTTTCACAATGTACTTGCAATGAGCGCGTTTACTTGCACGTTCTTATACAGATTATGCTTAATAAGCCAACACATGTGGTCTTGTATACGCAATATACGGCATTTCTTTATTGGTGTAAGATCATTAATGATTATCAATTATGCCGATTTCACGTGGCATTTAAACACCTTTACCTGTGTTCTCCCCGGCTTATCCACTGTGCGCACGTGTCTCTTCACGGTTTTATGTCATAAGCAGAGAATAACAGGTGTAAAATCTCATGGTTTTCTTGCTTTGTCAGATTTGTAAAAAAAAGCTAATTTTTGGGAGTAATCAGCGAGTTGGTGTGCATGTAAACGTGCTCAATGATTTTGCTGGAGTTGTTTTTATAGTGTCTAATGTTTAACGAAGTTACATTCCAACCCAAATTAAACTTTCTATAAATCAATGTTTAAAACATTGGTTAAATGGTTAAAAACTCTGATTCAATTACTAGTTTGCGGCAAAATTAGTGCAATTTTTAATGTATTTTTTAAGTAAAAATAAATCTAGGTAAATATTTGACTTTTTATGTATTGTTATATTGGTGCATACATTTTTTTTTTGGTTGAAAAAACAGTGTGGAAAACATGCCTTGATTATTTTGCTAAGGTTTACTCTAATTTACTTCTTGCAGTCAAATTTATTATTATTACATTTTTAATGTTTGCGATAAATTAGCTGGCGATTTAAATTAAGCAACACTGAATATTGCAATGATTTCATCCATTTTTTATTTCTTAAAGACCATACGATTAAAATATTGCAGCAATCTCTCATTGTCTTGTGAGTTTGAGAGCATTAAAACAAGTTTTTATAGTGTCTTAACTACAGTAACAAAAATGTAGTAAAAACGTGTTTTCGTGAAGATGTTCAAATTGTCCGTTTCAATTAATCAGTTCAAAACGCTGATTCAAATATTAGTTTGTGGCATATTTGATACGTTTTGAACATGTATTATTATATTGGTGCATATAAATGAATTTAGTGAAAACATGCCTTGATTATTTTATTAACTGATGTTTTCCTGTATTTCATCTCTTGCACCAAATCTTTGAGTCTATTTGGCAACAAATGGCCGTTTGGTTGGAATGATGGTTCCTCTGATTAAAAGAAATCAACTTTTAACCATTTCACAGCAAAGACATAAACATTGATGTGTATCAAATAAAACAGAGACTTTTTGCTATATTGTGCAGGCTTAGCTTATCTCTTCATGAAAGTGCTAGTTTGGAATCACACAACATCATTATTCTTCATTTGATGAACTGAAACAAGCACTTTGTTTTTGCTACTAAATAAGAAGTGTGAAATAAAGGCGAGAGAGAAACAAAACGAGCCTGAAACTAATTGTGCACACATCCTAAAGGCCGAGTGATGTGCTTCGAATCGTGTGATTAAATACGTGACTTGTTCGCTGCCAAACCGAATGCTGCATCGCGGCTCGCCTCCTCTCTTCTCCTCTCTCGGCTCTCATCCATCCGTTCAAGCCCCACCTCCTCCAGTACTCTCTGATTAAAGTTTGCTTTGATTCCGCGGGCCACGTTCTACAGTCTGATTACTGGAGAGCCTTGCCTGGATGATTCAATCACAATTAAAGTGCTTGGCTGGAGTGAGCACGGCTCAGGATGCTCAATTCTTTGCCATGCTGTCCGTTTGCGTTTGTGCATACTGTGACACTCAGAGGGCAACTTGACAGATGAGAGTTTGAGTCATTAAATAAGACGTTCTGCTAACCGTCTGCTCATTAAATGGAGTGATCAACTAGTTCTAGAGAAAGACCCACTTCTATGATTCAAGGGCAGGCCAAGACAATCTACAAACTGTATGCGCTGAGATTGAGGGAAAATCTGCAGAAATATGTGGGCTGTGTTCACAGTACCGTCAATGATTATATATTGCATCTGTTATATTTTTGTCACATATTTATTGTTTAATGCATAATTTATACTATTTAAAAGTATATTACATTGATTTGTAGAACAAGCACACACAAATCAGTACTGTATCTTTAAGAAAACTGGAGCGGATTTTTGCGAGAGAGGACTAAATAGCTCCTATCCTCATCCATGCTATTCGTGATTAAAATTTAATTTAGATTTTTGGTTGTTTTTGATCAAAAACTGACTGTAAAGAACAGAAAGGATATAAAAAAAAAAAAGACTATTAAATTACAAATGGATTGCGTGGATCTCCTCTCTGGACACATATTACACTGAATGAGTCAAACCAAACTTTACCCATCAAGATCTCATTGCTAAACTTGTGGGATAATATACCACTTAGCCACTTAAACTCTGGTGCATTTTTGGGCTGCACCCGCAATTTTACACACTCAAATTTAAAAGCTCACAATTCACAAATACTGTGGACTAATTGCAAAAACTTTGTCTCATTTTTCAGAGAACTGCCCAATGAAAAATAAAAAAAGACTCCAATTATTGATCAATAATATTGTGTGTTTATAATCTTATGATAAACAAAGTTTTTTGTTGTTTTAAATTTGTAAACATGTATTTATGGTTCTGTTCACTCTCTCACTTTTAATGTGGTAGAAAGCACTAGAATTTTTTCTCTAACACATATCATCACATTATACAGATCTGAAATGTAGGTGGCGCTCTAACGCATTTTACCCCTCACAGATGTGCTCGTCCATAGACATTCAGTCTATTTTTCAGTTCAAGCACCACCATCATTGTTTCATTGAATATCTCGGCCTCTGAGTGGACTACAAGCTCAATCCAAGTGTCACTAGAAAGCTGAGATCCTCTGCAACCGTGACGGTGATATAAAACATTTAATCATCAATAGTCCAAAACATATTTTTTGATTAATTGTTTTGCATGTTTTTCCTTCTGGATGGCATAATTTGTTCTGGACATCTAAGACATAACATTGGATTATTCAGCTAAGCAAGCTCACAGACAAGAAAACAATGGCTCATTTTTTAGAGAACTTCCCAAGGTAAGTATATATATAAAGTTTGTATATATTTGGGACTTACAGCAACAGATATCGGAGCATAAAAGAGACGTTTTTATTTGATGACTTGCAGAAATCAGATTTCACTTTGTGAATCTTTTGAAAATCTTTCAAACTGTGGTATAAGGGCAACAAAATAAACTGTACAGTCACATTCCTGAGAGTGAGAGCTTTCATTTGATATATGACATGACCATTAGGTGATGGACTTTTATTTTCATATTAATATTTCTACCCCGTTACCTCTAGAGGACGGCAATTTTCAACGCAAATGTTTTGAGGCCTTATTTTGTTATTTTTAAGTAGCATAAATTCATAAGTGATGATTATCTAAATTCATGAAAGGTTCAGATTCACACTGAGACTTTAACGTTATAAACGTAAACTTATTTCACGATATAGTGTCCCCCATTGGACCCACCAGCGGGTCCATAGAGCTTGAGAAATCTGAACATTTACCAGCCAATGGATAATCACAGACATTTTAGTCGCATAGGGTGTAATTTGCGAGTGATTTACATGCATTGTAGACGTTTGCACATCGTTCTTGGGATTTAAGAATCTATATCGTGATTGTTCAAATGAAGATCGCGATGCATCGGCAAATCTATGTTTTTACCCAGTACTGGGTACCATTGTAATACCATGATATTCTTTGAAAAACCTTGGAATACCATGTCCACACATTATCAGATGTACAGTATATGAATATGGTTGTACTGTACCATGGTATTATATGTAAATATTGCTATTTATTACTGTATTGTTATATTGGTTCATATAAGCAAACTTAAGTATCTTTCTTTGTTCATTCAATGAAAAAATATACATGGTATTACCATGACTCAATCACATGGTACCATGGCACTATCATGGTATTCGTTGATGTAAATATCATGGTATATGTATATGGTACATATCAATGTACCACATTTTGTTTGGATGTTTCCTGGCAATATCACAATATCCTTTGAAGTACCTTGGAGTACACCACGTAAACAGCTTATCAAAGTTATATGAACATGGATATCAACCCTATCAATGTATTACCATCTGACACCATCACAACACCTTGGTTATGCCAAAGTACTCTAAGGGTTGTAAGACTCACCCGAGCGTCTGTCACTTTAAACTCTCTGAGTATATACTGCGGCATGTTGTACTCCGCCATGGGGTCCACCACAAAGTACTGATATCTAGCAGAACGCTCTGCGGGCCAGTACTGATGACACTTTTCCTGTGAAAATGCAAACAATTGAATTCATTTGTACCTATTGTCTTCTATACATCCATGTGACAATGAAGTTGTTCATCTTGAGGAATAAAGATACTCACTCGACCCATCTCTCTCAGTTTGGTGAGCATCACCACGATGGTGGAGTTGTTCTCCCACATCATTCTCCAGAAGTCCTCAGTGGTTTCTGCTAATGGGCCTTGTGTGGCTATATAAGCCTTCTGTTGTCTATTGGAAAACGTGAAGCCGATTTACCCAAGCCGCTCTTAATGAAAATGGTTAAATAGAGTGTGATGTTCACAGCTAAGAAGAGAATAGTAGTTGTACCTGTATCCATCGATGAAGCTGGAGTTGATGTAGTCAGAACCCTCCAGGCCTCTGATTGGCTGCAAGCAGACTCGAGTGGTCTCGTACGGCATGATGTTGACCAGGCGGTTTTTAAACTTGTTACATGGCAGATTGGCACTTATAAATCTAGACGTGTGAGCTTTAGAGTTTGCCAACCGCTGCGGATGGAGAAACAAACACAAGAAAATTAGTAAATATAACGCGACAAATAAGAAAAATCCTTGCAATATGGATCCTACTTCTAGTTTTCGTCCTAATCGGTGAGATCAGTCTCAAAATTTGTCAATACAGCATCACATTTACAAAGTTTGTGTTATGAAGGATAATAGTAGCTGCGAGGGAATCTCAGACAGCCTAACCAAACTGTTTAAACCTTTTATTATTGGATTGACACATCAATTTTTTTTCTACTCCACCCGTTTGTCCCAGAGTGTCTGTAAACGGGCACGACTGGTTGACCCAGTTCATACCTACAAGCAGGAAACCTGTTGAAACACTTTGTTATAATTACCAAAATCCATCAATCTTCCATCAGGTGGCATGAAACCCTACTTTAAAAAAACAACCGAAAAGTCACACAGATCTTGACGCCAATTGGCGAAATGGGTCACTGTAATTTTAGGGCGCTAGTGTGTAATTCCGCCATTCTGCACGCACACATTCACAAGTCCCGCACTCTTGTGTCATCATCCAAATTAGGGCTTGTAACCATCAATTAACATCAACAGTGCCACAGTATCCACAATTTTAGTCTCTTTCTAGGTCACTTGTCTGGAATGATTGTCTACTTTCACTGGACAAGCCTGGAACATCCAGAAACTGTGCCACATTATGTTCCAGGTAATGCCTCTGCCTGACTATAAATCAATTCAGTTCCAGCTCAAGGCCCAGACTTTTTCAGAAGCTGGACACTGGCTGACTGTCTTGAGTAGCTTGTAAAGGGGCACCTGGATGGGCATGAGACATTCTGGTGGGGATCCCAGTCAAAATAATCTAAAATCATCTCCCAAAAAGGGCTCATTAGACGCTGGTCATAGATCAATGAAAACGTTTGACCTGGATATGAGTGCTCAAGTTTTGGCCCCATTGTACTCCCCAAAGCTGGCAACTCTACAGGAAGTACTACTTGGGCAGAAAACTATACATTAAAGGAAAATGGCTAGTCATGCTAAAAGCTACATTGGAAAAGTCATGTGCTACATTGAAGCTAATCCACTTTTTTGCATTCACAAGCAGCAAACAAGTGTTGAATTTTGTCGTTAATTCATTTTAGGAAAATATGTTTTTGTTCTGTATGGAATAAGAAACCGCTCCAAATGATTCAATGCACGATTCAGTGAATTGTTAGACTGATTCAGACCAATTTATGAACTGATATAGACTGGTTTTGACTACCTATTTGACAGATCTTGTGAGAACAGTCTCAAGAGACATTTATTTGTCAAACATCGATAGCTCTGATTCATAACAGCCAAAAGAATATGCCGAACACACGATTCAGACCGTTTTGCTTGGCCATTTGACCAATCTCTTGAAACAAACTGACTCAAGAGAGTCATTTATGCATGACTCAAACATCACTAGTTCTGATTCTTAACAGCCGGCAGCAAATACCGAACACATGATTCAGACCCTTTTGCTTGGCCGTTTGACCAATCTCTTGAAACGAACTGACTCAAAAGAGTCATTTATGCATGACTCAAACATCACTAGTTCTGATTCTTAACAGCCGACAGTAAATAAGGAACACATGATTCAGACCGTTTTGCTTGGCGGTTTGACCAATCTACTACTTTGTTCCACAAGTAAGAGAAAGACACAGATAGTGAGTGAGGGAGCTTAAAAGAGAAAAAAATTTAAATAACAAGATAGGAACAGCTCCAAAGTCTTCGAGCACAGAAAGCTAGTGTTTGAACATCCATGTGTGATTCTGTGGCACCACAATCCCTCACTTCTCATTAACTAACACATCCGTTCTCCTCAACATCCGTCTTCATTGGGTGTTAATTACCTTTCCCACAATTCATCTCTGCTTGTCATCAACTTTAAGTCGTTTCTGTCTTAACTAGAGCTAGAGTTTCACGTCTGTATCCAAGGAAACAAAACACGCACCCAAAAGACGTGGATCATTATTAGCTGTTCTGCGTGACATGGAAGCACCTCTTCGCTGTAACAAGTCATTAAAAAACAACAACAAATGATTATATGGTGCATTTGATTATTTCACACCTTCCAGATCAACAGTTCTTGAAACTTCATGTTCGATGAGATGTAATTAGAGGTGTGAACTGCTCTTGCGTGGAAATCTTTGTGTGCGGAGACATTGGGACGTTTAACTGTCAAGCTTACGAAAATGGCTAGTGCACAAAAATAGGTTTTTCCGTGGTGTTGCTCTTCTGATGCTTTAACCAGCCTAAGCTGGATTTCTGATCTTAGCTGGTTTAAGCAGGTCTCGTAACATGGCTACGCATGTTCAGCCGGTCAGCCATATATTCTAACAGCAGACATGTGCCCAAACCCCTCTAAAACCAGCCAATACACCAGCCTGGGAGACCAACTAAGACCAACATACCATCTTAGGCTGGTTTAAGCTGTTTTTTTCAACAGGCCCTACTTCTTTAAAATTCTGTTTGGTACCTTAAACTCCAACTCCATGCCGCTGACATGCTCTCCGGTCTCCACCTGAGCCAGCTTCTGGATGTACGAGAAGAGGCTTCGTGCCGCCACCTCTGTGTTGCCGCAGGAAACGGCCTCCAGCAGGGCATCGTGTATGAAGCTGTACTGGTCTTCTGTCTGCACCATGTAGTTCCTCTGGGAGCGCATGAGGGTCACATGACCATATATGTCCACCGTCTTCTCGTGTTTTATGCGCTCCAACATGGCGTCAATCACGATGAAACAACCCGTACGACCAACGCCAGCACTGAAAACACAATTCACTTAAGTCGACGAGGTACAAAACAATCATGCCAATACGTGTTTTCCTCCAAAAGATAGATGGAGAGAGAAATAGCACCAGTTACGGTCAAGTTTTGCAATTTTGCGAGATTACGGAAGAACTTGTTCAGAGCGGTTATCTGAGTTACTGTAGACTTTGTCAGTTCAAACCAGTCTGTCCATTCTCTGTTGACCTCATCAACAAGACATTTCCATCCACAGAACTGCCCCTCACTGGATGTTTTTTGTTTTTGGCACCATTCGGAGTAAATTCTAGAGACTGTTGTGTGTGAAAAACCCAGAAATGCTCAAACCAGCCCGTCTGACACCAACAATCATGCCATGTGATTATCTAATCAGCCAATCATGTGGCAGCAGTGCATAACCTCATGCAGATACGGGTCAGGAGCTTCAGTTAATATTCACAAAAATGTGATCTCAATGATTTGGCATGATTGTTGGACCGTGGCATGATTGTTGGACCGTGGCATGATTGTTGGTGTCTGACGGGCTGGTTTGAGCATTTCTGGGATTTTCACACACAACAGTCTCTAAAATTTACTCCGAATGGTTCCCAAAACAAAAAGTGGCAGTTCTGCTGACAGAAATGTCTTGTTGATGAGCGAGGTCAACAGAGAATGGTCAGACTGGTTTGAACTGATAAAGTCTACAGTAACTCAGATAACTGCTCTGTACATTTGTGGTGAGAAGAATATCATCTCTGAATGCAGTTCTGAGATGTGGGTTGGCGCTGTTTTGGTGGCAGGAGGGGGACCTACACAATATTAGGCAGGTGCTTTTAATGTTGTGGCTGATTGGTGTATTTAATAATAGGTCAGGCTCTACAAGTGAGCTTTAAGATCTCAAGTGGTACTTCAATAAATAATTTAGCCTGATAAAACGGTTGGGAGTTTTGCATACAAGCACAATTGGGAATCTAGACTGTCCTAAACTTATGCTGCATTCAGGTGCTATCGGAATTATCTTCCTTCCCACTTCTAAAGAGGTAATTAAGAGTGTTACATTCAAGTGCTTTGTTGTCGAAAAGATAATAATACATATTACTCCGTTAGCTTTCTGACGATAATGGAATTTGTCAAATACAAGCTATTTTCACAGTGTAAAAATGTGCAGCATGTATCAAATAGTTGCTGATATATATAAATGAATGACAGAAACTGCAAGCGTTAACAATTAGCTGCATTTAGAAAAATGTACTATAGAAACCGTACTTTCCTCCACCATGTTGAGAGTTTACGACTCTTTCCATCTCAAGTAATCTAAGTTTCCCAGTCGTAATTACTATTTGAGGGGTCGATTATGTAAAACGTCCGAGTGGGGAAACTTGTATTTATGATAATTCCGATAGCATATGAAGGTAACATTAAATATTCTTCAGAAGTTCCTGAGAATTGGAACGAGGAGTTCTGACCTGCAGTGGGTGATGATGGGACCGGCATCAGGTGGGCTGCAGGTCTTCACCCTCCTCAGGAAAGCCAGGAACGGAGTGGGGTACTCAGGAACGCCGTGGTCCGGCCATGCGGTGAACTGGAACTGTCGCACCTCTCGCTTTTCACTGGATCCGTTCTGAGAGAAAGATGAACAGCAGGTTTGAATGACAATAAGGTTATAAATAAATTATAATGTGTCATATCGCCAGACTTTACTTGGCTTTAATGGTAGAAACACTTAAAAGTGAAAGACCGATACATCAACCGATATTTAGCCATTTTGCGATAGCAAGGCCAATCATCGTGTTCGCTTGGCTGATTAACAGAAGTGTTAACATCTCCTTGTGTCAGTTCCAAACTCTACCAATAGATTTGTCAATGGATAGTCGACATTTTCAGATTTGTAAATTTTCTAGTTTACGCTCATTTGAGTAAATATAGCATTAAATAAGTGTTTGTTTCACTTTAGAAATTTGCTGTACATCTGATTTGCTGTTGTTAAACTGTATTATGTTCATCAGCATTTACGTCGGTAAATGGATCTGCAATCCTGCTTTCTAAATATCGTATCGACATCGGCCATTGAAAAACCCATATAGACCACAAGAAACAATGCAAGAATTGTATATAGCAAGGTTAAGCATCAACGCTAGTAAACAGAAGGCTGTACCATTGAGTGAGACACTTAATTAAAATAAATCTATTCGCCGAGTATAAATTAGCTTTAAGAGACCTAATTTTGACAGAATGGGTAGTTGCGTTTTGCCTTTGCATGGCAGAATTGTTTAGTCTAATCGTCTTTTGGCCATCACTACACATATATTCATATTCTATGTTTACATGTATATCATCAGTATGCTAAACACGCTAAGTCAACATGCAATGACAGTAACACTGTAGCCGTGTGTACAGATTCTGGCTAAAAAACCATCTGTGTCTTGACATAAGTAAGAGAGCCAGGGATGTGTCTGCTGCACGGAATATTTCTGTGAGAAAAGACAACTAACAATGTCTTGCTAGTTTTAGCGTCTAGTTTTATCTTTTTTATCCTGGACATCTTTAAAAGGAGGTTTTGCATTTCAGCATGGCTGCTTTTCTCACAGAGTCTTTGAATAAATGAATAAATAAACAACGTAATTAAGAGCAAAACCTGCCCAGTTTTCTGGACGTTTCTGTGGCTGTCTTTGGCAGAGGTGTTTTTGCAGTGGTAGGGCTTGTGCAGGATGGTTTTTAAGAATTCATGACTTTGGGAATGCTGTGCGTGCAACTGCAGGATATGCGCACACATCAATACACCTTGCCATTCCAACTAGTGTGTGTATGTGTATATAAAAGTCTGTGTTGGTTTCCAAACTGACCATTCACCCATTGTGCACTCATTTAAAGATGTCTGTCATTTTTCCCCCCAAAGTTAATAAACAAAAAATAAGCCATTACTTAGACATTAAAACCAAATTGCCATTCACAACCCATTTTACTTCCATAGTCTGACGTATAACAGGATATCCTACTAAACAAAATGTTAGATGGGGCTTGACCTAATCCATCGGGAATGGATTGGATCGTGAAAAGTGGGCGGCGTTACATGCCCAAACTGAGCCCGAGTTGGTTTGAAGTGAGCTTGATGATGTCAGCCAAAAAGGAAAGTTGTTTCAGAGGTGAAGCAAGTTCTAGTTTCAAAGAGAAACAGTTTTACTTTGGAATAACATGTACAGATGAACGGTTCACAATAAGACCAGTAGCATGCAATAAGTTAATAGCCCCAGTTTTGATTTCATGTTGGCTTTAAAACAAAATTGCACGCATTCTTCATATATCTTTGGCCCGTGTCTTATTGGCACCGTTCACTACAGTGAAAGCGCAATCCATTTTAAGTCACATTACGGTCTGACTGTGCAACTCAATGATCCCTCTCTATTTCTCTCCCTCCCTCAAACCACTTTGTGCTTACTTGACCGCTGTGCATCTGGGATGCCAATTTTGTATTTTTGCTCAGGCCACTTAGCTAAGTGCCTGTCTTTGGCAGGCGTAACACTAAAAGATGATGGATGAGGAATGAGGAGATTATAAAAATGTGTGTGCTTGTTTGTGTACATGGTCGGAGAGATGAGTACCCTGGGAGGGAATTTGAAAACCGTTTCCCAGCTTCAATCGTTTGCCGTCGTCCTGGTTGCTGATTTTTGTTGGGCTCCAAAGCGAGACTGTGTTGTGTCTCTGCTCATAGAAAAACCTGCTTTAGGGTCCGTTGAGGAATAGTATGACGCAAAACTCTTTAAAATGTCTAAAGCAACGCGTTCCTTGGAGAGAGAGAGCTCACATCTCTGGAATGGTTGTCTTTTGCAACGATAAAATGATGTTTGTCAAAATTTGTAAAGGTTGACACACAGCCATTTTCGTATCAATCAGAGTTAGTTCTGTTTTAGAGTTTGATTTGACACCCTTCCCTTCATGGTTTGTTTGCGTCAATTATGTAAATATCACCGCAAAAACTAATGACACCAGTTTGTAATACTGTATGTAATATAATATAAACAGGAGAAGGCACCAAAAATGCAAAATGTTGATCACTACATTTTTACTCATGATTTTGTCTATTGGTTTTACTATGAAAATGTAACATTGTGTCCATTTTAGCAAAATATTCAAAGTTGAGACTAGAGGTCGACCGATGGTGGATTTAGCAGATACTGATAACTAAGGTGGTGGAAAAGGCAGATAACCGATTAATCGGGCAATAGTTTTTAACGCCATAAAGCCTGAAAACACACCAGGGACTTTTATTTTGAAATGATGTAGACTTGGCTCTGTTACAATACTCTACATTTAATATTTGCCAAATTAAGCTTTTTATAGCCTATATATTATTATTTTTCACAACATGAAGTTGGAAAAACAATACATGTGCTGATTCTGTTTCTATATTGTCGTATTTTTCTTTGCATGCACTCGCTTCAATTTAACCCTTGTGTGACCTACGGGACATTTTGTGTTAATGCCAACGGCATACATTTATCCACAGATGTGTATTTTTTGGGGAATTTTGATATTTCAACCTCAGTTCCTATAATACATCTATAATACACCGTGTACACAAAATAGTTAGAAAAGTCAGAAGTTTACATACATTTAGGTTGGAGTCATTAAAACAAATTTTTTAATCCCTCCACAGATTTCATATTAGCAAACTCTAGTTTGGCAAGTCGTTTAGGACATCTACTTTGTGCATGACACAAGTAATTTAGCCAACAGTTGTTTACAGACCGATTGTTTCACTTTTAATTGACTATAATCACAATTCCAGTGGGTCAGAAGTTTACAAAAGTTAACTGTGCCTTTAAGAAGCTTGAAAAATTCCAGAAAACTATGTCAAGCCTAATTTAGCTTCTGATAGGAGGTGTACTGAATTGGAGGTGTACTTGTGGATGTATTTTAAGGCCTACCTTCAAAGTCAGTGCCTCTTTGCTTGACATCATGGGAAAATCAAAAGAAATCAGACAAGACCTCATAAAAATCTTGTGGACCTCCATAAGTCTGGTTCATCCTTGGGAGCAATTTCCAAATGCCTGAAGTTATCACTTTCATCTGTACAAGCAATAGTACACAAGCATAAACATCATGTAACCACACGGTCATCATACCGCTCAGGAAGGAGACGCATTCAGTCTCCTAGAGATGAACATAGTTTGGTGCGAAAAGTCCAAATCAATCCCAGAACAACAGCAAAGGACCTTGTGAAGATGCTGGAAGAAACAGGTGGACGAGTATCTAGATCCACAGCAAAACGAGTCCTATATCAACATAACCTGAAAGGCTGCTCAGCAAGGAAGAAGCCGCTGCTCCAAAACCACCATAAAAAAGCCAGAATACAGTTTGCAAGTGCACATGGGGACAAAGATCTGACTTTTTGGAGAAATGTCCTCTGGTCTGATGAAACAAAAATGTAACTGTTTGGCCATAATAACCATCGTTATATTTGGAGGAAAAATTTCGAGGCTTGCAAGATGAACACCATCCCAACCGTGAAGCATGGGGGTGCAGCATCATGTTATGGGGTGCTTTGCTGCAGGAGGGACTGGTGCACTTCACTAAATAGATGACATCATGAGGAAGGTCAAAATGGGTCTTCCAAATGGACAATGACCCCAAGAATACCTCCAAAGTTGTGGCAAATTGGATTAAGGACAACAAAGTCGAGGTATTGGAGCAGGCATCACAAAGTCCTGATAGAAACTTTGTGGGCAGCAACTTATTTTGGAAGCTTGTGGAAGGATCCCCAAAAATGTTTACCCAAGTTCAACAATTTAATTGGCAATACTACCAGATAATAACAAAGTGTATGTAAACTTCTGACCCACTGGGAATGTGATGAAAGTAATAAAAGCTGAAATAAATAATTCTCTGTACTATTATTCTGACATTTCACATTCTTAAAATAGTGATCCGAACTGACCTAAGACAGGGAATGTTTCTATGATTATATATCAGGAATTGTGAAAACTGATTTTAAAATATTTGGCTAAGGCGTATGTAAACTTCTGACTTCAACCGTACACTCGGGACCTTCAGGATAAAAATGTCCCCGTTGCAATATTTGATCCCAGACCCATTAAAGCATAAAATCATGAATTCTATGATATTATGCTTTCATTCCAGAGCACTGGCTTCAAAATTTATATTTTTTATATTTTCCACAAGCTGGCGCCATTTTCTCATGTTTAGCCTATGGAGCAAATACAAGCTTTTTTCCTATTTATTGTTTGCTGTATCACTGCAGACCAACTGATTAAATGATGCAGATAAAATTGTGTGTGTGTGTGTGTTGGTATGGATGTCAGAGTGTGTTTTGTATGTGTGTATTGAGAAATGTGTGTAAAAAAACAACAGTGGCTTTATATAAACAAACTGGCATTTAAAGGGCTAAAATCCTGAAAATTAATGAATATTTGGTAGTTATGATCAGGACTGATGTTGGTTATAAAAATTAACTAATTGAAAGTGGAAAATAATATTAATATATTATATTATGACAGTTTTTTGACATTTTTGTCCTCTAAAGGACCGCATAAAGGTTAAAAAAAAATACAAATAAAAAAAAAATAAAACAAATACAATTATATATATATATATATATATATATATATATATATATATATATATATATATATATAAGGCAGATATGTGCATAGTTTATTGCTTAAAAAAGTGACTATCGGCATGATTATTCAGTAAAACTGATATATCGGTCTACCTCTAGTTGAGATGCAATGGTATAACCGATGACATCCTTTTGATGCATGTGTTCATTAACCAGTAAATGAAAAGGAAGTCTTACCTTGTGTAGGGAGAAAGTGCGCACACAGAAGGTAGCAAGTTCGATGGTGTCCAGGAGCGTCACTTGAATCATACCGTAGGTCTCCGTCCCTCTACTGGGCCAGTACTGATCGCACTTTATCTGCAAGGGGATGAGATAGCAGAGGGGACATTAGCACATCTAACAGACTTGTATCTCTTTCATATGGGTTCTGATGACTTTATTGGATGTGACCTCAAATTCTGTTCGTTCACTCTTGTTTACCCAGACATTCATTTGCAATTCCTCGCACAGTACAGTTGGTTGTAAAAGACCAACTGACCTCAGCACCAGGGGTTCACACTTACAATCATGACCCCTCCTTGCGTACCCATGTCTCCCGCTACGTCACATCAGTTACCCTGGCATAATGTTTTCCTTTCCTCCTTTGACACCTGGCACATTGACAGACCCCCGGCCCGCCACAGTCCTAATTAAGATTCACTCAATACAGAGCGTGGCGTGTCGGGGCCGCCCTCCTGTGCCCTGATGCAATGTTTCAGCTCGCTGCTTTAGAAATGTACAGGTTTAACACTTTCTTTGCGCTTGTGTTGCAGATTGAACGGCTCACTCAGATCGCACCTGACAGAGCTCTAATGAGCAAGGGTAGCCGGTAGACTTTCTGGTGCCCTCCTTGGGTAAGATGGTGCCCCCCTAGGCAGTTGGTGCCCTACGCAGACTGTGTAGTTTGCTTATAGGGAGCGGCGGTACTGATCATTAGACAGAGGTGATGCAGACAGAGATCAGTGAGGTGCATTGCAGTTCAACTGGCAGGTCATTTCGGTGAGGTCTATCCCGAATCCAAGGTTCAGGCAGTGGTATATGAAGTACAGAATTACATGAGTTCTTTGAGCCTAACAGACTTGGGCTGCGTCCGAATTCACATCGTTTTATAGCATGTACTGAATTGGAAAGAGACCCTTTCTTTAATTTCCTCCATTCTTCTCTCTCCTCTTTGGTTATTCATTCAACCAGTATTGGCAATTCAACTGGAATAATGTCAATTTGTTCAGTCTTTTAACAAGCCCAGTCGTCTTCTAAGAGGTCATTCAGGCCTAATGCAATCTTGCACTAAAAAACAAAGCCAGACGCAACACAACGATGTCTGGACATTTAAAAGTTAAAGTTCACATGAAAAAACGCTAAAAAAACCAGCGAGCTGACTCTCAACCAGGGCTGGACTGGGAAGAGAAAACGGCCTTGGTTGAGGCAAAAGTTGTTGAGCGGGATGGGGATTCGAGGGCAGTTTCTGCATATCGCGGCGCCATTTTATGGTTCATTCTACATAACCCGGTGGCTCATTTTAGCTTATTGCGGCCTGTTTCGTGGCCAACCCACTGTCCCGCTCGGTTCTCCCGATGGCCAGTCCACCCCGATCAACCCCAAAGTACGTCGGCCCACCGAAAATTTTTCTTCCCGGTGTGCCAGTTAACCAGTCCAGCCCTGCTCTCAACAGTCAAAGATGTCCATCCAGCGCAATTTGCGCACAAATCTGTGTGAACGGCCTTTAAGATACCATATTTCGGCCATTCTGAGTCAGCACTGGATGTATCCTTTCCAGAGAAAGCAATCTCAGAATGCACTGCAACGAGCTCGCTTGAAGTATTGATCGAAAATAATTTATGATGTAAAAAATTCAAGAAAGCGTTTTGAATTACTCAAGAGTTGACATCATATCAGTGGCAAAACAGTTCGATAATTAATTGTGGTTTGACAAGCCTCACCCGTGACTTCTCCTCCAATCTCGTCATCATGACAACAGTAGCAGCTCGTTGCTCCCACACCATCCTCCAAAAGTCTCCGAACGTCTCGGGCAGCGGACCCTGTGTGGCTATGTATGCGTTTTGCTTCCTGTAGCCATCAATGTAGTTAGCGTTGATGTAATCACTGCCTGTTATTCCTGGAAATGAAGTATGAGGGTTATAAGTGTAAAAATTAGAGCTGGAATTGCTGTGAAATTCACTGGCAAATTGTTTTTTACAGAAACCTAACAGTTTTTTGAGGATTATGTTTAAACCAAGAAATACCTTTTAATGTCTAATATTGCATTTGCTTCTCAAGTTAACTTATCTTGTTTTAAGAAAGTCTAGATACTGTATTTATACTGGAAAAGGACAAATATAAAGATTAAAATATTTTTTGCACTGTAACACAAGTGTAAAATGCGTCCCCTTTAAAACAACTGTTATTAAAAACTCTAAAATTGCTGACGATGGTGTTGTGTGAGCCTGTTACATTTTTTAAAAACTAGTAGTGCTGTTTTCTACTCCACTAATATGATATAAAGTCACACTCTGTTAAGAGGCTACTGCAGAGCTTGCAACAGATATATATCATCGAAAATAATCTCTGTGAATGAAAAGTCATCAGGCTTCTTTGCTGATCTCTCCTTGTTTCTTACTTTCTTCCCTGCTATTCTGGCCCATCTAGCCCGCCCAGGGCTGCCAACCACATTCACTGCTACTGATTTAGTGCGAGATGCTATATGGTGGAATTAGGCTGGACTAGGTGTAAATCAGCAGAGTAGAACCCAAGCTGGATCCTTTCTCACTCTCTTTCTACCATCGCTCTGGGCGGCCGGCTGTAAATCTCCTATAAAGGAGCCAAACCCTCTCCCTATAAGCTCAGCATCCAAGAGATGGCGGGAATAAAGGTAAAGCCCCTGTGTGCTACTGCTACAGGTTGTAACAAACAGAGTTGGCGTCTTGATCTTGTTGCATCCTCAAGACCACATAATTGTGGCATTGGTCTGGATCTGGGCGTAGGTCTAGAATTGCTCTGGGTATGGGCCTCTAGGGGTCTAGTCTTGGTCTGGGGGTTAGTGGGTCTGGTATTTGTCTGGATCTGGGTATCGAGAGGTCTAGACTACATTTTAGAGGGTCTAGTATTGGTCTGGGTCTTTAGGGGTCTGGAATTTGTCTGGTACTAGTGTGGGTCTTAGGAGGTCTTGTATCGGTCTAGGTCTGGACTTTAAGGTCCTAGTAACCTGAAATTGGTTTGGGTCTTAGGGGATCTGGAATTGGTCTGATTTGAGTTGGTCTGGTACTGGTTTGGGTCTTAGGAGGTCTGGGATTTTTCTAGGTCTGGGACTCAAGAGTCTAGTCTTGGCCTGGGTCTTTAGGGGTCTACATTTAGTCTGGGTTTTAGGGAGACTGGTACTGGTCTAGGTCTGTGTCTTTGGGGGTCTGAACTGGTTTGGGTCTTAGGGGGGTCTGGTAATGGTCTACGTTGGGGCTTTGTGTGTCTGGAATTGGTCTGATTTGAGTTGGTCTGGTACTGGTTTGGGTCTTAGGAGGTCTGGTATTTTTCTAGGTCTGGGGCTCAAGAGTCTATTCTTGGCCTGGGTCTTTAGGGGTCTACATTTAGTCTGGGTCTTAGGGGGTCTGGTAATGGTCTAGGTCTGAGTCTTTGGGGGTCTGAACTGGTTTGGGTCTTAGGGGGTCTGGTGATGGATTATGTTGGGGCTTTGTGGGTCTGGAATTGGTCAGGGTTTTAAATTGGTCTGGTACTGGTCTAAGTCTTAGCAGCTCTGGTATTGGTCTAGGTCTGGGGCTCAAGGGTCTAGTCTTGGGGTCTGGAATTGGTCTGATTTGAGTTTGTCTGGTACTGTTAGGGTCTTAGGAGGTCTTGTATTTTTCTAGGTCTGGGGCTCAAGAGTCTAGTCTTGGTCTGGGTCTTTGGGGGTCTGCAACTGGTCTAGATCTTAGGGAGTCTTGTATTGGTCTAAGTCTGGGTCTTTGGGGGTCTGGAATTGGTCTGGTACTGGTCTAGGTCTTAGCAGCTCTGGTATTGTTCTAGGTCTGGGGATCAAGGGTCTAGTATTGATCTTAGGTGTCTGGTACTGGTCTAAGTCTGGGTCTTCGGAGGTCTGGATCTCAAGAGTCTATTCTTGATCTGGATCTTTGGGAGTCTAGAAATGGTCTGGGTCTTAGGGGGTCAAGTCCTGGTCTGGGCCTTTGGAGGTCTTGAGTCAATCTGGGTGTTGGGGAAACTGTTATTGCTCTGGCTGTAAATCTTGGAAGTATCAGGGGCTTGTTCAAACCCTTAACCATAATTCTGAGCAATGGTAATAGTGAATAGTGATGAGTGCCTCAACAATCACCATTAATTATCTAAAAAGGATTAAAAAAAATCATTTATAATTACACTTGGGAGTCAGTGCTTGATTGTAACCTCTCAAATAAAGAGAGGAATATTTAATTGTACAGTTTACCAAACACAAAAGCTTCAATCGCAAACACATGCCCGTGGTGCTAAATCGTTGTCATTCTTTATCAGCGAGCAACGAAACACTTGGCCGTGCTTATTTTCAAGCCCCCACTACATCGGAGAAAAGGCAAAATTAGCAATCAGGGGGAAAAAAAGAGAGAATGCCATTAAAAGCCTCTTCCCAGTCTCACAATACGATAGTGGGAACGTTGCTTTAGTCATAGCTAAGTGAACAGCATACGGCTGCCTGCAAGAACTGTTCGACTGCTGTGTCTAATGGCGAAATCACTGCACTGTAAAATGGAAATTTCGAACTTGATTAATTTATGCATTTATGGGCACTGTCTTTGTGATGATTTTGTTATGCCGTGTTATTGCTTGTCTAAATTGGTTCGTGGTGATCTGTGGCGAAAATCAGGGTGATGCCAAAACGAGAGAGGGATCTTGAGGGGGGCGGATAAGTGTAAACAACACAAGGGAGGATTGACATTTTGCTCTAAAAGCATTCTAGACGGAAAGAAACAATACTTATATCCTCTCAGGGCATTTTGCCGGAATAATAGCAAAGAGCTTTTTTGAAAGAGGGGCAGCTGCAGCAGTTTTTTCATTTTCTGTGACATTTTACGTTTCATCCAAAAGCTTGAAAGCATTTATACCTCACTTGGCCAACCGAGGGTCTCACAGAATTCTGGGACTTTACCACTTTATGAACCCTTTCACCTCTAAAGGTTTTATTTCGACACACTGTGCATTCTCCAACACTGGCTTTCTAAACGGAAGTACAATGACAATAAAATAAAACGAAAGGAACAGATTTATAAGGACAAACACAAATAAATGGATCCCATGATCAAATAGACAAAACAGAATTTTTGCATATGTTAGAAAGATTTTTAGATCTTGCAGTCAAGTAACATTTTCTGAACTTCCTAGAATGCATATGAAACTCTTCATTCAGCCATTCTGTAATGTACATCTTGATACACAACTTAAATACACAATATACAACTTAATATATATATAGTTGAAATGGCGTATGCGGGTCTGCCTGACCTTCAATGGGAGCCAGGATTACGCGGGAGTGGTCATAGGCGATGACGTTTGCGTAGCGGTTCTTGGGTTTGTTGACCTCCAGGTTGGAATGTTCCCAGGTGAACTGCTGGCCCGGATCGATGGACTGTAGAGAGAAAGACGAAGTTGAGGAAATAACCCTATAGGGCTTTGCAGTCCTGTAGTATAATCAACATTAGAGTCAAAAGTTGGTGAAGAAACCAAAACGAGGAAAACTGTCCAGGCGTTAAGAAATCACTTGACCAGTACAGTTCTCTTTCCGGTGCTGATGTACAGTATTTCCTGTTGAAACCTGAAGTTTGGGCGGGACATATCTTGCCAATAATAGGTTTTACTTTACATCACTGCCATTAAACATAATTTGCTACTTGCTAGTCGATTTCAGGTGGTATTTGGGGGATGAACTCATTCTAGAGATCATTTGATTGGACAAAATCTGTGTTGAGCATCATAAGTCATCAATATTTGTGGTTAGTTTTCCAGAACAAGAAAACCTTAAAATTGGCTAAAGGTTAATTGTGTCAACTTTAGCAGTACAATTGCATTTAGATTAGCTTCAAAGCTAACAGACGTGAACTAAAAGCCACCAATCTCCGGTAAAAGGGGTTGAATGAGGCCATCAGTCTTGGAAAACTAAAAACAAGCAAATTAAAGAGAAAAACAGAACATGAGAATCGTTCACAAAGCTCAGATAAATATATTCGCGACAAGATAAAAGCCCAGCTCCCCTTGCAATCACACTGCACATTAAAGTGTAATTAAAGTCTCGCTTTAAATATTCACAAGCATTCGGCCAGGTAGCATTGTCGAGTTCATTACGTGGACAGTGAATAATGGCAAAGGAAACTCTGATAAAGGAGTCCGTTCCTTCCTGTGAAGGAAAGCGAGGTGAATTAGAGCCGGGCCAGTCTGACGTCGCCAAGATAAATAATGGCGCGTTCCCAATATGAGAATTTCTGAATAAATATTCTATTCCCCTGTCAGTGTAATTTAGTATTCCATTATGATTCTGAGCCTGTTCGCAGGCTATGGCTCCGTCCCAGCTTTTACTAGCTTGAGGGATGTTTTCATTTGGGGGACCATCTCTGCATGCTGAAATTGGGGCTAAATAACCAGCGATGAGGGGTTTGATGTAGCTGTTTAACCTGCAACGATTACAGGGACAAATAAAACAGCACAAATACTCCACAGGTTGCCTATGTTGACAAACCTGTCTCTTTTATCCCCCCTTCAAGCCGCCGATGGGTTTTTAACAGAGCCAAATGTCAGACCTTACCGTTTCTGAGATCTTACAGCTCATGTGAATGGATGGTTGATGATTTAGTCAGGATCTTAAAGGAACAGATCAGCCGAAAATGAGTTTTGAACTCATTCAGGTTTGGAACAATTTGAAGGACAGTAAATGGTGACAGATTTGTACTTTTTGGCCAAACTATCCTTTAACTTGAATTTGGTAATCCACAACTTGTTTGCTTAAATGACAAATGGTCTGGACTTATATAGCGCCTTTTCAACCTTAGCGGTATTCAAAGTGCTTTACACTGTGACCCATTCACACTCACACACCAATGACGGCAGAGATTCCATGCAAGGTGCTAGCCTGCCATCGGGAGCAACTTGGGGTTCAGTGTCTTGCCCAAGGACACTTCAGCATGTGGAGTCATGTGGGCCGGGAATCGAACCACCAACCCTGTGATTAGTGGCCGACCCGCTCTAGCACCTGAGCCACAGCCGCCCTACCCAACCTACATCCTCATATATAAACAAACCCACCGACATCTTTTTCTACTCTACATCACCTTCCATCTCCAAATTTGCCTCTCTTCTCTCGTCCACTTTTCTGTAGAAATCACTCACCGATCTAATAGCTACGTTTGGCACGCTAGTGCACCCTAAAGATCAGCCATTCGTCAAAAACAAAATTACTCATCCCCTTCCAATTCGGTCATTTGTTTTCTAGAGAAGTGAGTCCCAACCTTTTTTGTCGGCTGAAACCTCAAAACCTAAATGATTTACTTGAAGTGTAATTTTAAGTAGCGTTCAATCTACACAATAAATATAAGGCTAACATACAGTCAGCTGGTCAACCCCAACAGGGTGATCAGGAACCCAACATTCAGGACCTTGTATTGCCCTGAAGGGGGTATATTTTCAGATAAACCTTGGATAAAATCGAATCAACATAGCTGATTATTTTCAATAATCAAATCAATAAAGCACCGTTATTAGTTGCCTAAAGCAGTTTTAAATGACCCAAAATATTAAATTGACACTTCAACTGCGCTTACCCATTAATCAAAAACTCATAAATTCAACAGTCTTCTTATAGGCTAAGCTACTCATGACTGACATTTCTTAATATGGTTAGCACTTGCTGCTAACGCTAATCAATATGCTAAGCCAATGTCCCAAAAATAACAGTGAGTTCGCTCAACTCATCCATTCACGTGCTCCTGCTGGGATATCAGGTCTGGCTCATTCTGACTGCCATTTAAGATGGCATTAAGCACCGGGGATACTGATGGCACTGCTGCTGTAGCACACTGCACTTTAAGATGGGCAACGACATTTCCTCTATGCAAATGAAGGCTGATTCAGCAATAGCGAAAGCTAATCAGAAGCCGCTACATTTATGAGCCCAGCACTCAAAGCCGAGGCAGTCTTGGCACAGCAAAGCTCCATAACACTCGAGTAACTGCCATGCAAATACTAAAATTAAGATTGGGAACGTCTCAGCTTTGATAAGAGGCATATGTTCAACAGGAAAAATCCACATGCTGTAGGTCTAACTTTTTGTAACAGCCTTTAAAAGAACAGTTTACCCAATATTTAATATTTTCATAGTTTACTCACTGTCATCATTCACTGATAATTTCCCCCTTCTCGGCAGCCCTCAAATCAAATATGGTTTCAGTAGCCTAGTTTCCATGCACTTTTTGCGCTATTTTGTTATCGACAAAGTGAAAATGCGTTAAAAAAAGAAAATGTGCAAAAATTGTCGTCTTCAGCCTATTTCCATTCAAATGGATATTATCGATAAAAATTATGCGTGATGACGTCATGCCTAAAAAACACATTGTCGCATAAGTTTTGGTTTAGCAAATAAAAGCAATCAGAAGAGGAGGAATTGCAATCAAAAGGGAACAGTTGCTCTTCTTATAGGACTGTAATATTGGTCCTGATGTTGTGCATATCGTAGGTTGCCACCGACCGTTCTGACCCGAAAGCGAATGTTCAAGCTGGCAACCTGCAGCAAGTATTGGGGGAAACTGTCGGTCTCAGTATAAGGAGCATCAATTGACGAGTATATACTGTGTGCACAGCTATTAAAGAAACATTGATGCGATGTAATATCAGGGATTACATCCATGTTACATTCCTGATATTCAGTAGACTATTTCAAACAATTATATAATCTGAAGCATCACCATCACAACTGCATTTTGTCCAGCAACTTTTAAAGACCAAATGAACTTGATTGTCATCTAAAATTAATTTTAGCTTCATAATGCAATTTACATTTTCTGAAGAAGCTCAGCAAATGCGATCCGAGGTAAAGAGGGATTTAAAATATTTAAACGTTTTAAAATATTCAAAAGCTGGTTTTCTGAAAGTGAATTCAGCGTCGGACAAATAGTTCAGATAGTTTATAGTCTTGAGAAAAGTCTAGAACACTCTGAGAACGTCATTCAGACGACTTTATAATGGTATAGAATTGGGTTATATGTTTCAAACAAGCACACTGAAGCTTTTCTCCAAGTATTGTGTATTTAGTTTTAATTTAAATCATCTTTGTGCATAGAAATGATATATTTTGTTGTATTGTGGGTTAATTCCGTGACTACCGTCTATTATTTTGAATGGTGTGGAAAAGCATCTTTAATAAATAAATGGTTAAATCACAAACAGTGACCATTCATTTGTTCTCCTTGCACTTTTTGATGACCGGTGCATGATACAAGTTATTTGTGTTGCACTCCTGGAGCGTCATGTTTGCATCAGATCTATATGCCGCTAAAACCAATCCATAATCACGTACAATAAATGGCTTTCAAAGATGTATACCTTGTCGTCATGATTAACAGGCTAACGATTGGGTAATTTCTGCATTGTGACAATACATTTGTGCGTAAATGCCAATTTTCTCGACAAAAAGTTTACAAACCAGTTTTTCGCAACATTTGATGTATTTACAGAGTTTTATACGCTAGAGTTAAACGGAAAAATATTATGTCAACACTTTTTTTGTGTTTCCGTCAGCTTGATGTGCTAAAACTTTAGCAAAAAATCCTTGGATGGAAACGCAGTTTGTTTGGCACATTAAAAATTCCTGTTTTTTTTTTAGAGACCCATTTAGACCCGCCCCAACAATGTTACTCAACCAATGATGTGAGCTGGGGATGGGACTATCTGTTTGATCAACAGCAGATGAGGGGCGTATTCAGAAAGCCGTTTTGAAAACATTGTATACTTTTTAATTTAATTAGGTACACTAATGTCACAGAAATGACTAACCTTACCTTTAAATTTCGGTCTGTTCCTCACACAAACCTATTGTATGGCTTCACAAGACTTCAAATATAGTGCACAAATTATCTGGAATACCTTTATGGTGCTTTTGTGTCTTTTTTGGTGCTTGACAGACCCATTCTCCATTCACTTTTATTATATGGAAAAGAGTGGCCAAGATATTCACTTTTATTATTCCACATTTGGATGTTAACGATTCCTTTATTGTAACAGAAATTGGGCATGTGTTTACCTCGTACTCCTGGGAGAGCTTCAGGTTGTCGTTGGCCTTCAATACCTCCGTGTGCTCGGCCAGCTCCGCAATAGGTATAGGAGGGTGGTTCATCATACCTGCACACCAATCAGGAGAAGATGGCGGACACAAAGAGACATGATCAGTTAGATGGCCATGGACAACACAGGCGATAAGAAGCCAAATCTAAACACTGGCCAAGCAGACAAGATCATGGTGTGGGGGAGAGACACCCAAGCAGGTGGTTATATGAGGTGCGGATTAGAGTGAGGGACGGTGGGACACAAGGGTGATGTTAAGGACACAGTGTGACCAGGCCAGAGCTCCAGGTCATCAATATGACCAATCAGAATTGTCCTAATACATAAAAACAGACTGCATGTATGCAGAAGATATAAAGGAAGGACCTAAGGATGATTGCTAAGGTGCTACAAAAACCCCAGACCAATTACGACTCAATGATAGTGGGTCAAATGGTGCTTAATAGCTTTGCATTAATGCTACAATGATAACATTTCATTCCCCTCCAAATATCTCAAGAGCAGGATGACATTTTGAACACACTGTGAGTCCGACAAACCACAAGTTTGTCCTCGGAGAGCCAAGACGTAAGGAATAATGGGCTTGGTTGCCTTCATGTAACCAAACAAATTTTCTTTCAAACTGAGACACAAGAACAATAAATTGGGGAGGGGTAAAACCCAGTAAAAACCGCCCTTGAGAAATACGCCGGTGTCTACAGAGCCAAAATTGTAATTGATTTAATCAAAAGCCAAATCTATTTTTCACAGAGGAGAGGTAGAACTAAGAAAAAGACAAATCTGCTTTTAGTTTGCAGTCTTGTGTAATACAATACAAAACTAAATATGGACTTTTTGCTCTTCTTTGTGTGCCCAAGACCACTCGTTAAAATTCTGAGGAAAAAAACTGGAAGGTTCCACACTAGGGTGCAGGGGAGGGATGATTGGGGTGTCCCGGGGAAGGTTGAGGAGGGGCATTTATTCTCATAGAGATCTGGCCTGTGTTAAGATGACCCGATGGTACCAGTGCCAAAGTGAAGTGCCGTGGTTTCTGCTCGCCTTCAGTTCAGCCAAAGCTAAGCAAGCGCATCACGGAAAGCAGTTGCCAATGCTAACCCTCCAACGACCTCTATGTTTCATTATGCTCGCTATTTCCCGACGACTGTGAACACGAATTGGGGCACTTGCAAGTGCATTGATCCACTAAACATGAGGACAATACTGACTCGGTTATCTGGGATGCGTTTAAGAGACAGTGCATTAAAACATAGCCGTATTTATCAACAACATCGCTCTATAACACTCATGCATCTTCATTTTAGATATTAAATAGTACAGTGCAATCATGAAATATGAGCCCACCTGCTATTTCTGACAACTCAAGAGACTGAAGAAGAGTTGATTGAGACGCACTCTACAAGATCTTTATGAATACTACCGTCCTTCCTGATCCCGGTTAGCGGTGATGTCTTGGACCCAAAACTTCCACAATTCTTTAGGTCTCAGTAATTCATAATCCACTTATGAATTAGCTACGGAATATGGGGTAAAAATGGACAATAATGCTAGACTCGATAAGCCCTAATTTGGATGCTAACGATTTTATAGGGGGTGTTCAACTTTCTTTCATCTTCACCTTCAGTGTGAGGACAAACGTTGGCTAAATGTTGACATCTTGCAAGTATAAGGTGATTTAATTAAGCATGATTAATCTGCATAATCACATTAGCCATCCTCAATTTCACTTCCTGTTCACAGTCCCCCCCCCCCCCCCCCCTCAAAATGTTGCATGGTGCAAATGGACTTCGCATTGGTTTGATTGAGACCAGGGCACTTTCTTATTCTGTGCTATTTTTATATATATATAAAAACCAACAAAAGAATAACAAGACACGTTTGAACACGTTGTTCTACATTGAAATTGAACACGTTTTTCACTAAAATGAGGCTTACCAAGCTATGCATGTACATTTTAATTTGTCTACTACTTTAGTAAACCTAAGTCAGGGTATGCCATCCATCCAGCCATCCATCTTCAACCGCTTATCCGAAGTCGGGTCGCGGGGGCAGCAGCTCCAGCAGGGGGCCCCAAACTTCCCTATCCCGAGCCACATTAACCAGCTCTGACTGGGGGACCCCGAGGCGTTCCCAGGCCAGTGTGGAGATGTAATCTCTCCACCTAGTCCTGGGTCTTCCCCTGAGGCCTCCTCCCAGCTGGACGTGCCTGAAACACCTCCCTAGGGAGGCGCCCAGGGGGCATCCTTACCAGATGCCCAAACCACCTCAACTGACTCCTTTCCACGCAAAGGAGCAGCGGCTCTACTCCGAGCTCCTACTCCGAGCGGATGACTGAGCTCCTCACCCTATCTCTAAGGGAGAAGCCCGCCACCCTTCTGAGGAAGCCCATTTCGGCCGCTTGTACCTGCGACCTAGTTCTTTCGGTCATGACCCAACCTTCATGACCATAGGTGAGGGTAGGAACAAAAATTGACCGGTAGATCGAGAGCTTTGCCTTCCGGCTCAGCTCTCTTTTCGTGACAATGGTGTAATAGAGCGGGTGCAATACCGCCCCCGCTGCCCCGATTCTCCGGCCAACCTCCCGCTCCATTGTCCCCTCACTCGTGAACAAGACCCCGAGGTACTTGAACTCCTTCACTTGGGGCAATACCTCCTTCCCCACCCGGAGTACGCAGGGTATGTCAGGGTATGCAACATTTTGAATTTGTTGTGAATGAATATGTGGACCAGTGAACCATTCATTCAATAGTTTGTACCATCTACAATGGCATCTACCCTGACTTAATCTTGCTGGCAATTCCAAATTTGCTAATGCTAATGCTAACACCAACTCTTGTTACTTCACAAAGTCTGCGCTGCCTGGCAAGGGTCTGGCAAACCCAATATCTGACCTGAGCCACCACAACACAACAAGGACATCTAAAGCCAATCGGAACCCAACAAGCTCTGAAGATGAACACTTTTCAATGTCAACATATTCCTCAACTTTGCTCTGTGTCAACAACAATCACTCGTAAAAAAAACGTTTTCATCTTTCGATTCCACATATAAGCTGTTGTTTGTTTGTTCTTACCAACTATCTCCCAGCATGGCATGAGAAACAATTACATTTAATCCGATCCGAATGCAATTTACGCTTGAGCCTCACTCAGCACAAGACCAAATAGTTTGCTTGTTATGGCGTTCAGCAGCTAACTTTACGTATTTACCCAAAAGACACTGTAATCTAATGCAAGACTGTTTAAGCAAGGCAACAGGACACGCTGCTGTTGTTTCTCATTTGATCTTTATACTTTTTGCCTGGATTTTTCGGTCTCTCTCCACCATGGAGTCTTTCTATCCCAAGCAATCAACTGAAGATCACTGAGCGTGAGAGAATCAAATGGTCTAATTATATGTTTTCGGTCTCTAATTTAATCTTGACAGGTGATGGAAATAACAAATCCCTTTGATATCCGCTGCTACTGTTCGCAAATGATTTATATATAAAAGCGAGGGGAAATGCTTGGGATATTCGAAAAAGGGAGTCGTGTGCCTCGCTGGGGGACGGGAGGGTTGTATCAAATGTCGGACCATTGTTTGCGGAGGGTTTAATTAATTCTGCTCGTTATCTCTGCCTGCAGAACGACCCCATCGGTGGAGAGCGTGATGGGGGGCTGAACGGCAGCTGGGCAGAGGGGGTGAGGACAAGGATGTTGGAATGTGGAGACAAGACCCGTGTAAAAACAAACCTTTTCTACATCATCAGCTGTGATTGCAGTGGTTTTACTGTGAATTAATAGTGTGCAGCCAAACAGCGTGTAAGAACAAAGCAATTGAGTAGCAGAGACTGAATAACAAATGCAAAATTGATCAATTAAAAAAGGAAGATCAAAAGCTGTGTTAAAAGCAGTCGTAATTAAGATGAAATAGTGAACTGGACATTTTTAAATTTCCCACATGTGTATAATCTAGGACAAACTGTTGAGAAAATCCGAGTTATATTACTCACTTCGATTAGTAATGTCTTTCGCATTGCAAAAAGTAATAAACTCTGGCAAAAATGTAAATTAAATTAAATATTTTTCTAAATGCGTGTCAGTGTAAAATACACAAAGTGCATAATGTACCAGTAAATTATTCCACAGTGTTTTTGTCCCTAGAGTTCAAAATGAATAGGTCAAAAGCAACAAAAACAGATGAAATAAATAGAAATAAATGAAAGGAACATTCCGGGTTCAATACAAGTTGAGCTCAATCGACAGCATTTGTGGCTTAATGTTGATTACCACAAAAATGAAATTAAACTCGTTCCTCCTTTTGGTTAAAACAAGCAAAAATCAGTTACAGTGTGGCACTTACAATGGAAGTCAATGGGGCCAATCCGTAAACATTGAAATATTCAAAAATATATCCAACAGATGAAAACAATATGTGTGGTAACATGATTTTAGAGTGATAAATCACTTAATAACCTTTTCTGATTAAAGTTATATCCAATTTTACAACTTCATTGCCATGATGATGTAATGCCAACAAACCCCAAACCCCTAAAACGACTGTAAAAATGACGATTTACAGCTCCAATAATGCATTCATGTAATTGATTTGTAAAATTATAAGCTTCACATTTATGACTTTAAACCCTCCAATATTTGGCCCCATTGACTTCCATTGTAAGTGTCTCAATGGAACCTCCATTCTGCTTTTTTTTTAAAGAAAAGGAGGGACGAGTCTAAATAAATTTTTGATGTAATGCATCATGCATTATGCCACCAATGCTTTCGATTGAGCTTAACTTGTATTGCAACCGGAATATTCCATATTTTACCCAATTTTGTCCTAAATTATGCACTTCATTTAGGAAAGGCAATCGCTAATTGTTCCGAATTTCCAGTGAAAGCGGTTTCATCTGAATTATGACTCCTTTCAACTTTTCACACGGTTACTGGAGTGAAAATTGGCGCCGTTCTGGCAGTTTGTGAGTCAAATGCAAATGTATTCCAAAAACACAACCCATTATTCGCATGTGGGGCAAGACGCATTAAAAAAAGATCACGCAAGACAACAACAAAAGCTGAGCACGAGATGTGAGGACTAACTTTCGTAGTCAAAACCGCCTTCGCTGAGAGGGCTGCTTAGACCAGAATCTGTGAAAAACAGCAACACACGAGAAAAAAAAAAAGAATCTCTTTTAATGTACTCATAATTAGTGGAGAACAAAATCTTGAAATGGACTGAAATAATGGAATTAAAAAAACCCAAAGGAAATTACAAGCAGAAAATAGAACTCATCTTTTACACATTTCTCTCATCTAATTAATTTTTCAAAGTGTACTGAGCATTGCTAAACAGGCAGGAGAAAGGAACAACCCCTGGTTTGAATGATTCTCACGAGGGGCGTCAGTGTTGGATCAGACACCAAGCAGTCTGTCAGACAGCAAAAGTAGGACACTCGTGCTCTCAGAAATCTGATTCTCCCATCCTTTATCTGACATCAGAGCCGGTGCTGCTTATTACGGCCGCCACTAGGACTGGGCAGAATAATGATGATGAGATGGTAGAAACAGGTCAACCTTTAGAGGTTCTCCTACATTGTTTATATCGTTGTTGCTAACTCTGCAAACTGTCGTTCTCACTGTAGAAGGCTTTGTTGATTATAATGGAAGCGGTTTAGTATTGACGCGTCGCAACGTGCCACTCACGTCAGTGGTTAAAGGTTGCAATCAGGGTTTATATTGTATACAAAAATCCTAAAATTCAACGTGAAATCAAACCGTGCAAAGCAAATTCGAAATAAAAAAAAGAACAAAAAAGGCAATTCAAAAATACATTTAAATATTCGTAATCATAAATGAAAACATTCGTAAAAATGGTAAATGTTGCGAAAACTTGGTCGCACTTTGGTGCATTAATAAATCAGATTTTGTCAATATAATATTAATGAATATTATTGGCTATTTTACAATGGCTTTGAGTGTGGTTCGTCAAATCAGATTTTAAATGTTTTACTGTTTTGATTCTTGTTTTAACCTCGTTTGACCCCCGCCGGCACATGTGTGGATGTTGTATTTTGGCTTCGCTGTACGCAACACAATTTAAATGAATAAAAACCAAATGTATCTTGTTCACAAGACTCTAGACTGTCATTTAAAGAGTTCAACTTCAGCCGCACCGAGTCACGTGACACAACTACATGGCGTCGATTTCCTTGAAGCGCTCCTACGGATGCTGGATCCTAACATCCATCATTATCCAATCACTGCCAACCATGTTAAAATAAAATTCTATATTAGAAATTCTGAATCTATGTACTGTTTATCATTGGTAAATGGTCTGGACTTATATAGCGCCTTTTTTAACCTTACTGGTTACCAAAGCGCTTTAGACTATGAATCATTCACACTCACACACCAATGACAGCAGAGCTGCCATGCAAGGTGCCAGTCTGCCATTGGGAGCAACTTGGGGTTTAGTGTCTTGCCCAAGGACACTTCGGCATGTGAAGTCATGTGCCCCGGGAATCGAACCACCAACCCTGCGATTAGTGGACGCCCCACTCTACCACCTGAGCCACAGCCGTTTTGTAATATTTTATCATTATAATATGGAGAATCAATGGGTTCATCCAAAAGTTTAAAATGTGTCTTTCAGAGGCTTTATATGGAGTTAGGATGAAAATAAAGTGCTTTTCGAACTGTTCTGAGACCAGTGCAGACAGAGAGCACACCAGAGGTTAAGTCATGCACTAAATAGGGAGCAAGGGAGCATCCTACAGCTCTCTTTGCAGTTAAGTGCGTTCACAACTAAAATCAGATCAAAAGTTCAGTTTCAGGCTGCAGATGATGTTTGGATCACTCAACATGTTTGACAGACATGGGACAATGATCATCACGTTTGTGTCTGTGGCTCAGGTGGTAGAGTGGGTCGGCCACTAATCGCAGGGTTGGCGGTTCGATTCCCGGCCCACATGCCGAAGTGTCCTTGGGCAAGAAACTGAACCCCAAGTTGCTCCCAATACCAGGCTAGCACCTTGCATGCAGCTCTGCCGCCACTGGTGTGTGAATGGGTGATTGAGACACAGTGTAAAGCCCTTGGTAACCTCTAAGGTTAAAAAGGCGCTATATAAGTGCAGACCATTTACAATGATGGTTGGCAGTGATTGGATGATGCTGGATATTACTTTGAATCCGAAATAATTATTCAGTTTTACAGAAAATCAGCAGTAATGTCTATAACGTCTTAAAAATATGAGGGGTTGCATTTCCAGCAACAATACATATATCATTAAATATACCTTTTACATGATGTAAAGTTATTTATACTCTTACTTAAAAAGAAAGGATACATTTTTGTTCTCATTGTCAAAATATCAGATGGCGATTTGATTGAGATTCAGAGTTGCAGTAAAAATGCATATGGTCGCATTTACCGTCAAGTCCAGCTGTCTAAGAAGCTGCAGAGGAGAGCGAGAGCCAATGAGGACAGTCTTTAACTTCTGTTGTCTTTGTTTGAGCCATCTGTGAGGACTTCAGGCAGAGGATGGTAACACAAACCAAACCACAACCTTAAAACTACCAACTCAGACAGGCCTTCAGTGAAGTGATTAATGCTCTGACTTAACTAGAGCGAGTGCGTTTCGATATCGCATAATAAGTAGGGATGTACGATATATCAGTGGCCATATCTGCATTTATCTACATCAATTAAAAAGCGAAACAGTATGGATTTATAGTATAGGCTTCTAGTGGTCTAAAGCACATAACTGGTAATCAGGAGGTTGCTGGTTTGATCCCCACAGTCACCACCATTGTGTCCTTGAGTAAGGCACTTAACTCCAGGTTGCTCCGGGGGGATTGTCCCTGTAATAAGGGCACTGTAAGTCACTTTGGATAAAAGCGTCTGCCAAATGCATACAATGAGTAAATGTATATTAAATTACTGCATTAACTATTGGCAAGATTTGACCTACAACACTAGCCTAAAACAATGCACAGGTTTACATTAGTAAATGTCTCAGCACGAAAGACTGGCGCACATAATGAAGATGTAGACAAGAATAATTAAAAGTGCACAGGAACAACCGATCTTCTGCTTTAAGACTCCATCCATATGGACAGTCAAAGTGTTTAGAAGCATGTGTGGCACTAAACAACACACATGTTTTCTCTCAAAGGTGATTGAAAGTTTTAATGCAAGGAAGACAAGGCTAGAAATTGAGAAGAACTTGACCCCAAACGCACCACGAAATGAACATAATGTTGGTGTCTTTTCCCATTAGGACAACTGTTGCGTTACAGCTTTGTGTGGCATATGTGCCAGTCATTCATGTGAACTGAAGTGTGTTCAGTTTGAAC
Source organism: Moxostoma hubbsi (assembly GCA_032164185.1). Classification (NCBI taxonomy): domain Eukaryota; kingdom Metazoa; phylum Chordata; class Actinopteri; order Cypriniformes; family Catostomidae; genus Moxostoma; species Moxostoma hubbsi. The sequence goes on from JAVLUX010000163.1 coordinate 14,017,149, forward strand.
AATGGCTCCTATTAGCTAATGGAAATGACACAAACGTTCCCCGTCCCCGTTAATTGGGCTTAAATGTTCCCTTAAATAAAATTCACCAAGCAAAGAGATAATGACATCGTTCAAAATCGTTGGCTCGTTTAAACAGGAAAATGGCAATATGAACGCTTTTCATTGAATAAAGCCGAACCCAGCTCGCCTCTTTGTGATGGAATGAAAGTGTCATGGAGGACGATAAAAAAAAGACAGCAAATAAGATAAAAGCACACTGGGTTCATTTTCGACATGTTATTAGGCTGCAACCGGACAAGATACTTGACAATGGGCGATTATGGGAAATGAGGTGGCGATAGTGGCTTTCTTGCATTCTCTTCCCCCACTTCTCGTCTATCTTGAGCTCTCTCTTGCTTTTATCTCCGGTGTAGATGGAAAGCTCTTGGCAGAGGTCGAGCTATGACCCCCTCTGGAAGCTGCGTCGAGATTACCGCCTTTGAAATGAGAGCTGTTTGATGGGGAGACGCCGAGAATGGACAGGAGATTGAGAGAGAGAGAGAGAGAGAGAGAGAAAGAGGGTGCCGAAGAACAGTGTCTTCAACAAATTCACTCCGAGCCACTTCAAGGAGCTAGAGAGAAATGTCAGACTAGGTTTAGCGTCCAAAGCCAGCGAAAATGAGAATGGCAAAGGAATGTTCTTTGAACTGGAGGATTTCGGATGAGACCAAATGATCATCTAGTTCGGAATGAGATGTGGAGAGACAACTAGGGGAACGATGAAAACATCTCTAAAGCTACGTGGACTTTCAAATCATGTGTTCTCCCCCAGAGTTGGAGTAGTTTTCTCAACAAAAGTTGAAGTGTATAACTCGGCCTTCTTTCAGAATGAAAATCAAGCACGATTGACAGTCTGGATGCTAATATTTGCAAATGGCATCAGTAGACTTCGAAATAACAGCAGGTGCTCTTTACATTGACAGTTATATTAAGATTATGGTAAATGGTCTGCACTTATATAGAGCCTTTTATTAACCTTAGAGGTTATCAGAGAGCTTTACACTGAGTCCCATTCACACTCGCACTCATACACCAATGGCGGCAGAGCTACCATGCAAGGCGCTAGCCTGCCATTGGGAGCAACTTGATTAATTTTGAAAGATTAATTGACAATATATACTTCAAAGTGTTGATCAAATGTACACCTGAGAAGTTGTATTTGTAGGGTGTTTGGTTGAATCTCATGAAAACATATCCAGATCACATTTCACCCCCAAATCATAAGAAAACAAGTGATTCTCTGTTGACCTCTCTCATCAACAAGACATTTCCGTCCACAGAACTGCCGCTCACTGGATGTTTCTTGTTTTTGGCACCATTCGGAGTAAATTCTAGAGACTGTTGTGTGTGAAAATCCCAGAAATACTCAAACCAGCCCATCTGACACCAACAATCATGCCACTGTCCAACAATCATGCCATGCGATTATCTATAAGCCAATCGTGTGACAGAAGTGTATAAAGTCATGCAGATATGGGTAAGGAGCTTAATGTTCACATCAACTATCAGAATGGAGATTCTTTTTTTTTCCCTCAGTGATTTGGAATGTGGCATGATTGTTGGGCCGTGGCATGATTGTTGGGCCGTGGCATGATTGTTGGTGCCAGACGGGCTGGTTTGAGTATTTCTGGAATTTTCACACACAACAGTCTCTAAAATTTACTCCGAATGGTTCCCAAAACAAAAAGTGGCAGTTCTGTGGACGGAAATGTCTTGTTGAAGAGAGAGGTCAACAGAGAATGGACTGACTGGTTTGAACTGATAAAGTCTACAGTAACTCAGATAACCGCTCTGTACAATTGTGTTGAGTAGAATATCATCTCTGAATGCTGTTCTGAGATGCGGGTTGGCGCTGTTTGGGCGGCAGGAGGGGGACCTACACAATATTAGGCAGGTGGCTGATCAGTGTGAATTATTTCAGGTTTGGTGAGATTCATGTTTTTATTGATATATGATGTTTAAACCATGTTTAAAGTAATGTCGATTGTTTGCAAGTTGACACACACGTGAGTACCTGGAGTTTGGAAGTTGATGCGTCTCATCTCTACAGGGTCCGTCGGGTGATGCGGCGTGATATCTGCATTATTCAGCAGGCATTTCGTGCGTGGCTCCGACTCTTTCCGTTTGCTGCTTTATAGAAGAAAAGAAAAATGCAAAGACTAAATGAAAATTGACAGAGTAGGCAGAAAAATATCAAAACTACATGTCTAGATGAATGAAATAGAAGTGCTTGCAAGGCAGCACAAGAATAGTTTTACGTACAGTATTGCCTTTGTTATGACACTCAGCAAGCATTAGGTTTTCTGTCGGCACACAACAGGGATTCCCCGGGTCCTTAAAAAGTCTTAAATTCAATTTACAAAAATGAAGGCCATAAAAAGGTCTTGAATATCTTAAATTATATTTTTAAGAGGTCTTAAATGTAGGGACAGAAAAACAGGCCAAATGTAATTATCAAGCTGCAAAAGGCTGTGATTTAATTTAATAAATCTATAGTCTGTATGCGCTGCACACTTCAAAGTGAAGACACTGTTCTCTAAGTAAGCAGAGCGCACATGATACAGTGTTTCCAGCGGTTTCAGAGCAGTTAGGCACATTTTCCCATATCACTTTGTATGAGCAACTGGGAGTACAGACGTTCATGCACCAAATCTTCTTTTGTTTTTCTGGTTATTATCGGAAATTTGGTTTCTTGTTGCATCTGTGTCTGTGCTCAGAACATTGTAAAACATGACATTTTCCAATCAGCCTATTTATCAGTTATCGCCTTTCTTCCAACACATTATTGTATCAGCAAAATATCTGTCAACCTCTAATTTGCATGTGTTGCACAATTTTAATATGATCTGGTATGGACATACCGTTCTAATTCTAAATATTTTTTGTTCAAGTGTTAAAAAAGGTCTTAAAAAGTCTTACATTTGATATTAAAATCTGTGCAGCATCCCTGGACAATATCTTAATAGCATCCTTATCAATAAGAGGCTGAACGCATCTTTGTCGTGTAATTGTTTTCCTATGAAACCATGAGTGCTTTAATATTGTGACGTGGCACAATGGTCAAAGTACTTGAACTTTTAAAAAAGTGTCTTGAGACACTTGAATTCTGCTCCATTTGTTTCGCTGTCTAACTTTATTAAACACCAGAAAAATTAACGCCATGGCTAAAGAAATGCAAGACAATCACCCATTTAGACCAATCACAGTGTAGTATGCAAATAAATGGAAGATGAAAGAATTCCGTATGCAAATGTTACAGTGACATCATCGTTGTCGGATTCATTTTAAACGCTGAACATTCTATAAACATCTTTGAACATTCTAATGGGAGATTTCAACATTTATTTTTGTGGTAATCAAGGTTCAGGTTGAATTATTTGCTAGAGTTAGTACTTGTGTTTAGAGGTTTAGAAAAACCCCTAAACAGAATATTTGAGGAGTATCGATACGGTGCTGCCTTGCAAGCACTATAATCACATAGACATGAAATGGCCACCTTCTATATACAGGAAGCTAAATGCAAGCCCAAACCAAGCTATGACCGCAAACAACACAGTCTTGCCAGGAAGCCGAAAGGCACATTGGTCGAACCCGCTATTTCATTCTGCTGTTTTTCCTCCACCATCTAATTAAAACCAGCTTTTATGCTGAGGTAGGTTGTTTTCGTTTGCCCTCTTGAAAACAGTAATAAAGTACAGCTAAGCCTTACCTGTCAGGCTTGCTGCTTCCACAGAAAGCATCGAAGAGAAATAAATATATAAAAGGTGAAAAAACAACAAGAGAACAAGAGAGAGAAGACAAAGAAAATCAATAGAGTGCATTTAAATTCACAGGGCAGGCTAGCGATGCCAGATTAACCTCATCTGCATTTGGACAGACCTGTTAAATATCATGTTTGTGCCCAGCGTGGGGCTATACAATCTCAAGACACTAGAGTTCAAATTCAAGGTCTTGCCAATGAGGAAATACTACCCAGAAGGCAGCAACATTTAACCTTGTTCACAAGGCGCTAATGAGGAAAAGCTTCCCATTTGAGTTTGGCCGCGTTTGCATTGCTAAAAGTCGGAGAGATCTGACGCGGCCTCTCTGAAGCTAACGGCTATTATTTATCACCTCATTCATTTTTGATACGTTAATATTGACTCTCCTCAGTTCGACTTTGAACCTTGAAGATACCGTGCTAACACTAGGGGCAAAGTTGATAAAATAAGGTACGTTAAATGACTTGTCATTAATTACAAATGTATTTACAGTAATATCGTTTTGGGTTGAAGGTTTACAGTATCAGTCAAAAGTTTGGACACACTCCTACTCATTCTTTCCTTTTATTTCCAGAGTTATTGGACTGGTATATGATAAGAATGAAAAAATGGTTCTTTATTCATTAGCACAACGAAGCTCTGACTCACTTCTTGTAGAGGAGAATCGCAATCACAATACAGATTATGAAGACTACAGCGAGAACGGGTCCCACCACCCAGATGAGGCCGTCTCCTCCAGTTTCTATTGGCTGAGGATCTACGTCAGGGGCCATGATGGGGTCTGTGTAGGGGCTGGAAGCAAACATTTTCTGTACAAACACAAAAAAATACATATTTCAGATGTACTTTCTGTTTCAAGTTGAGAGGCCTAGCCTCCGTCGAGGACATATGGATTCATTGGGCCGTATTCATGAAAAACAAGCAGAAAATATTAGTGTGAATTGTTCATGAATTCATTTTGATGAAAATTGTATTCAAGACGCCAATTTACGATTTACATAGAAATTCATTGTGAGATGGTTCACTCACTCCTCCGGTGGTGTTGAGCTCAGCTAGGATGAAGAAGACATACTCCTGACCGGGATCCAACGCCCTGTTTTCAAAGCCGCTGTACACCATCTGGTTGCCCAGGGTGAATGATGGTGGTATGAATGAGGGCTTGAAGCTGGCAGCGATGTAGGGCCTCATACCATCCACCTGCTGACGGGTGGTTCGGGCATGACGTTGACTGAGTCTTTTCTCGCCCAAAATCTGTGGAAGAAAACAATATTGACAACGCTGCTGAAAAGAACAGCTTAGACCAGCATGAATTTCCATAAGAAACAAATCATTTTGAAGTCAGAATGAATACAATAATACATATATGGATTACAGGCACAGTTGAGCCTTTCGCAGCTCAAGGTCAAGTGACCGAGACTTGGCAGTTTGCCAGCGAGCAGGATAAGAGCGGTGTAATTGTCCCCTCTCCCTGACAAACCCATCGGGAACATTTCCACAATGCTCCTGGAGGAGCACTTTCTATGGCTCTGGCTCCACTATGTCTGTGAAACAAGGACAAAGAACAAAGGAAGCGGACAAAAAAGGGTGTAGACATGTTCACCTCTTCAAGGTCCAGCTCATCAGGAGTTTTATTGTGTCTGATTGGCCCTCTACCCTTCTTCAGTGGAACGACAACAACATAGATGGCCCTGCAATTCAGACAAGACGGTATAATCAAACGAATAATTCCCCAGAGCAAAAATCATATATATATATATATATATATATATACATACATATATACACATATATATATATATATATATATATATATATATATATATATATATATATATATATATATATATACATATATATACATATATATATATATATATATATATATATATATATATATATATATATATATATATATATACACACACACACACACACACACACACACACACACACACAGTGCCGTAAAAAAATGCTTTATCTACATGCATAAATTCACCAAATTGTACGAAGAAGCTTCTTGCTACACCAGCTTGATTTGACACACCGTACGGTGAAATGTACACGTTGCATTCTTGATGTTGCCAAATAGGAGGCAACAATGTTAACGGTTGAATACCTCCTTGTTGGCAACGCGTACTTGAGTTGCATTGTGAAATAAAGCTTCCATATTTGCCAGCATTATTCAATGGTCAGTTTAAAGAGAATCTCGCTGAGCAAGTAAGATAATGTTAAACTGTCAAAAAGCTACCTCAATGGGCATATCTATTTAAACGTAATTCTATCGAGGGCAAGAACCCACATTATGCACAACAGGACCATTGACCAAGCATTCACATCTGCATCTGCATGTATTTTTCTTTTCCTCACTTGATCATGTCTTTGGTTTCCAGCAGTGGGAAGAGAATTGTCAGGGTGTTGTCTGGCTCTCTTTTCTGGTCCAACTCAGGCTTTCGGACCAGAATAGGTGGCGCTGTCCTCGCGACAAGCTTGTGTTTGGGTCCACCCTCGCTGCTCTCCTGGCACGTGATTCTGAACTCATAGGTGGTGTTGGGCCGCAGGTTGGTAATGAGCGTTTTGGTCGTCCTAGCATCAACTGCAACCTTTTGTCGATTGTATTCGATCTGTGAATGACGGGGTGCAATTGCGATTCATTTAGTGTTATGCAGGTTATGTTGAAGTCAACATGAAACGTTGTTCGCAACCAATGTTTTTCCATAATGTGATGTCCATTTAAAAGACTGATTAAAAAGTTGTGGTCTTGAATGCTGATTTGTCCAAGGCAGCATTCCACCAAAACTCTACCATGTTGTAAAAGCAATGATGCAAAAAAATCAGTTTACAGTTGCTTAGCAACCTTATGTCAATCTCTTCAAGTGGAGGAGTCAATTTTAATTTCATGTTGACTTCAGAGTTGTTTTTGTATCATCAGATCACAGTAAATACGATAAAATTGATCATACATTAGGATTCAAATACTTGCAAGACAGGCCAGATTCATAAGGACTGAAAATCATCTTACTAATGCCATTTTCCTCTACATTTTTAAATTCAAAAAGGTATTCCCAAAAAGTCATTCTTATCTTATAAGAACTTTAAAAAGATTTTCCTGAATCCGGCGCCATATTGTGAATTAGTGGCTTAGGTTCACTCACATTGCAGTGGTACGGGGAACGACTATCGGAAAACTTCCAGGTGAGCAGCACCGTCGTCTTAGTTACCAGCTTCACTGTGAAATTCTTGGGAACATCTGTCCAGATGTGAATGGAGGGGAAAAATGAGACGGTCATTTTAGAAATGGAAAAGTGTGGTACATGACTGTAGGGAAAGAAAGCAGTGTTTTTGGTGTTAAGGCCGTTTTCCTGGGGGATTGGAGGGTTTGGACCCTCTGAGTAAGCGGAGTGTAGCGTTAGCTGTGAAAGGGGGAGGGGGGGGGAGGCGCTCAATTGGGACAAACATCACACTAGACTGGACTGGTGAACACAGAACCACAGAATCGTACAGTACACTGCCTGTCCTGGCCCGACAGTGCCGCTCCAACACAAATATTTGGCGAACAGTACCTATAATCCCCCTCTAGAGGGATCCAGCATAGTTGAACCAACATTATATCTTAGTTACCCCCTCTGCTGTTTGCTCTCAAATTTGGAAGAGTACTGCCGTGCCAGGAAAGCCTGACAAGAACAAGGACAAACCCCAAACATAGCATGCCCACCCTTGTAAGCAGTGCATCATGGCAGGCCATGCTGCAAAACCATCCCAGTGTAGAGGTAGGAGGAGAGGTGAGTACAGAAAAGTGCAATTTTCAAACAAATTACTAGAAGAAAACCCAAATAAAGTACACAAGAGCATTTCGAAACTGCCTAATTCCACGTTAGATATGAGTTTCTCCTTGATGGGGTTTTTGCCTACCTTTGTACACTAGGGAAATTGTGATTGGATGAGTGAGTGTGCTGGGCGTGTCTGACCAATCAGCACTTACCTTGTACCCTCGATGCTCCTCCCCTTTCAAAACTGACTGACTTTAACTTACTGACTTTTTACCTTGTTTGTAGGGGAGGGTGTTAGTGAGGTAAGTGGCTTCCCAAGTAAGTTGTTATTTAATCGTGGTTTAGGTGCATTGTAGTAGAAAACGTTGTTTTTTTTTTCTAGTCCCTTGAGGCGAGGGCCAGAGAAACGAGGAAGCCCTACCTGCTTCGAAGGCCACTGTTCGATACTGGATCGACGGGCTGTAGGGCCCTGGACCTACACTGGTGTGTGCTCGAATTTTCACATCGTACACTACATTGGGCCTCAGGCTGTTGAGGGTGTAGCTATTCTCGCTTGCTGGCAGACGCAATTCCTTCAGTCCACCTGCAGCACCGGCCTCTTGATATGCCAGAGTATATTCCTTTATAGCGCCGTTGCGTTCAGCTAGCACCGGAGGTAGCCAGGCGAACTGAAGCGAGCAGCAGGTAACGTTGGATCGTTCAGTTATTTGAGGGTACCCTCGAGGTACCTCCTCCGGGACGCTCAGCTCTCGCGTAGCTTCTTCGCCGAATCCCGATTTAGACTTGGCGGAGACTTTGAAGACGTACGTTGCCCCTCGGTGGATATTGCTAATGGAGTATTCTAGTTCCTGAGGACCGAATTCCAGTGTGGCCAAAGGGCTCATGTCCTTTCGGCCAAACTGTAGCCGATAGCCCTGCACTTCGAGACCTGGAGTGATGAACTCCGGGGGTTGCCAGCGCACTAGAGCAGAAGTCTCAGAGATTTGGTTGACTGAGAGAAAGGGAAGCCCCGGCACTGCAGAGAGAGAGAGAGAGAGAGAGAGAGAGAGAGAGAGAGAGAGAGAAAGAGAAATGTTAGATGAAATAATTACAATTTTTGGGAGAACTTTTAAGAAATAAACATCAACAAGCACACTATTCTACTAAAAGTTGCAGTCTGCTTCAAGAGCTTATTTTCAAGAGAACAAAAGTGAAGATGACTAGATTACAGATGCAATTAGGAGGGGTAAAAACAGATGAAAGGATAGAGTATCAAAAAGCCTCAGTGAAAAACTGTTGAAGGTGATGAGGAAATGGCTTAATCTGAGAGATGACTAGATTGGTCCCCGCTTCCCCCTTCAATGCCAACAGCACTCCAGTCCACTCCACTGGACGAAACACAATCCTCTCCACAGGGCCACAGGCACGTATCCCATTAAATCTTGCATTAACGGCCGCTGTTGACCTACAGCCACTGATTAAGAAAGGATTGTGGTTTACTCTCATGCCCTCCCCTTCCCGATTTTCCCTCTATTTCCTGTCCTTCTCATCTCCAGAGCTGATCAGACAAAACTGACTTGGAAATAGGACGTCATATGGTTTGGAGTAACATTTAAATTATGTTGTTTATATGTCAACAGGTGCGCATATGGGATTTGCAGTCTACAAAGTAACCTCATCATCATGCCATGGCATCCTGGCACTGGATGGTATAAGACAAGAAGCTCCAGAGACAATCAAGGAGCTGTTCACTCTCCACAATCAGGACTAGAGCAAGTGGCCCTGAGTGGGCCGATTAATTGAAGAGAATAACCACAGGGCCTGGAGGATTCAGAGTCATCCAAAATTATGTGTTCCCACAGCTGTGGAGACCGTCCAAACAGCTACTCGTTATGAGAACCTCCAGCCCTGCATTAGCATCCCATCTGCTCACCTCCCACAACGATGGTGCGAGACAGGAAGAAATGGAAGGACATTTAAAAAAGTGCAGAGAATAAGCTGCTCAGAATGGTCAAAACTGATTGGGATGTGGCCTTCAGACATCTAAAGCGAAAGACGCATCAGAACTAAAGGAATAGTTGACCCAACACCTACTTAACCCTCATGTTGTCTTTCCACCTCGGAACACAAAAGGTAATTTTTTTTAGAGAATATTCTTTGAGATTAGGCTGTCAAAAAGCAACATAAAAGTCCTGAAAGTGGTCAATTTATGCATATTAGTGGTTTATAGAAGATAGGGTTCTTCTATAAGATATTGTATGACTTCAGAATGCATTTTGGAGCTTGAAAGCCACCGTTCCCACTCACTTTCATTATATGTAAATGAGTGGCCAGGATATTTAACAGAAATTCACCTTTTGTGTTCCCCAGAAGGAAGAAAGTCAAATAAGTGTGGAATACCATGAGGGTTAGTAAATGATGACAACTAATCCTTGAATGGACATCCAAGCCATTGGGTATATTAGTGGCAGCAAACCAAATGAAACGACACAGGATTTCACAGAGTGTCCATCCATTAGTAGAAGACAGTCAGCTCTAAAAGGAGAAGAGAATCAATCATTCCCATCTCTTTCCTCTTGGACAACAGGATGCATCAACAAGATCAATTCAAGGACATCTGATTTGAGATCAAGGCATGGTAAACCAATGATGTACCTCTTTGATCATAACATCAAAATGGTAAATGGTCTGCACATATATAGCCATGTAAGGCGCTAACCTGCCATTGGGAGCAACTTGGGGTTTAGTGTCTTGCCCAAGGACACTTCGGCACGTGGAGTCGGATTGGCCGGGAATTGAACCACCAACCCTGCCATTGGCAGCCGACTGGCACTACCACCTGAGCCACAGCCACCCCAAAACTGTTAATCACTATGTCTGACACGTTCCTTAAAAAAAATTATACAAAATGACATCATATGAAAAGGCAAAAGATGACATTTTTATGCATTTTAACAGCCCAAATACTTCTTAACAAGTGAACTAATGGTTCAATGTTGACGTTGTTCAGGTTAAAGAACAACTTCAAATTTTATAAGTACAAATCTCGAGACACATGTGTACTGAGTTTGGACTGAAGCGCCCCTTACTCAACACAAAAGCTAAATCCAGCTGATGAGATATTTTTGGAGCAGAGAAAAATTTACATTCCCAGATATTTCCAGGTTTTCCATGACTGTAGGAATCTTGTTACTTACAGTTGTCTCTGCATATTAAGCAAGGACAGGAGAAAGAGAGAATTTTCACTCTAGTGCATATCCATCACTTGCCAGCATTTAAGCAAGCACATCCTATTTTATTTTCCGTACCTGTCTTGACAAGGTTCCGTCACAACTTGACGGAATGACGGCTTGGCGTGACTGTGCAGTCAGACTGACGGGCTTCACGCATGGAGAAAGGATCCATGAAGAGCTCTGAAGTCTATCTATGACAAGCAGAATAACAGCTTGGGGACGGGCCTCTCTCTCAAATGACAGCCGGCCGCAGAAGGGTCCAGGCTTGAAAGGGGCGGGTCGGCTCTTATCAATACAATAAGGCAGGGGCTTAAGTTGTCTGACAGTATTATGACAGTATTATGTCACAGAAATGAGGCATGAAAGGGCCCTGGAGTGGCTTCTCTGAGCCCCATTGGTCAAGGTCTCTTCTCTGTTCTGGGCACATGAAAGAGCGTAATGCTTCTTATTTAAGTAGGGCTATGAGTATGTGCTTGTTTATCTATTTATTTCTTTTGTCCGCTTAAGCATTTCGCCACAGTTTTGCTGGTGGGAAAAGCAGGGAAATACTTCCACTGACTGGGTGAAGCGTGGCGACTACGCCACAGAGCTGTGTATGCGGCAGAGTCAGTCATGGAGAATGACAGCTGCATGTGGCGCCATTGTGACACTCTGGCACCTGCGATAGGCTCCCCTGTCTCGTCAACGTTTGAGATTTTATGCGTTGACATGGATGTGTGCCTAGCTTATAGCCGTCTTCCAAAGCATTCATTTTAGAAACCCCACAAAATACTCAGTGCCATATTCAGTGATGATAACGGATGGTAAAATCATGGTACTTTGATATACAGTATATCATGGTCAGTGTTGAGTGTAATCTGATTACAAAGTAATTAGTTACTGTACTCTTACTCTGTATTTTTCCAGTCAAATGTAGTGTAACTCATGACATCATAAATTCTCGTAATCAGATTACAGTTCCTGACGTTAGTTACTTTTAAGTACATTGAGTTACACATTTAAGTAATACAATTTATGTAGACTGCATTTAAAACATGATTTATCTTCATATATCTGTTTGCATTTCTGTGACAGCAGAAGAGTGCACCCCCCCCCCCCCCCCCCAAATGGAAAAACATGTTGGGTCGAGTGCATGACTTGCGTGCGACAATTTATTAGTTGAACGGAAAAACAAAAACTTATGTATAAAGAGTTTCAGAAAGTAACTTAAAAGTAAAGTAACAAGTAATGTGATCACTTTTTAATAGGCTAATGAGTAAAGTAATCTGATTACAATTTGGTAAAATTGGTCAATTGTAATGGATTACTTTTACTGAGTAATTTACCCAAGACAGACCATGGTTTGATTACAGTATTCATATGTCATGGTCTTTAGATGGTACTGTAAGATCCGTCAAAGAATGTCAAGGTATAAGCATGATGATAGTGTCCATTTTAGAGGTACTTTTTTGGGGGAAATTAATCTACTACTTATAGTTGTGTCTATATATAAATTTGGCATTGCAGAAAGTTTTAACATCACAAACATTACACACATCACATTTCGAGTGCAGCAAATAACCACATATGGCTAACATCAAAACTATTCCACCTTTACTTTCCATTTTGCTTTCATGTAACGCTATATAGTCCACATTTTCTTCCTCTCATTCGATTGAAATCTCTTAAGGTTCATTTTGCTCCTTTAGCCAATGCCAGCTGGCCTGCAGGGCTATGGAAGTCAGCTAATGATAACATTATTACTACTGACCTGCTCCTTTAGTCACCACCAGTTTGGGTTTGCTGCGGGCACCATCTCCTTTTGTGGTGTAGGCTGCCACGGTGATGGAGTAGGTGGTGTCAGGTTGCAAGCCCCCGATGACCATTTCCTGTGATTAATGGACAAGAAGAGATAAGTTAGTGCTATGTTTGAGACCTCGATTTTTTTAGACTACGGGACATGTCCCACACAGGCACCCATGGGGCCATTCAGACTGAATGTGTTCTTGACTCGACACAACGCAACAAATATAACAAAGCAAGTGTGGTTTTCGAGGCGGTTTTCAAAAACGTACGCTCTTTGACACATCGCCTAAAAATCACGCCGTTCCTGCACGAGATGGTCAAAAACTTTGATCTAGGTGATGTTGAATATAAAAACTCGGAGGCTAAATTTCCCCTCTTCTCAATTGAACATTTCTGTACATTTCATGCCACGTAAATTTTCCCTCTTTTCAATTTAACAACTGACTTTTCAATTTTAAGTATTTAAACATCTACATATAGATATACAGCGAAGAGCGCACCACATCCAATCAGAATTTACAGTCAGTACTATTCATTTTTATAAAGTCCTTTAATTTACTTTCATATGGGATATTTCTTCAAATATGAACTTCATTTTACTGCACTGCAGATCATTATTACTGCCATTTAGTGTGTCATCTAGCATGACCAGGTTTTGGATTACAATTCCTGCTCATCTACAGCACATGCCCATGAATTAATTCAATGGAGAGCCTGAGAAAATGGCTCTAGCAAACAGAAGGTCTGAATAATTCATTTTTGGATCGGCTTGTAAGCCGTTTGCACACATGCCTTCTGATGGGTTGCTATTTTCCAATATTTCACGTGAAAGCAGCAAGCTTTGATCAGCGTGCATGACGAAGGGAAAATTAATGCCGGGCACTTTCAGGAAAATAACCAACTGCAGGTCCTGTAGCTTAGAGGGAAATTCAGCTACACATCAAACCTGTTCAAATTCAAAATATTCATGCAGTTTTTACATGCATAAACACCAGCCAACGAATACTCATTCTACAAACTGAAATAAAGGTAGTTTGGATTTGATCTTTTTCCATTTCCAATATTTCTTTATTGTTCGTAGTGCTGTACATAGCACAATATACACTCACAAATGCACACACAAATCACAGCACAAATCACAGAACAAAGAAACACTTCCATGCCAGGCATAAACAAACCATGATGTTACATCAATTTCTCAGTGTACTGTAAATCATTTCCTAACGCCGTAACACACATAGATTGGGTGTGGAGTTCGCTAGTTCACAAGTTCGAGTGACTCCAGCCAGGTCTCCTAAGCAACCAAATTGGCCCGGTTGCTAGGAGGGTAGAGTCACATGTGGTAACCTCCTCGTGGTCGCTATAATGTGGTTCGTTCGTGGTGGGGCGTGTGGCGAATTGTGTGTGGATGTCGCGGTGGGTGGCGTGAAGCCTCCACATGCGCTACGTCTCCGTGACAACGTGCTCATCAAGCCACGTGATAAGATGCGCAGATTGACGGTCTCAGACGCGGAGGCAACTGGGATTCGTCTGCAACTGGGATTCGAGTCACTACGTCACCACGAGGACTTAAGAGAGCATTGGGTTTGGTGCGTTCCAAATTGGGAGAAAATGGGGAAAAAAGCTAATTAGGCTTAACAAAATGATCTTATAATAAAAATACAACAATGGAAGAAAAACGGTTAAATAAGACTTTAACCTTGTGCGACCCAGCGTACACATGCGAAGATTGTATTTTGGCTTCTCTATATGCAACGCATCATTTAGTTTAATTTAAACCAACTGATCTCAGTTCAGGAGAACTGCTGTCACTATAGGGTTAAACATTTGATGTAATATGTTTGCTTTCGTCATGTGGTCATGTGGCTAAACAACATGGCGCTGACCACAGCGGAGTTTGTCTTTGGGAGAAACGCCAACAAATCTACATCTGGTAGGAAACCTAAATTAGTTCTTACATTGAAACCGGTTTAAGTTTGAGTCTCTAGTTTCATCCGATGTGCCATTTTAACAATTTGAGCGATATATCGCAAAACACCACACTGCTAAACACAATGTACACTAATTTGAACAATAGGACAAGGTATAAATATGGAGTTAGCATGAAAATACGGACTGTATTATCGAAATATTCTAACTGTTCTGAGACCAGTGCAGACAGACAGCACACTGGAGGTTAACCTAAATCTAGAACGCTGATAGTGTTTTTACATGCAAAGCGAAATTTGAGAATGGTATAAATGTTTAAGGTGTTTATATGAGCCGTTGTTACCGCTACAGCAACACAAGAGCTCTCATTAAGTGATGCAGGATGCAATGTGTCATCCAAGCACTCACATCAGCATTTGCGTGCTTGCGTAAAATATATTTAAAGCCGTAATATGTGTGATCGGTGAGACACTATGTCTGATGTAACATCACAGGTTCTCAGATGATACCAAATGCTTGTTGACAGCCGTACTTACGTATTCAGCCGTGTCGTCGTTTTCCCACTAACATCCCCCACCCAGGAGGAGAAAGAGGGTGGTCGGTTTAAAAGAGAGAGAAAGACAGATAGAGAGAGGGGAAAAGTGTAAGAGTACAGGAGGTAAAAGTGCCAAGAAATGGAAGAAAGAAGAGTGTTTTAAAGTAGGTCAGTGTGGATTAGAGTGAAACATATATTTTTTTTTAAGATGAGGCAGGAAATTAAGGAATGGCAGAGCAAGTCATTCTTGCAGTTTTTCCCTTTTTTCAATTTCTTTCTTTCTTTATTTTTTCTTTAAAAGTGAAGTTTGCAATCTCTGTGCCACTAGTGTCAGCAGATGGAATTGAAAAAATAATGAAACCACCCCGTCTACCCTTCTGAAATTGTTCAGCCAAACATCAACAAGACATTTCTGTCCACAGAACTGCCGCTCACTGGATGTTTTTTGTTTTTGGCATCATTCGGAGTAAATTCTAGAGACTGTTGTGCATGAAAATCCCAGAAATACTCAAACCAGCCCGCCTGGCGCCAACAATCATGCCACGGTCAAAATCACTGAGATCAAATATTTTCCAAATTCTGATGGTTGATGTGAACATTAACTGAAGCTCCTGACCCGTATCTGCATGATGTTATGCTCTGCACTGATTAGATAAACCGCATAATAAGAGTGACATAAATAAGAATTAAATGTATTGCCGTGACCTTTATGTTCACATTAACTGGCATTAAATTACTGTGTTAAAAAATTGGCAAGATTTTTAAAAGGCAGCATTCCCCACAGCAATAGCTTAAAACAAATGATTCAATATTGGTGAAAGATTACAAAAATGTTACGTTATTTTTCTTTTTATTTGAAACACTGCACACTGATGAATCATACACAATAGCTGCTTTTCCACTATCGAGCCAGTGCGGGCCAGGGCTACCAACTGGCAGGGGTCAATAGCCTCGGACCTCAAGCTGCAAGACCAAAATTGATCTGCGCTCCCACCATCTGACCAATAGCCCCAATGTCACACACCCCACCCATTTCACAAGCAAGAGGGAAGATCAAGCGAGGTATCATGCTATCTAGAATCGGGTTTTAAATCGAACGTAAACAGCAAGATAAGCTAGCGTTGACAACTCACCGACTGTAACTGCCATGGTGTCCCAAGTGGTCACTCCAATAACAGCGGGACGTTGTCCCAGCACACCGCCTATGAAAGTTCACCGAACCATGGAAAGTCATTTCTTTGGGCACCGCTTTGTCCATTTTAACTGATTTGTCCGGTGCCCACATTTTGTTATTTTTTTTATTTCCCGAACTTATACTGTTGTGCACTGGATACACAACCTGGGAAGTTTGGCAAAACCCCGCCTTTGACATTGAACCTGCCCCCAATCGACAGTTGGCCTTGTTTGCCCCAAGGGTAATTGACGAGCCAAAGGCCATTGACTGTTGGCCCTAAGAAAGCCTAGAGGAGGCACGATGATGCCCTGGAAGTGGTAGTGGGAACGCAACTGGCCCTAGCATGCACTAGCATTTGGCCTGATAGTGGAAATGTGGCAAATACGATCAGGAATGTGAAAAATTGTTCAATTTTGATTTCATGTTGACTTAGACTTTATTAAACCATTTAAACTTCCAATGCTTGAAAAAAAAAAAACAATCGATTGAGCTGGACATGTGACAGGAAACAATGACATTCTTCGACAGCATTACAGAATGTTGTCGACCCGCAAACTTGCGTTGTTTTCGGCAACATTAGTTATCGTTACACGTAAACATACCTGTGCATCGGCTAGCATGACGTCCTTGATGAGGGGCAGGCCACGGGATTCGCCATTCTCAACGCGGACGTAGTGCACCTGGTAGCCGCGGATCTGCCCGTGTTGTTTCCCTGGCAACAGGGAGCGCCACATCACCTTGATGGCCGTGGAGTTGAGAACTTCTACCTCCACGCGGCGAGGGGGGGCCCCGGGCACTGCGGGCGGAAAATAACAAAGCCATGACAGATTGAAGAAAATTTCAGCAAATCCAGTACTCATCATCCTAATACAATTACGATGATTAAAATGACTTTTTCTGATGTAAACACGAGTGGTGCAGGATGAGTTATGTACCAAAATGTAATACTTATGATTAGGGATTAAACAAATCCTTCAAGGAATATTCTGGGTTCAATACAAGATGAGCTCAATAGCCAATATTAGTGGCATAATGTTCATTACCACAAAAATTCGACATGTCCCTCATTTAAAAAAAAGCAAAAAGACACAAAAGTTACAATACATATTGTTTCAAGAGTATAGACACAAAATGCAAAGTTTGTAAATGTTAACATGATTTTAGTGTGATAAAATAGCTTTCTAACCGTTGCTCTGTAAGGTTATATCCAATTTTACAATTCATAGCCATAACTCAGTAACAACTAAAACCCAAATTGACTCGAATAGCTTTTATAAAATTATAATATTCACATTTCTGTTTAAACTCTCCAAAAATTGGCCCCATTCACTTCCATTGTAATTGCATAATCTTGATTTTTGGTTTAAAAAAAAAAAAAAAAGTGAAATGAGTAGAAATCCATTTTTATGGTAATCAACATTATGCCACAAATGCTGTCAACTCAGCTTAACTTGTATTGAACCCGGAATATTCCTTTAACACCAAAGCCCAAAGTATACTTCGGTCAGTAACAGATTGCGAGAGCACTGAACGCTCACAGCCGACGCACAGATGCGCCTGGAGTTATTTGCACTTATTAGTGGGTCCACAAGGTGGCAACACTCACATTTTGAGCTATTACGGTCACGAAGCAAGCTAAAAGATAATGTAATCGTGCTAAATAACAAGAGATGAAGACAGCAACATTGGATGTGCAAGTCAAGAGCACGTGTGAGGAGGTCTGGATAGGAACGGATTACTGACCGGGCCAATGCCCATGGGGCCCTTGAATGCCTGGGGGTGCCCTGGGCTCTAAGGGTGCACAATCTAGTTTGGTGACCGCACCCCCCCCCCCAATCCACTTTTGGGTGGAGAGTCATAATCCGTCCCTGGGTCTGGAGATCCCTGCATTTGTATAACTCGACTCTAAGAGAACAGAAGACATCTTTATGGGTCTAAACTCCTAAAGACAAAGTGTCTCACAGCCGTCGCAACGCATAGGCGCCAACCTCCCGTGTATGCGCGCACACTTGCATGGATTATACTTTGACGGCTCACGTTCGACTGTACGCAGACACCGAGTGATTGCGTCAAAATGGAAGTATTCCCAGGGCTTAAGCGTGTGCAATAGTAATGGTAAGGTTTGCCTTAGCAAACACTGCTAATGAGGAATGAAAACGTATTTTCTATAACTCTGTACCTTACTGAACAGAAATAGCATAAACCAGCCTATGCAGGTCTTCGCTTCCTTGGTTTTACTGGGTTTAGGGGAGTTTTGGCCACATTAGCTGGCCAGCCTAGGAGCTTCAGACCAGCAAACCATCAAAGGCTGGTGTACGATGTTTATTTCTTAGTTCCTTTGTCATATTACAATGTTGCAACTGCGAATCTATTAAGAAATCCTAATTGCACACCTAAAGACGATATCAGTACACGATGTACTACGCCCACCTGTGTGTGCTTAAAAAGAACCAAACCCCTGCCGTCTCGGCTAGTACGTATATTTAATTACATGAAACCAGGTTACTGATTAAGCGCCTATCTTCGGGGACATTTAATCAAATGTAATATCACACCCCTATATACCCGACCAACCATTTCATCTCATCCCATTTAACCAACACTCTTATCTCAGCTCTGATCAATTCACTGTCTGCCGTCTGCAGTCTTTCACCTGTGAGCTAATGAAAACCCTTTTATACGAGGCCTTGATGTTTAATGCCTCTGGTTATACAGTATTACTGTATGGAGGAGACAGATTTCTATGGCGGTCAATAAAATACACTTATAGTGCCGTGAAGGAAGGGAGGAATGTATGTTGGTGCACTATAGTGTTAAAGGGATAGCACACCTAAAATGTGCTCACACTCCTGTTTTTCATTGTCCTTTATTTGGGTAAAATTCACATGGGCCATGGAGGAAGCGGGAATGTTTGTTGGTGCTCGACTCTTCAATATAAGATGCTTTATTGTCAAGTCTCAGGGGACGTGACCGCCATAATGTATCGCCACTCAAATAACTCCATGTTGTGGGGTTGGCGGAATGAGATTTCCCATGGGAGGTCTTGGAGAAGTATTCCCTCACTCCTGACCCGTCTAAAGCTTTCATCTCCGGTTGACCACTCTGACAAAACCATCCATTGTAGAGCAACCCCTCCTGACAGCTCACAGGGCTTGTGAAAGGTTGGAATTGTGTTCCTTATTGATTAGTAGCTTGTGTCCTGAACTAGCACTGTCAGTCAGAGTGAAAGACTGCTGTCACAGGGGACGTCCAACACAATTTCTTATGAACACTAGCTGGGTGGCTGTATTTATTTCAGTGCTCATAAGCGGCCTGCCTTAGAGATGTGATGCGAAAAAGATGACAATGTTTTCCCAATCTAAGAGCTTTGTCACAGTCAAACTTGGACCGGAATGCCAACTTATAATGCTACTAAAGGTTTCTTGCACCATAAACGTAGTTATTTTGTTTTTCACACCTATTTTCCACCAAACGGGCTGTTTAATACAGTAGCTTTAAGACATCTATCTGTAAAATATCTTTGTTATGATGATGCATTGATGTGTGAATGAGAGCAGTCATATGTTGTTCTTCTGAATGTTTTTATGAATGCTCTTTATCAATTGCACTTTTTTACAAATGACTTATAACTGATCCTCATAACTCTTATTTTCTTTCTCGTAAGACGACTTTCGCGAATCCGGCACTTGAACAAAGCGTTCATTATTGCAACTTAATTTCAATAAATGCTCTGGGTGAGTCTGGGGAGGGAGCTTTGCATTGTAAATCTTAAGAAATCATGTGAAATAATTTAGTACCATCTTCGTCCGTGCGGCAAAGTAGAGGCTGGCTCTCAGGGCCCGGACCCACGCTGGTGGTGGCCGCCACGGTGACTCGATACGTGGTCCATTTCTCCAAACGCTGCAGCTGAATCTGGCTGGAGGTGGACGGTACTGCCGGCTCCTCCACGGGCTCTGAGCTGACCTCTGCCCCGGCCCCCACCGCCACGTAGCGCACTATGTACCCGGCTAGCGCCCCGTTCTGGCTCTCGACCGGCGGAGGGCGCCAACTTACCAGCAGGGTGGTGGAGCTGGAGCTGGTGCACTTAATGTCTTGAGGGGGGGCGGAGGGCTCTGCTCAGGTTTGGAAGGAGGGGGAGGGTTAGGGAAGGAGGGAGGAGAAGGGGGTGGAAAACAAAAAACGAAAAGATGGGGAAGAGAAAAAGAAAATGAAAAAAAAAAACAAGCAAAGACAAATACCAAATCATAAAGAAAAAAACGAAGAAAACAAATGGACGCAAAGGCCAAATGCAAACAGAAGAGCTTGGTTTTGGAGGGGTTGGGGGGGGGGGGGTTTACATGCATGGTTATAAAGCTAGGGTGTTTCACTTTAAAACAGGGGCTTGATTCCAATATAACACCATACAAAAGGTCTAAAAGTTACACCACAGATGTTGAGTGGACAAGCCAGTTTGATGTAAACCCAAATAAAACCGCTTCTATGTGAGCCAAAGATTAAATACCCTGGGCTCTAAGGATATATTTCTACCATGAAGGGAAAATAGATCTCATTATCTGCATTTGAATGAAGCCCATTCATTGTGGTATTCATATGGCTCTTCCCTTGCGCATTTCAGAAATTTCAACTTCTGTGCCATTCTAAATCAATACAAAAGTCTTGTTTAAACATCAAGGCTTTTACAGTCTCTGCTTACTAAATGCTTATTCATATGGGGTTTAATATATTCTGTAGAGATGGAGATAGGCCTCTAACATTTATCTCCATGTGAAACTTACTAAAACACACTATAAAACGTTACTTGTTGCCCAGCATGTTGAAACCCCTGAAGCTATAAGTCTAAGTAGCATAAATGAATGAGGGGTAAATTGAACAGAGAAGAATAAAAAAATATTTGTTACTGAAATTTAAATGGATGAGCACCTTCGATGAAAGGCAAAACAAAATAATTCAAAATGGATTACAGGAAAATGAAAGATTGTGAAATAATGGCTGGAAAGAAAATATTAGAATCCAAAATGTCAACTCATAAGAATCACGGAAAGCCACCAAGCATCAAACTGAAATGAAGACCATTAAAAACCAGCAAAAAAAAGAAAGCAAGCATTTTCATGTACATTATACGTACCTGACATCTTCAAACACTAATTTTTAAAGACTTTCTTACCACAAGCACCCGATTCGAGCGAGTCTATATTTTCCTCAAGTCGGTTGGGTAAAGCCCTCTCCCTCAACTGATAAGCTCAGCAAAATAAGCTTGTACCAGTTTAATTCGATAATAATAGGTTTCCATTTTTAAGTTCCCAACTTACAGTAATTCCTCTGGTTTAAAATGTTAATGTCAGTATGTTTTTTGGAGGGTTGAAGGTAGAGAGCTTTCCCGGTGCTTTAGTTATGCTGTACCCATTTTCACTAGCCTGAGGGTCCACAAGACTGAGATCAGGTTGCTAACACCTTGCTAGCGCTTAACAATCCACACCCTCATAATACAAACCTCCCCAATCCAAACCCATTGTACGACAGAATCTAGCTTTAGCCCATCATTTTGGTTCCAGAGTGACCTGTCGTAGGGGTGATGCTAACTCCCAGATATGGTCAATAAATTTGTCCTTCACCAACCAATTGTCACCACAGGTGTTTATCAGTCCCAAAGAGTTATGCACAATAATATTAAGAACCCCGTTGATTTACAAAATGGGACTTTTAACTTTTGAAGTTTGAAGATATACTACTTCTCTTCAAGGGTACTGGCATTCTCTTAAATTGTTATGGATCTGGTCTGGAAGCTATACATCTGAGAACTGTAGAAGTGCCGGAAGATTTAGACCCATAATTCGTTCAGGATTATACATGACTGTGACTGTTGTACATCTAAAAGCAATAAAAGCCTTGGGATTCAGTATTGTGCATGCAATTCCAGGAGTTGAACTTCAAACCCAAGAGTTGAACTTCAAACCCAAGAGTTGAACTTCAAACCCAAGAGTTGAACTTCAAACCCAAGAGCTGAACTTCAAACCCAAGAGCTGAACTTCAAACCCAAGAGCTGAACTTCAAACCCAGGAGTTGAACTTCAAACCCAATTCAAAATAATGAGTTGCTAATTGCCATAATTATAGAACAAACCCAGATCCAATTCAAATTTTAGTACTGCTACAAATACTCCAATTGACAAGTGAAAAAGCCCACAGCAATTACAGTTAGCGGGTGGCTAAACTTGTTTGGCTAACCAGCTGGGATTTATTTTCAGAGAAAACACTAATGGCTGCTGGCAGCTTCAAGGCATAATCTCTGTGTAACAAAGAGTGATAACCGAGGTGTTCACTATCTTGTCTATCAGATTGGATTGAAAAGGAACTGATATCTGCCACTTTTGGACCCACCAACCTTTATCTACCACCTGGAAGATGTTCTTGCCCCAAACCAAATGTCTACCTTCAGCCTGGTCGAAGTTAATGGATGGAGCAGAATACCTTGCTCTCAGTTTGTGGACCCTATATGACCATGTCTGAACCTGATCATAAGAGCATTTTCCAGAATGCTACTGCCACCCACTTGGTCAAGGAAGGAGTGTCTATCTCCACTAACCCTCGGGACTGTGGACACATCCCCCAGCATTCAACAGAGTCAACAAGGCATATCAATAAGCATGAGTTCTGTTTTGGTAGGGGGATATGGAGGGTGAGGTGAGTACTCGTTGTCAGACCATCACAGGGGCTAACCCTCGACCCTTAACGGTGACCTCTAGGCACTCTGAACTAACTGACCATCAGCTTAACAGTCTAGAACCACTTCACTGTACCAAATAAAGAAACATAGACATTCACTTTCATTTCACGCCTTAATGAGGAAGTCCAGGCTGCCACTTGGTGTTTGCATCCACTTGGACAATACCAGGATGAGCATTTTCTGGTGTGGAAAAGTATAATCTTTCTCATTAGGGCCATAGTACATTTTGGTTTACCGCACGCCGCTACGTCTTGCACACAGTGCGCATGGTTTCCGAAGATCCTGTACAGCTCAAAATGCATGGCAGGTTATATCAGAACTGTTAAACAGCTTTTGTCTATTACTCCAAAAGCGTGAGGTGGCAGACTGGGCTTCCTTCGTTTGGCGGTCACTTACCTCACAGGAATCCCCACTATAATGTTTGTTTGTTTTAGGTTGAGGGGTGTTTTGGGCTAAATTGGTAAAAAGTCTCATCACCTTCATGACTTGTTCTGGGTAACTGTGCTACTTTAGTTTCTGCTTGAAGGAAGACGTCAGCAGATGTGCTGAAACAGAAGTGAACTTTGTGTCTCCATCTGTGTGGTGCTGATTAAGACCCTGTGGGGCAACACAGAATCCTACAACTCTGACAGAAGGCTACAACCGTCCCCCAGAGATACTTACTCTCACCTTTAGTTTAATGGATTTGCTTTGGCAATGCTAAGTGCTGTTGCTGCATGTTGAGTGTCACGGTAAACAAAACCCCAAACAAAAGCAAAAAAAACGAAATGCTGAGAGCTTTTTCCTCACGTGTGAAGGGAGCCGTTAGCGACGCCGATGAAACCAAAATGGTAATTAAACTCAAACTTCCCAAAAGTGTAACAGATATTGAAACAAATTAAAAGCAGGTGACATTAAGCCAGAGAGCAGGTGAGCTTATTTTTGTTTCAGAAGACGGCTACCAACGTAAAACAGATAATACACAGAGCAAGTAAACAAAAGGTAAAAAGTGCAGCAAATTGTTCCCAAATATGTTACAAGAAGACATGAATGGCGAGACAGACATTTAGAGATGGAACAGGACACACAGCGTAGGTCATGCCTTGACTGGACATAAGGGGAAAAATTAATTAACAGAGCGCCCCCCAGGGGTAGGGTGAAGTAGTACATGCATTCTGTGCACTCTCTCCGTAATGGTGTGTGTAAACATAGTACGTTCATTCTGTCCCAGCAACCACCAAACCAAACCAATCCCACCCATTCTGCACCAACAAGCTGCACCGATAGAAACAGAAGATGTGTTAAAATGGACAACGCTTGCTGCCATGGCTTTCTGGCATCTTTCACCCACCATAAGTGTAGATAAGTCTGAAGAATCATCCCTACAACAGGAACCTTATATTCAAGATGTAACGGCAGCCTATTTTCCGAAAATGTGACAGATTTCCAATCTAAAGAGTAGGATAGGACTTGATTTTATCCTGAAAAGTGGTCTCGATCTGACAGGTGCGGTTGAAAAATAAGTGTTGTTGGTAACGTCAAAGCAAAGTCATTTTTTAAGAGGAGCAAAATTAGAGCAAAACGAGCATTTGATTAAAACCTTCTGTTTTTAACTAACTTTTTGTCTCACACTCAGAATGGTGAATGGTTATTTTTCTGAGCTCAATAGTAGGAGTTGATTTTGAGGTGCACAAAGTAATTTTCGGTATGTTTTGCTGGCCGATGTGGCAGTGGTCCGTGTCTCTATACTGACACCTATTGGTATGGATGCAGCACAGATTCATATTTGTCACCCAAAGTTGATTTATTATACAGCCAAAAGTTGCTTATAATAAAGGGTTACCGAAATAAAGCAATATCAAATCTTAACATGGTGGCACCATAGTGTGTCATTTTAAATATATTGGTAAAAACGTCTTGTGCACCTTCAAAACCTAAAACACGTATTTTTTGTCGTCACTTTAATCATTCAGAGAAATACACTAAAATATCCTATATTTACATATGCAATTACACATTACACATTTCAAGCATAGGACACATGTCTGCTGCAAGGTTCTCCACAAGCGCTGACGATTTCAGGCACAGAATTCAAATCATGATTGTACTCAGCAAGAGTGTATTTTTAGGCCGTAGGCTTGAATAATTCAACCGGTCTCCCAGCGTAAACGCTGACTATCTGCAGGCGCCAGCGACCACTAACTGTGCAGCTTTCAGTAATACACAGTGAGGGACTAGATGTGTTGGAAAGCCATGGCAGACACCAGAGTCAATAATATTTTGTGTGCTTCAGTTGCAAGGGAGAAAAAAGTGCATTTGCTGTTGACACATGAAAAAGAAATATGAACACAGAAGAAAGGAGGGCGCACACAGGGGAGCCAAATGGCACACTTGCTGTGGATCAATCAACCCACATTGATTTGTTTGTTTCTCATGTAGGGAACCTCTGAAGTACATAACTGTGACATAGAAAGACCCAGATGAAAGGAAACCCAAACAAAGAAGAAAGGAAGTGTGTGTCAACAGTGTGCGACACCACCAAGGAATCCATTAAACTAAACAACACAGGTCATTTTAAAGTTTTGGCTCTAACTCTTACCTACTTAAACATCAAAATCTGTGGGCCGTATTCGTGAAATAAACAGGATGTGTGTAAAATGCTCGCAAAACCAATCTCGTGAAAATGGTCACTTTCAATTCAATAGGAAAGTTTTGTTACTAATGAATTCAAGAATGATTTTCGCAGAAATCTGCTCATGTTTGCAGAACTAGACTCGATCAACGCGAGAATGGTTTCACGAAACATTTACACAGAAGTTCTGGCTATTTTAGGGTTACTGAGGTCAGGGCTGGACTGGGAAGATAAATCGGCCTGGGACTTTACATAACAACTTGTCCTTTTCTGCATATCGCTGCGCCATTTTGTGGTCCGTTCTACATAACGTGGCGGCTCATTTTAGCTTATCGTGGCCCAATCGGTCCGTTTCGACCCACTGGTCTGCTCGGTTCTCCCGATGGCCAGTCCACCCCTGATCGGCCCCCCGGGTAAATGCCCAGTATGCCAAATTACCAGTCCAGCCCTGACTAAGGCTAAACTAGGAAAATACATTTCATTATACACACAAAAGGATAATCAAAAGCATTGTTAAAATACGGTGCAGGTTTTGGCATGTGGTTTTGGCAAAGCAAAAGTCATCTAGAAAGGTTCTTGCAGAAAAACATCACCTTTGCTGTGTGCATGCAACACAACTTTTGGCTCAAAAGTGATGCTCTTTTGCACAATTCATATATGCATTTACATATAAACAAAAACACACACAAAGGAAAAAGGGAAAGAACCAAGAGCTACTGCCAGAACCCAGCACCCATAGCAAAACACTTCAAAAGTGTGTGTCTTTAACACATATCTCCTTCAGACACAAGATCTCCATTAACATTGGATTGAAAACCGGGGTTAAGGCTACAGTGGCACTTTCAAACTGTAAGATGTTACATCCCGACCCCATCTGAAGCTCAGAATAGATATTTCTTGGCATTTCTCAATCAAAATACAACACTATACCCACCCTCCCGCTCACGTCCATATAAAAGTAAATGGACTACATACTGGCTTGCGAAGTCCTTTGGAATATTTTGTTGGTGAAGGCTCCAATGCCTTTGTTGGAGATGGCGGCCAGAGAGAAGTAGTACTCTGCATTTGCACGCAGACCCTCCACCACATAGGAAGAGGTTGGACCAAATGTTTTCTTTACCTGTTTAGTAGAAAATAACAATAGTCACCTCAAATTTATGATCAAATTAGGCATAGATTGACTTTTGACTAGAAGCTAATGAGATCTAGATGTTTCCCAAGAGATTAAAATGTGTGACTGTTGTATGGCAACATTTTGTGGTATGATGTGGTGAAGATGGCACCTGAAGTCCTTGATTGCCCTCCTTGTAATGCAGTTCGTAACTGATGATTCCCTCTTTTTCAAATGCTGGTTCCCATGTAAGCTCAACGCTTGTGTCTGAAACCTCACCAACCTGGAAGTTGGTTGGCTGTCCAGGAACTACAAACAGAGCCAGTGTGAAAGTTTTTCAGACATTAAATAAACTAGACAAAGAGCTCTACAACAGTATATTTGGTCATGGAAAATATGTATCTAGTGGTTACTGGTTTCACTACTTTTTCCAGGTTACAGCAAAGTTGCTACATCTTTGGCTCACCCAACACTGACAATGGATATTCCCAATCGCCAAACTCACCTTGCTACATCTTTGGTTTAACCAGTATTGAAAAAGGACAGCTGTAGTCAATAAACTAACCTCCTTGTAACACTTTGACATGAATGGGATCTGAGAAGGGTCCATCTCCTACGGACGTGAAGGCCAACACTCTGATGGTGTAGGTCTCTGAGGGCACCAGACTCTGGATGGTGGTGATCACGCTGTCCTGTACATTGTGGATCTGCCACATGCTCATGGGCTGAGATGGATCCATGGTATAGTAGACCCGATAACCCTTGATCTGTCCATTGGGTTCCTCTGGTTCATCCCAGCGGACCATCATGGTGTTCTGAGAGATGATACGGGCTTGGATATTCCGTGGTGGGCTGGCAGGAGCTTGTTCCCCTGTTCTAGCCTCAACAGGTTCACTGGGCGGGCCCTGTCCAATAGTATTAAAGGCTGATACGCGGATCTCATAATCAGTGTTTGGAGAAAGTCCTCCGATACTGTAACGTGTGGTTGTGATAGAGTCCACGATCTCAAACTTGCTCTCAGGAGACTTGGCGCGATACTGAATGATGTAATGGGAGACAGGCTCAGGGTTGCCACTGTCCCAGGTGATGGTGATACTGGTGGCGGTAGTTTCTGTTACGACAGGTGCACCTGGAGGTTTTGGCAAGGCTGCAGTGGGGAATATGAACATACCAAAGGTTTAAAATTTTAAAGAGACATGGATACTATGTAGAACGTGCAACGATGTACTCAATACATGCAATACTTTAGCTTAGTTTCAATTTCTATTGACCAAAGAATTCCTGAGTGACCATGGATGACTCAAACTCGATTGACCTTGGAGGACAAAAATAAATAAATCTTACACTTGACGATTATTTGAGCCACAGCCTCAATGATGCCCAGGCTGCTCATGGCCACACAGGTATAGTTGGCTGACTCGCGGACACTATTTAATTCCAGAACGTTCCTGCCTACTGGCATCTCATCCTCAGGCGTCAGGTCCTCAGAGTTAAGCATCCACTTGACGTAGGGCATGGGCGAGCCCACAGCTACGCAGGTGATGTTGACGCTACCGCCTGGCATGATCTCGTGGCTTGTGGGGAGGATGGAGAATCTTGGTGGAACGCGTCGAACTGCGAAGGGGCGGAGGAATGGTGACAAGAAAAAGAGAAAAGGTAACAAGACACGCCGATGAAAATGAGCCTTTCTTTAGAACGTGCATGTTGTCTAAAGAGAGGACAACCAATTACATAAATGAGGTTGAACTTAACAGACTTTATCACTTTTGGTTTACAAAATAATGGTAAAGAAACTAAATTAACAGAACTGCTTCACCAACAATATAGATTAACATTTAAGCAACAAATTCATAGCAACAAGGTTTCATTGACCAATATTTGACCCATCACAGCACGATTAATTACACAAAAATCTATTATGAGTTTCTCATCTTTAAAACTAGCTTTCTATGTGACCTGTACTTATATTAAACAAAATGAAAAACATTGGCAATTACTGTAAAATAACAACAACAGTTGTACTCTACAATTTGAAGAGAAAATGCTCCCTTTGAAGACATGAGTTAAGAGTTAAGTTTGAAAAATAATTGGCAATTTTTTCCAAATCCACCTGTACTATATGAACCCACAAATGTATGACTGTACATATAAGTTTCGTATGTACATCTACTGGTAATGGTAAGCCCCTCGAAGAAGGGCTAAAGATGAGAAACCTTAATCAGATTTTTGTGGTTGAGATTAGATCAACTGGACAAAGCCTTTTTAAAGATCTGACACACTTCCATTGATAGATGCAGCTGTCATCTTCACAGACATCATGCAGAAAGAGGTAGAGGTCAACCAAAGAGTAAATGGAAAGAATAAACCAGAGAGAAGAATTTGATATACAATGCATTGAGGAATATAACTGAAGGGTCACTAGCATGCCCGGACAAAGACAACTGGAGAGGAATATAATATAAGAAGTATAAGAGAATAGAATGCAAGAAAGAGGAGAAAGGGAAGGGTTGGGAGAAGGAACGAGGGGGGAAACCCACTTCAATGCAGAGAAAGGCTTTTTTTTTTAATCGAATCCAGCCAATATAATGTAATGTGACAGAATCGTACTGTCACATTGCAGTCCTGGCCAGAAGTAACACAAAATTTGCAGCTGAGATTACAGATTCAGTCAAACAGTAACTTTTTAGTTCAACTCGACTAACTTTTACACATATGAAAAAAATAATTGACTAAAAAAAGGACACATGATTGGTGCAGATGCTAGTCTACGATGGGGACAACAATGAACCTTAACTACAGAGATGCCAAACCAACACACAAGAGTAAAAATGGAGAAACCGTTGAGGACAAGGGTCTAGGGGTAGATGGATATGAGTTATGGGGTAGGTGAAGTTGGCCAGGTTGTGGAATTGGCTCTTTTCAAAGCCTGCCTGGCTCGTCCATTTTTGGTAACCCTGCTTTTCTGACATGTCTTGGCCAATTAGCGTCAATGGTCCTTAATCATAGTAGATGTATTTGATCTGACGTGATGCGAGTGAGTAATACAAGTACATTTCTTTTCAATAAGTTGTAGAGTCTTTCACATCATTTTTTTTACAACCCAAATTTTACATCCACTTGAACGTTTTTGGAAAGAGTTTTGAAATGTTTTCTCAGCGGAACCATCGACACCAAGGTGCACAACAGTTCAAGCAATTGAACTGACAGTATTCCATTCCCTAATGGCTTCCTTTTCATTTCTGTCAAATTTAACAAGGCATCTACGCTGATTAAGGTCCACACGCACCCGTTTCAGGTAAATACCTGCATTTCGAACAAAACAATAAAACCCATATAATCATACAAAATACAACAACTTACATTTTTTTTTTATTTCAGGTACAGTTCTAATTGTTATGTATGTTACATATAAGAGGAGTTTTTTCCAAATTTAGGATTGCACCAAACTTTAGAGTTTGGTTTCCCCAAGAATTGTCAAGGTAACCATTGCCCAATTGATGCTGGTGAATGCAATGACAATGAAACATGAAGTAGGGTGGTGCTGGGTGTGACCTAATATGGCAGGTGGAGAGGAGGGTCATGCCTCATTTACATTTGGCATGAGGAGGGAGGACAGGGAGAGGGACAGCAATGGAGTTTAAGGTGCTGGGGCTAGCTCAGAAACAAACCAAACTAATAAAACAAATAATAATAAAAAAAAAAATCTAAACATAGACTCAAGGAGGACAGATACTACAGGTAGAGACAGGGCACAAGGCAGGAAAAGACCTAGGCTGCAAGACAGAAAACAGAGGCATGGACAGACTAGAGGACATTCATGCTGGGCAAGAGACAGAAGGAAAACAACAAGGGGAGCGAGAGGTAGGGGCAGAGAAGTCTGTAACCCTGGCCCAACTTGGGTAAAATTATGGCGCTTAGTAGATTTGACTTCTCACAAAATGGGGCTTGAAATTGAAGAATAAACTTTCACCAAAGTCTCAGAAAAACAGCAGGCAAAGAGCACAAAATCTCGGATTTGAAATTTGACATCTAACATTTCATTGGTGAATTCACCTTAAAAGGTAAAAAAAACTTAGCATGCTTAAATTACTTAAAATTAGCGACTGCAACTGGCACAATCGTTAATGTCTAAAGTAGAGTAGCAAAAAGTCCAGAGTTAACAAATATATTCACAATTTCAGAAATGCAAGTGTGACGGGTGACCTTCCAGTGAGCGATAATTACATTTGAACTCAACCTACATTCGAACAATTCTAGAGCACAATATTTGCAGTCACTAAAGCCAGTTCAAGATCATTTTATGCAGTTAATGCAGCTTATCATTAAAACCTATTCAACATATTAATACATTTAAATATTACATTTGTATCCATTTTTATACTAATCTTTTTACAAAATGTTTTTATTGATGTTGTGATATTTTTAATAGTGTATAAAACTACATTTAAAGGAATGTTCCAGGTTCATTGTAACTAGTATGGGAGCAGGCCGCGCCAGCTGAAGCCTTTCTTCTCCATGTTTTCTCTCCACAGAGTATTAGACCCGACTGGGGCTATCTAAAGCTATTATACGCATCGGGAAGGTGTTCTTTTCTGTTCCTATTCTTTCAGGGGGAAAAGACCTCACGGAGACCACATCCTGGCCAAAGTGGTGAACATGTGGCAATACGACACATGGGCTCACCAACCGCACATGGAAGGGGCACAGTGGTAGGTCCTGCCTCGAAGGGGAGAAGCTCTACAAAAACGGCGGCCAGGGGTAGAGAGGGATCAGCCGAAAGGGAGGAAGGACATCCAGGGTCCACAACGGGGTAAAAGCACATGCTTTTAACCTCAGGGAAGGGCGCTATACACAAGTGATACACCCAGCCAGTTGTTCCATATTACCAAATTCTACCTGTTCGTACCTGACAAAACACGGAAGGAAACTGGCTCAACCCGGAGATTGTAAAATCTTGCAACGTTATTGAGTGTAGCCCAGCCCGCTGCTCTGCAGATGTCTGCTAGAGAGGTGCCATGGGCCCGTGCCCACGAAGATGCCACACTCCAAGTAGTGTGCTCGTATTCCCAAAGGGGCGGGCATGGCCTGGTATGCCAGAGTGATGGCATCCATGATCCAGTGGGCAAGCCTCTGTTTGGAGACAGCGTTCCCTTTCCGCTGTCCGCCGAAGCAGACAAAGAGCTGCTTAGAGCGTCTAAAGCTCTGCGTGATCCAAGTAGGTGCGCAAAGCACACACAGGACACAGCAACAAAGGGTTGGGTCTGCATAATCCCGGGGCAGCACTTGTAGGCTCACCACCTGATCCCTGAAGTGGGTCGTGGGAACCTTAGGCACATAGCCTGGCCAGGGTCTCAGGAACACGTGAGAATCTGCCAGACCGAATACCAGGCAAGTGTTGCTGACAGAAAACACCTGCAGGTTCCCAACACTCTTGATGGAGGTGAGTACAATCAGGAGGGCCGTCTTCAAGGAGAGGGCTTTCAGCTCGACTGACTCTTAGTGGCTCAAAGGGGGCTCCCAGAAGGACCGGGGAGACATCCCATGAGAAGGGGCATGGGCCTGGGAGGATTCAGCCTCCGGATGCCTCTGAGGAACTTGATGATCAGGTCATGCTTCCCTAGGGACTTTCAGTCCACTGCGTCATGGTGGGCCGCTATAGCGGCTATATATACCTTCAAGGTGGAGGGGGACAGCCGTCCCTCCAGCCTCTCTTGCAGGAAAGCACTGACCCGACTGCGCATCTCTGGGTGTCATCGGATTGGGAATAACACCAATTTGTGAACAAGTGCCACTTCAGGGCATAAAGCTGCCTTGCAGAGGGAGCTCTGACCTGAGTTATCGTGTCTACCACTGCTCGTGGTAGGCCACTTAAGTCTTCCACACCCATCCAAGGGCCAGATGTGGAGGTTCCAGAGGTCTGGGCATGGGTGCCAGATGGTGACCCATCCCTAAGAAAGAAGGTCCTTCCTCAGGGAAATCTGCCAGAGAGGTCCTGTCATGAGGTTCGAGAACCAAGTCTGGGTTGGCCAATATGGGGCCAAAAGGGTGACTCATTCCTCATCTTCCCTGACCTTGCACAGGGTCTGTGCAAGTAGGCTCACTGGGGGAAAAGCATATTTGCACAGCCCCCCGGGGCAAGCTGTGTGCCAGCGCATTTGTCCCACAGGGGGCTCCTGTCAGGGAATACCAGAGCGGGCAGTGGGAGGATTCCCGGGATGCAAACAGGTCTACCTGTTCTTTGCTGAATCGATTCCAAATCAGCTGAACACCTGGGGGTGGAGTCTCCACTCTCCGCTAAGCACCGCCTGACACAATAGAATATCCGCTGTAGCACTGAGGCTGCCCAGGATGTGAGTGGCCAACATGACCTCAGCCATGTCCGACCGGACCAACACATGCTTGGCCCGGATCAAATGGCAATAGCCTACGCAGGGCAAGCAGTGCAGCCAGCAACTCTAGGCAGTTGATGTGCCAATCCAGTTGCGGTCCTGTCCAGGAACCAGAAGGAGAGAAAGCCGCTGGAAATGTGCTGTATATCCAACAGCATATGCTTCTTAAGAAGTGAATGGAACAGCAGTAGTATTCAGCTAGCTGATAGTACAACCACTCAGCTCCGAACAAAAAATGAGAGTGGGCATTCCTTCTCCTATTATACCTGTATGTCCGGGGGAGTGGCATGAAAATTCCACTCGCCAATTCTCATTGGCCTTTTCTCAAAAGAATAGAGGCATTCGGGGCTCACAAGAGCGACCCCTAGTGTCACTACATCAACACAACGTAGAGTGAAGGGGAACTAAAAATATTTTATGCAATAATCAATGCCACAAATGATGTCTCAATAACTTAACTTGTATTGAACCAGGAACATTCCTTTTATAGTGAAAAAACAGCTGAGTCTGTTAAGAAACAACCAAAAATAAACACCAACATCACCAAAACGACCCCCCAAAAAGTGCATATTCAACAAATATTTAACAAAGATGAAAGGGCATCCCATGTATTACAACATCATGCATGACTGTGCTTGCAGGAATGACAAGAACAAAACATCTCCATACTACTGACCAGGCTGACTGCTACTGTCAACACATACTGCTCCAGCATGCAACCCCACCCACTTGCAATGTAATCATTTTTTGGGGTAGCCACACATTTGAAATGTTGACATTGGTGAATTTGTCACAGCACACACAGATAAAACAGTGCATGTGTGTTTTAAAGGCTCTATAAAATGAGAAAATCTACTACAACTTTATATTGCCTCATACTTTTGTTACCATAAGTCCTCTTCACTTACTAACTACCATTACAAATTATTTATACCTTCTTCACTGGGGTTTTAGAACAATAAAGACACTTAAAGACACTTATAGAATCCATACAATTACACTGAATTAGGATTCAATTTAGATTCAGTGTGGCCTACTGATGGGTAATGCTGCATTTGGCCAATTCTTAAAACTACATTTAAAAGAGGACAGGCTGAGAAGTGAAATGGACTTGAATCTTTTGAATTTCACTTCCTGCAGCCACATTCAGGCCTGTTAACTGTAATCTTTGGTTTTTGAGTGAATGAGGGCTGCAGCCTTTCACCTTTTTGAATTATTCACAATCCAAAATTGCCATTGTTGTGTGCTTAAAGCCACGTCTGCTAATCTGCACTTGAATTTCCAATATTAAAATCAAAAGTTCAACTTAACCTGGTCATTTTATAAATGGAACAACCATCTTAAAAGACTATAAGGAGCTTGGCAACTTCAAAGCCAAAGGCAACAAAGAATCAAGCACTCACGGCTTAAATAAACTGGCAAAGAGGAAAATTATAAGCGGTTCTAATGTCTTAAGATACATGTCGGCATTTATCAATTGATCTGCCTCTTTTTGCTTTGAAATGCCTCTGCGTGAAATAAGAAAGCCATTCTAGGCTTTATCAAAGTCCTGACACATGGTCCTAAAGCTCAAATCCTGACATTTGATGTGCGATGGTACGCTCTGCTGTTATATTCGGAGGAATATGGTCAAAGAAAATTCCAATTGTATGGACACGCTCCTAATTCACTAAAACCAGGTGCCCAGCAGCCCAAACGAGTGGAACGAGAGCAATGGAATACAAAAAGAAATCTCTTTGAGGTCCAGTCAACATCCCATTTCAAGCCCAAAGTGGAGAAAGACAACTCAAGACGTTTTCCGGCGGACAAAGGAAAGGCAAGTCAGACAGTGCCATACTCCTTTTAATTCTCTACTAGGGCGTGGAAGTTGCGCCAAGCCAATGTTTTGAAGGTGGACATTATCGCCCATTTTGGTGAGACAGTCTGTCTGGCCTCAAAATGAAGGGAGGGGGGAGCCAAAATAATGTGCAGCCTATAATGTCACATTGAAGCTAAGATTACACCCTGTTTAATGTCCGATATCCAAAATAATCCATTTCACTTGAAGGTAAGAGAGGTAGAGCATACGAGGTAAGGGGTTTGCATGCAGTCCACAGGGGTTTTTCCATATTAACATTCATTTCGGACTAACCAGTTCCACTAATGGAAGCAGGGATGCCTTTTGTAATACAATCACAACCCCTGATTATAGCCTAAATATCGTCCAATAAAAACTGTCCAATTACTTTCGAGGTTGTGCGAACACCTGCCCCTTCACGACACTGAACAGTTGTAGCCGATGCCTAAATCAGCCATTTTGTTCATTTGGATGGGGTTCAAAGTTAGCTTCCCTTTCAACCAAGTAAATAGGGTGTGATTTAGCTTTCATTTCCATTTTTACACAAAAAAGCACAACATTGCATGCAAAGACATGCA
Organism: Moxostoma hubbsi; assembly: GCA_032164185.1. NCBI lineage: Eukaryota > Metazoa > Chordata > Actinopteri > Cypriniformes > Catostomidae > Moxostoma > Moxostoma hubbsi. The sequence goes on from JAVLUX010000163.1 coordinate 14,052,600, forward strand.
AGACAACCCAAGTAGTAGCAATTGGGGAAGTTCACATGCATCTTCATGCACAAATATTGAACAAATCCATTGATGTGTTGAAGCATAGCAAAACATAGCATATCATATAGAGTACAGTGCAGTTTTCCAGCAGTTCTGAGAGTATCGGTGAGGTCTAGACTTTCTAGTCTGTAATATGCTCTCATTTCCTAGAAACATTCTTGGATCTTGAATCCTTAACATTTTTCCTTTGACACAGAATTACATTGAATTGAATGGTGGAAACTTTGTCAGGCAGCAACAATGAAAGATTAGCAACCCCATTGAAAGAAGTTGAATCATAATTTTCGTTATTACTTTGGAGTAAAATAGGAGAGCACTTGTTTCTGTTGAGTCTTAGCTCTGATAAGTCGAAGCTCAGAGGGGGATTTCAGCATACGGAGACAATTAACTTCTACGCCTATCAAGACAGAAACCAAAAAACGAGGAATATCTAGTTGAAAAGTTGCTAATTCAGAAAGTTGCCACTCCTTTAAGATGCTGTGAAATTTCATTGGCACTGGTGGCAACAAATGGAATTTGTTGCCCGAAATTGCAACATTAGCTCAATAAGTGGTGTGAGTTTGGGGCGGGATTGCCCGTTTAGTTGACCAATTGAAGACGAGGGGAGTGTTTGAAACTTATCTTGAATCTGAACTGGCAAATCGTTTATTTTTCTTGTTTTAAGTATTACTCCATTTAGGGATATTTATGCTCAAAACAAGAAATTTGTCAATTGAGTAAGAAAAATAATCTTAAAGATATATTCTCAGAAAACAATTCATATCTTAAACAAATGTATCTTGAATTAAGATCATCATTTTTACAGGAAAACATAAAAATAATGATTTAGAAAATGATTTTTGCAGTGTTGTTATATAGTAGGCAGCAATAAGAATGTATCAGGGCAAAAGGGGTATGAATGTCACTATGGGAACAGCCGGATATGAAAAATAAAGCCTGCCAATAAATGCCAGACCCTGAGAGACAATGTAGCGGCAAAGCACACTTCATTATTTATACCCCCAAATCATGCTGGGGGCCGGCATGACAACTACGTCAAGCTGTGTTGGCCACCCCTCCCGACAACACCATGTCTGTAAAAGTGAATAATTCAGAGAGACATTTTGTCTTAGACATTACGAGATAGCCGGCAAGGCGTGAGGATCAGTGCCAAGTGAAGCAGGGGTCTTGTGATTTGTCATTATCCTAGACAGGCAGACGAATGCCCATTTAAAATGGCACTACAGTTGGGGAGGGCAGACACTGGGGAGAAGTTCTGCGCACAGGGTAGGCAGCGTTTGTTTGCCCCTAGTGAGCCATTCGCACGATTGGACAAACTTGTCAGATATAATTTGATCTTTACACTTGACGGCCTATTCTACAGCTCTAAAAATTCTTATTAATGAATTTCTAATACCATGAACAGAAAGAAAATGGTTTGAATTTTCAGACATAATGCAAAACGTTGGTGCTAATAGTAGAAAAAAATTACTTGTTTTACCGTAAAAATGATGTAAACATTCTTAAAACAAGATACATTTACTGACGCTATGATTAGAGTTTTTTACTTACATTTATGCAAAGAAAGTAAAACAAAAATTTCTAATGGTTTAAGAAAAAAAAAAATGATTCAAAGGGGAAACAAATTTATTTTTCTTACCCCATTGGCAAACCCCAAAAAGTATTAAGACGAACATTGAAATTTGTATATGTTGTAATGATGAGTTACTGTATGCAGAGTCTAAGACAAAACATATAGAAACTGATATGCCAGCGGGACTAGGCATAAAACATCACTAGGCCGATATGGAATTGTCTTACAATTAATTTGCCATCCTCTCAGTCGCATTACGCTAGGATTAGCACAGAAACACTAGAAAAAGCACTCACATTTTGTTTTGGTCCAAATTGGGGGTTTTAATATTGCACATCATGGCAACTTGAGAAGCAATTCAAACATTTGCTGCACCGAGAGACTGAATGATCGAGAAATCCTGCTTTGATTGAGCCAGTAGACTGCCTACTCAATGGTGTACCTCAGGGCTCAGTGCTTGGCCCACTTCTCTTCTCTATCTATCTATACAACATCACTGGGACAAAAGGGCAGGAGGCAGTCAGTAACCTTGAGACTTGCTAGGCTAGTTGCTTCCATGCAAAAATCTTGTGTTAAAGTGGGTGTGTGGGGGTGTGGTGCGGTGTGTTGTTATGAATCTACTATTGATCCATGAGGCACAAAGCAGCAAATTAGTGGAGTGAATTTTGGCCTAAACAATCAGAGTTAACCAGGTTTTCGCTTGCTTTGTTTTCAGATGGCTGGGAAACTGCTGTAATCTCGTATAGAATTCCACAATGAGTATTTTCAAAGCAGCCACGTTAAACGGGACAACAATGCACAGAAATACAAACCACAACTGACAAACCAATAACTACAACATAAAGGAAGTTCAAAACGGGATTAAACTAAGGACACGCACAACACAAACACCACAATACAAGGAGCTAACCAAGGCTTCATTTGGGATAAATTGTCGTTTGGAGTAAACAAAGAAAAGAAAAAGCATTTCACAAACACTCAGGAATGCAACAAACACGACAGCCAAAAGGGATTTCGTCTTGAGGCATGCAAGTGAGGTTACATTCTCCCATCATGCAACAGGCTGAGGTACTGCTCAAATGCTAGGTTTCCATGACAGCATGTGCAGCAATTTTTTAATTATTTGGCCGAAAGCAATACCAAAGGATGCAAACGAGAAAAAGGCCCCACAATGCAAACTTAAAATGTAAAAGGAAAACGAACCCGAATTAGCGGGTTTGTTACTACAACTTTTTTATTAGCTTTGCAATTAAATAAAAGGTTTTCCCCATATTTAAAACTCATTTAGCAGGATCATTTTATACTCCGAATTGCCAATAAGTTTTCAATTAAGATTAAGCTTTTAATACATGTTGATTTTCGCTTTTAATGTGGGTTAAAAAAAAGTGAAAAAAGAAAAAACACACCAACCTTCTCGTAGCTCTGAGGGATGTTAAGGGTTTGATGCAGAACACAATGACATGAGGAGAAGAGAAAATAGGGGAAACAGAGAGAGAGTAAAAAGGGCCACCTCAAGGCTTTTAGCTTCTTTTTTTCCCCTGATGCTTTTTTTCTTGACACGCATGTGTCACGTGACATGTCTGCTGCGTAAACCTGCTTTAACTCAGAACACTTTGATTCACCCCCATGGTTGTTTGGCCAGCTAAGAAAAGTGCTTGACCACTGGAGTCAATTCAAGAATGCTATAACAATGCAAAATCACAAGGTCGTTAGCCACCTAAAGGGCTTCCACTGTGGCTTTAAATACAGAAACAAAACAGACAGACTCAATACAGCAACCCAAAGTAAACCATACAAATAAAAGAAGACATAACTCACATTAAAGTTAGCAGCTTTAATAAAGACAACCGATTTGAAAAGAAGTGCTATGGTTTTGTCAGACTTGAGACCAATTTTACCAACTAATGTGAACTATTTCAGACAATAAAGCAGGATATTCCAATAGAAACTGGATGTTTTCTCCATTGTAGCTGCTAATTTCAAGTGCGGTTCATTCTAGTAAATAAAAACATTTGCTTGTACTCAATAATTAAGCTTAAAACGAAAACAAAAGGAGATGCAATACAGTACAGTGAGTATACTCGGTACAAAATCCCCATAGCCATGTTAAATCAAATAATTGCTGCAATAATTTGAGAGGATGAAATCATCCAATTACATAAATCTCACTATAACATTTGAAAATAAGGTAAGTTACTGAACATCTAATACTGTTTAAGGTCTTAAGTATCTTCAGGCTCTTATATGTCAAGTAAAAGATTATACATTATAGTCATTTTACCACGCTAAAGAATTCAAATGGTGTGTGGACACATAATGGCTGTTTTACAATAGTTCATCCAATCAGATTTTAGTGCAGAAACTCTCTGTTTTACATTTTACTAGGCAACTCGTGGTCTTGAGATGTTGGAGATATTACATTACTTTCATCTGCATCTCAAACTGGAGAACAATAATAGCTAGAATAACGAAAACTCGTTACTTGGGACACAGCGGGTAAAAATCCATCCCACATGCTGTCGCTTTTAATATGCAATAAATAAATAAATAAATAAATAATGCGCAAAATGCATCAACCTGAAGATGCGACTTTTCTTAATGCTAACAGCGAGAACTGTCTGTGCTAGCCTAGTGGTATGCCTTAAAACAATATCAGATGTTCGTTTCTAGTAATAAGCAACATAGGAAGATTACATTGTGAAAATTTACCCTTTTACCTTGGGAGTGAGCGTTTGATTGGTTTAGTGCGCTCAGGCACCCAATTTAAAATCATGACTTACCATCATCCTCTTCTGCCTGAAAACGTAAGAAAACATACCTGTTCGACCCATGATTTGGCCCGTCAAGGGAAGACTGAACACTAGTAGGATCCCGTTAAGTATTAAAATTGTAACTTTGTTTGGTGCACATTATGAAATATATATATTTGTACTCTAATGCAAATGTACGCCATTCAGGAAGCCACCAGGCTGGTCTTGGGACTATTTAAGAAGGTCTGATTTTTTCGATGGGCTCCAGGGCCGGGTTGCTCCCTACCTCGCACATACAGGTTGGCAGGGGAAGAGTATCGGACGCCTTCCACGTTCGATGCCACGCACTCGTATTTCCCCTGGTCCGTTTCTTCTGTGTTTTCGATCTGAAGGGCACCTGAGAGAGCAAAATAAATATCCCAAAGAATGGGATGATAGAGAAGAGAGAGAGAGAGAGAGAAGACGACGAAACAAATATTAGAAATTCGAAAGTAGCACGACAGTCAGAAGCTCTTTATTGTATTTGGCAGGTTTGATGCTGCACATCATCCTCGTGAATTGCTAAAAGCCCATTCCCACTTAGATGCCAATGTGGCCTTTTAACGCTACACACTGTGTTGAATTGGAGCAGTTCTTGACGCAAGGCTAGAGAACTTAGACGGCGAAACATCTGATCTAAATATGTCCGAGTGTATCACGTCAAACCGAATGGCAGAATTAGCAGCGGTGTTTTCTGCAAGAGTGCTGGATCAATGTACCAGGAAGTAGCAGGACGTTGAGTCGAAGTCGTGTGTCTAAAATGTGCAAGAACGACTCCATCCCAACGGGAGTAAAGTTGGCGAGGGTCAAGGCTGAGCTGTGAGCCGAACGTCCATTAGTTCCGAAGCTTACCACAACACTTAAATCCCATGCCATGAATTATTTCATTGGGCTCACCAGGAACTGAGAGTTATACTCGTGTCAGTATCTGCTGGAGGCAATTGGCTTCACATGATAAACACTTGAAATTCTTCCAAATCAGGCCTCAAATCTTGGGCTGTTAACCAAGGCCGATGTAGGAGAGTAAATCCAAATGAAGTTTCTAGACCGATAAATCCTTGCAGAAGAGGTGTCTGAACACTTTTAGCATGAATTTAGCAGAATTTTTTTTGTCCAAAACAACTTACAGGATATTTCCCCTGCAATAACCTGAAGTTAACTGGCTTCCTTGTGGATATACTCAAGGTCTTGCTCAAATGGTGATAGATCACAAACCACCGCTTCTGGAATTTGAACCAGGAGGTTAGGTTTTAGCTGATTAGCATGTCCCCAGTTAGCCCATTTGATAGACGCCGGAACTACAGTACATCATAAAGTGCCAAAAGCCAGTTTCCTCATTGACGGCTATTCAAAAATAACGGTGCATTTTGCTGAAATATTTTTTTTAAACATTTCAATTAAGAAAAATGTCGTTATATCATTGGATTCGTTTCACCAATGACTTTTTGGTAGGCTTTTAATAGTGTAAACACTTAAAACAAGATATATTTACTTAACGAGCAAAATGACATAAGATAGGACAAAGAAATCCAACAAAATTGAGAAAAATATTCAATTTAAAAGACAAAACTCTTTGCCAATGCACTACACACTTCATTTTCTTAAAGATATTTTGTCTTGTTTTCATAAACACCCATAAAAATACTTGAGAAAAGTTTTAATCTTAGATTGATTTTTTTTTTACACAAACCTATCCATTTGCTTCATTAGACATTCACTGATTGACTGGAGTCCATCATGCTGCCTAAATTTGCCTTTTGGACTGTCAAATAGTCAGCAGACTGCTGGCACCGGTATACTTCCATTGTATGGACAAAAAGAGCTTAAACGTGCTTCTGGAATGGGTTAACGGTTAAGTAAATCATAAGTGCATTTTCCATTTTGGGTGAGCTAACCATGAAATATCCTGTTATTTTGCTTGTCAGGTAAATGTATCATGTTTCAAGGATATTTAGATATTTTTACTGGAAAAATCTCATTTGTTTGCATTTCTATTGGAATATTAGATTTCCTTGGTTTGAAGCAGTCCTATTCTTATTTTTCCTGCCTTGGAGTAATCCAACAATGCTCAATATCATTTACGACAACACAGTCCTGGAGAGACATTTGTTCTCACAAAACCTGGACGTCAAACACCCAGCAATGGGACATCTCCAGCAGTGTGGTGGAGGGACTCACGCTGTGGTTTAAGCGCTTATTCTACATCCTGCGGAAAATTCTGTCTGCCAATGTGCTTCTGGGTCGATGCATCACACCTGCTCGCAGCGGATCAACAGCATGACGGTGTCACGGTGTTTAGAGGCGTGGCACGAAGAGACCAAAATGGAAAGACATTCTGAAAGTGTGTGTGTCTGTACACAGATCATTTAAAGGGTACATTTGCGAAGCGGGCGTCCGGTTGATGGTAGGAGGTCTTGGAGAGCGTTCTAAATCTCGTCAGGAGCACGGCCGACAGGAACCGCTGTTGGGCAACCTGTGCAACACGGACAATCTGGCGTAAAACTCCACTACGAGTTTGTCCCTCTCAGTCAATTCCGGAGCCTCTAGCTGCAGAAAACAGCCATGAATTTGAATGTTATTGAATCAGAGGCTGATAAATATACCATGGCACAGTGGCGTGCCAAACTCTCAGGGAGGCCTGAACTCTCTCACTCTTTCAGGCTTGCCTTCACTCTTCGCCCTTTCTCTCGTGAAAAGTCTTTGAGGTTCTACAGAAAGCAAATACCTTTCCGTCAAACCAGTAATTAAGCGGCGTCATATTGATCGCCAATCGAGTAAAGCTTAGTGGGATGTAAACATTGCATACCCAAATTCATTAAACAGAAACTAATTCCCAGAGGCTCCAAAGCAGGAAAATGTACTCAGCACTCCTTCCTGCCTGTACTGGACTATTTTAGGTATTCCTGCTTGCTATTCAGCCGAACAGCGATTCCCTACTGACTTCATTACATATTTGCTGTATGTTTTTTCCCAGTTTCCACTCGAATCTATCTGGGGAGGGCATTCAAGGATGATATACCTACTTTATATTGGTGTTCTACCAATCTATCAGTCTATTTGTCCTTATCATGGCTTCTTCATTCTCTTGTCCTGTCCTCGTCTTAGTGGCCGTCTAATTGTGTGTCTTGCTAGCTTTATTTTAAGCCAGTTTGTTGTTGTTGGATTGAACCAGTATGATTTGCTCATATTGTTATTGTTAAAGCCCTGTCTCTCTTATTAAACGTCTTGTCTACCAACTCGTCCAACGTAAAAGTGGGATTTTGTACAACAACCCAAGTAAGCTTCACATGTTAGAATCATTCCCACAGCTGTTTTCCACAAAACTCCCTTTATGCTCGGCCTGAAAATGTTGTTTTCAGCTATTATCTCTTATGTATAATTACATTTTGAATTCCCATTATCCAGCCTGCCTGTGGCTTTTTCTAGGCTAGTGGCGTAGCTTTCCGTTAGCAGCACAGTAAGCAACAAAACAAGGTTTTATCTGGCTTCAAACAGGAGTCAGTTTACTTGTGTTAGATTAAACAACATTTGTTGAATATCCTTGACACAAAACCTCCGGCGGTGAACTATTATTGCAAGTAGAACAATAACGAAGATATAAAAGTATTACAGATGCGTTCAGCAATGTGTAAGCACACTACACATTACCCAAGGGCAGGGCTTGACTGGGAAGAGAAATCGGCACATGGCAACTGGCCCAAATCGCTGTCCTTTTCTGCATAACGCGGCACCGTTTTGTGGTCCGTTCTGCATAACGCGGTGGCTCATTTTAGTTTATCGCGGCCCATTCCACGGCCGGCCCGCTTGGTTCTCCTGATGACCACCGTTTTGTGGTCTGTTCTGCATAATGTGGCGGCTCATTTTAGCTTATCGTGTCCCATTCGGCACATTTCACGGCCGGCCCACCGGCCCGCTCAGTTCTCCTGATGACCACCGTTTTGTGGTCCGTTCTGCATAACGCGGCGGCTCATTTTAGCCTATCGCGGCCCATTCGGCACATTTCACGGCCGACCCACCGGCCCGCTCGGTTCTCCCAATGGCCAGTCCACCCCTGATCGGCCCCAGAGTGCGTCAGCCCAACGGGAAAATGCCCGATATGCCAAATTACCAGTCCAGCCCAAACCAAGGGCAAAAGACAAAGACGCCATTGCTAATGATGACCGGGTCTCGGCATAATATGTCGTTTTTTTGTTGATATAAACATAGGAGTCTGTGGGCTGCATATTAACATGGTAAATGTGCAAAACAGATCCAAGAGTATAACTACATTATTGGTAGCTGCTAACATATTCAAATTAGCCAAATTAAATATTTATTTAATGAACACCCAAAGGGTCCTCCAGTGAATTTATCGAAATTCCTTTAAAAGAACAAATTTGTTTGAGAAGTGAAATTGCATAAGATATTAATATTTCTATCTTAAGGTTGTTTATATAATCCAATTGGAAAACAGATTTATTTAGTTTTAGTTGAAAAAGATTTAGGGATGTTTATGCTTTAAATCAAGACAATTTGCCAAAGGGGTACGAAAAAAAACTTTACTCAAAACGTACTCTTTTTAAAGGGTTTATAGAGTTATTATAATGCACCATTTTACTTCTCAAGTAAATGTATCTTGCGTTATGGACGTTGAGATACTACCTCTGGAAAATAAGACCTAAACACTGATTGAGAAATCAAACTACACTGGGACAAAAATCATGTTTTAATCAGAAATTGTATTTGGTTTTCCAGTGAAGATATCTAAACATCCTTAAAACAAGGAAATGTTCTCCGACAAGCTCTTCAAGAGTCAGTACAAGCGCATTATCCTTTAAACTGGACATTAAGTGTTTTTGTTACAACAAACAGCCGCAGTTGGCGTTCGGTTGATAGACAAGCTGTAGCCGTTGACCTGCGAATGGTTTGGGCTTAGCGATGGCCTCAGCAGACGAGGTCTTGCATCTCCTGTCAACCCTTGAATCCCGGATCGGGGGGAAACAGGCTGGGTTGTCTGTTAAGCGGAGCTCGTGACAGGAGGCAGATCTGCTGAGGCGTGGAGTGTGGCAGCCAGGTGTGGAGCTAGATAGGAGCAGAGAAGCGTGACCGATGCTACGATGCAGCTGTCTATTAGGGCCAACCGCTAACATGGAGAGACTGCAGCTCTGTTACAAAACCTAGTGAGCTGCCTCGCTGCCCGTGTAGGCAGCTGCCTTCTAAGTCAGCATCCTAACCACCATTGAACCTGATTTAGTGACTGATTTGAAATGCTCTACATATGCAGGATATCTGTGTAGAAGTTACTAGAGTTAAGAATTTTTTATTGAGTTTTGGTTTCTATTTCATTTTTAATTTGATACTTTGTTATTTTTGTATTTTCTAATTAGTTTTGAGTCAATTTTAACAGTAAAAGACAGAAAAAATGCAATAGTCAAAAATGTGAATTGGTTACAATACATGTCATTTTACGGTTTTTAGTTTTTAGATGTAAAAAGCATGATTTAGCCATATAATTAATGGTAAAAATGTATATTATGTTTACCAAGAGAGTACATGTACACTAAATGTTTGGCAACTACAGTAGCTGGTAATTTACTGTCAATTTTCCAGATTTTATTTTTACAGAGCAGTTTCGGAAAATGTTTTGCATTTGCAAACTTTGTAGTTTCGATAACAGTAACAATACCGTCATGTGCCACATAAACAGTTTTGCTCGAGAAACTCGACTCGCAATTCATTTTAATAGAGTTTGATGCTAGCATGCTGCTAAATTAGCTAAAAAATACTCTAAAAAGCATGAAACTATATAACACAGATATTGGGTAAGATAGTTCGTAATTACACAACTTTTTTTTTTATTGTTTTCAGTATTTATAAAATGTAAGTAATTACATAAAAAAAGTCTCGCCTCATCTCGCATACTGGATTATACTTTTATTTGTATTTTAATGACCAATATTTTTTCCACATAATTTTTCTTTGTAGCTTTCGATAACTATCATCAGCTTTGATGTTAACATGTTGCCGATATAACATTGTACTCTTAAAATCGTAAAAATTATGGCTGTCAATCGATTACAATCTTTAATCGAATTAATTACATGGTGTCCCGATTAATTAATCACGATTAATCGCATATACAAATATTTGCTGAGAAGCCCCTTATATAACAATAATTCAATATATAATGATGAAATAATTATAGAGTTATCTTTAAATATTTAAAAATTATTTTATATATATATATATATATAAATAAAAAATATTCAGATAATTAAAGTGCATTACATTCTTGTAGCAGAAGAGTTCATCATCGATAAGACAATATAAAAAGCATCTTTATAATACAATGTATTGTTTACTACCATATTATTGATCATAAGTCAATCATTGACACACAGTTCACAGCAATCCATTACACAAGTGAATTTGTCAATCAGTTGGAGATTTATTATGAGGGCTTGTTTAAGGATGAACATCTGCGTCAGACATGCTTGTGTTGCGTCTCGGGTGTGTTGCATCATAAACATAAAATGTTTAGGTCACTGTGTCGAGTTAAATATAGTTTAATACTCAATCTTTAAACACATCTTGAGATCTCATAGTTCAGATTCACGCTCCTTCAAGTGTTTTGAACGCAAGAAAGTAACGCATGTTTGTGTTGTTCTACTGAAGTGTTTCTTCACTGTATAAACTGTGTGTTGCTCACACAGCTGAAGTTTCACTTACTGCCCTCTGGAGTAAACAGGTGGTACTGCAAGCATTTCTCAGGAATCTTCCTTATTACGGTCCGGGGGCGATTAATTGCGCTAATTTTTTTAACGTGTTAAATTAATCGCACTGAATTAACGCGTTAAATCGACAGCTCTAATAATAATACATTCACACAAATATAAAATATTTCATTTGTAGTTAAATTGACCTACTTTTTATCAAAAGATTAGCATTATTGAAGTAAATGTATTTATATTCGACAACTCTCTTGGCTCGTACGTTATATTGGATTATGTGTTTTACCGCACTCAATACATACATTTGGATCACTACATGATGGAGTGGTGGTGGCGTAGTGGTCTAACGTGTTTCGTGAAAGATTGTCCGGTGTGCCGTAGAAAATGATCAAATTCCACAAAATAAATAAATGCATGAAAAAAGTTATCATCATTTCAGGGATCCAACCTCCTCACCTTTCAGAGAAATTCTCCGTTTTGAAACCATAATTGGTCACTTTTGTGATTGTGAAGATATTTATGCGTGTAAAGGGTCATCACATGACTCGCGTCAGCGCTGCAAAATACATTGAAGTCTATGAAGTGACGTCACACCAAAGTGTTTGTCGTTTGTGCTTCACCAATAATGTCTTTGAGAGTTACTAAGCAACAAGAAATATTTAAAAACTGTCCAAATTTGTGAAGAGACATTGAAGGTCTCATCATTTCTTTTTATTAAATATTAATTAAATTATCGTTTACGGATATCAGAGACCCCAGATATTGAATTAATAAACGAGTCCTTTTATTTCTTTCTGCTCTCAAAGCAAATGAAAGATTTTCTCTCTCTTCCAAATACATGTTTTCAATGTTTATTGTGAACACCTCCCGCTTTTTTACTTGACAAACTGGTAAAATTGCCCCTCTGTGATGCTTTCTGCAACTCTTGTCATGTGGAGGGCGATGCGGCGCTTGACGTGGGGTTCAGCCTCCAGAACCAAATGAAAACTGACACGAGAAGTCGGCTGTCCGAGACAAAGACGCAAAATCGAATGGCAATCACCTCTGCATCATCAGTCTCCCTTGATGCCTTTGATTACGCACAGGCCAGTTTAAGTCGATGCGGACCAGGAGGAAGGTTTGAGAAGTCCATTAAGTTCTGTTCAGTTTTGAATTGTATTTGTTTTTTGTAATATTACGTTGTTCATATGTCATGTTTTAGTGGCCTCCGCTGTCACATTCATCTGCTTCGTGTCTCTGTTCTCTTCATAAGTAAATAAATGCATAATCTGCTGTATGCTCGTCTTGTAAGTCCATGATTAAAAATGAAAATGTTAATGAAAATAAAAGCTATTAAAATTCTAATTAAAGTATGAAAAATAATATGGCGGGTAATAATAGATTATGACGGGATTTTTCACTAAAGTGGCTTCACATAAGAGGCACTGCGACCATACTTTTACTTTACGAATATGACAATGACAATGACAAAACCATGTCCTCATAGTTTGTTTGGTCGCTACGGCAGGAAAAGTGCAAACGAGTACGGACGCGCCAAGGTCATTGAACACGAGACCGTCATCATGAGGGCTAGACATAACGCAATCGCTGTCAACGTCCATCTGTTCTCTTGTCGAACTCTCATAAAGATGCCAATGTTGCGTTCCCACATCCAAAGCATCCACCTCGGGCCACTCAGTCATTTAGCCGCGCTTTGAGCCAATTAACTCAAAGAAAATTAATTGGCATGACAAAGAAATGTTACATTTATGAGTGCACATATGCAAACACGCATTAGCTGCTGACCAATTCGAAGGCAGGTGTTGCGATTTAATTCATCTAAGGTGGCTTAATTAGGATTGCTCCTCGTTTACCAGAGCAGCTCCTTGGGGTGGGTTTAGAGGGAGGCCTCCAGCATAACTGGCCCGACTCGTTTACCCCAGATGGGGGTTGAATATGCAGTAGCTGCCCTGGGCAAAAGGTCTGCTTTGGATCACTAATTCCATTATGCAAATGCAGACTTTATAAGTCACGTTTGGGTTAGTGAGCAGAAAATTATTAATATGCTGCGTTTCTGCATTATAAACACTGGAAGCACTCTAAGAACGAGTTAGAAAGCAAATCTAACCACCCCCCCACCCCACACCCCCCGCCCGCTACATGGTCAAATTGGATACTGTGCTCCTATGACTGAGTCTACCAAATCAATCATATATTGAAATATTGTGATTCCTTTTCTCACGATTGCATTAACATTTTAGATACATATTTCCTATAGTTTCATTGACAAAACAACATGATTATGCAGGAAGTTGTCGATATATTTTCGACCCATTCTGCCGAGTTATTAAAAAGCACCAGCTCCCATCAGACAACTTCACATCAGTTTAAACGCGTTTACCTTTTCCTGCGGCACGACTGATTGCATCAGTGGGTTTAGAGACACGGGTTCTCGTCCCGTTGAATGTTGGACATTTTGTGCAATTTGGAGATTGCGTTTACGCTTTTAAATGAAATGTTTTACTCCACTGATAGTTAGTTTTAGGGTTGGGAAGAGTTCATGAAGTGTGCATTGTTGTTGACTGTTTAACCTCATTTACAACTAAAAACAACTCATTCGATCCAATCATGATACCGTGATGCAACACAATGCATTGAATTGTACTGAGCACTTTATTAGGAACTCCTGTACACCTACTTACTCATGTGATTATCTAATCAGCTAATTGTGTGGCAGCATTGCAATGCATAAATCATGCATATACAGGTCAGGAGCTTCTGTTAATATTCACACAGTAACTCAGAAAAACGCTCTGAACAATTGTAGTGGGCAGAACTGCATCTCAGAATGTCAAACCTTGAGGCGGATGGGCTACAACAGCAGAAGACCACGTCGGGCACTTTATTAGGACCATAGTGTTCCTGATAAAATGCACAGTTTGTGTATATTGCAATGGATATCATATCGTGAGGTAGTTGGCAATACACAGCAAAACTCGCCAATTTAGACACTGTAAATTTGACTCAAAATTGGAAGGTAAATTGCCTGTAACACTGCGCATAATTGCCATTATTGCCATTTGAACATTGTTTATTCCCACTAACCCATTTAAATAAAAAGAAAAGATAAAAACATTGAAAAAAAAAAAAATTGAAATCAATTCAAAGTTACGCTCAATCCAAAGATGTTTACTTACCTGCTCACTCTGCAAAACGAAACTTTGTTAGGTTAAAACAATTTTAAACCACAAATGTCCAATTTTTAGATCTAATAAAATAAACAGATTATTTTGGACCAGTCCCTTTAGCTTTGATAACATCTCCACGCTGCTTTTCCATTTCAGTGTACTATTAATTTACTATTAATAGGTTTGTGTTTGAGTGAAACGAACTTTTTTGTTTTAGTCTATGAAGTACTGAAAACATTTCTCCCAAATTTCAAAGAAAAATATTGTCATTTAGAGCATTTATTTGCAGAAATGACAACTGGTCAAACAAAGAAGATAGTGTTTTCAGACCTCAGATAATGCAAAGAAAACAAGTTCATATTCATTCATAAACAACACAATACTAATGTTTTTAACTTAGGAAGAGTTCAGAAATCAATATTTGGTGGAATAATCCTGATTTTCAATCACATCTTTCATGTGTCTTGGCATGATCTCTGCCAGTCTTTCACATCGCTGTTTGGTGACTTTATGCCACTCCTGGTGCAAATATTCAAGCATCCTGGCTTTGTTTGATGTCTTGTGGGCATCCATCTTCCTCTTGAACACATGCCAGAGGTTTTCAATGGGGTTCAGGTCTGGAGATTGGGCTGGCCATGACAGGGTCCTCCATCCACACTTTGATTGACCTGTCTGTGTGGCATGGAGCATTGCCCAATCCTCAGAGTTGGGGAACATTGTCAGAGCAGAAGGAAGCAAGTGTTATTCCAGGTTAACCTTGTACGTGGTTTGATTCATGCCTCCTTCACAAAGATGAATCTGCCCAATTCCAGTCTTGCAGATGAACCCCCAAATCATCACCGATCCTTCTAGTCATCTAATGGTGAGACGGAGTCCTGGAGAGTTCTTCTGTGAAATTTGGTGGAGGATCGGCGATGATATGGGGGTGCTTCAGCCAGGCTGGAATCAGGCAGATTCATCTTTGTGAAGGACGCATGAATCAAACCACGTACAAGGTTATCCTGGAATAACACTTGCTTCTGCTCTGACAATGTTCCCCAACTCTGAGGATTGGGCAATGCTCCATGCCACACAGACAGGTCAATCTAGGTGTGGATGGAGGACCCTGTCATGGCCAGCCCAATCTCCAGACCTGAACCCCATTGAAAACCTCTGGCAAGTGATCAAGAGGAAGATGGATGTTCACAAGCCATCAAACAAAGCCGAGATGCTTGAATATTTGCACCAGGAGTGGCATAAAGTCACCCAACAGCGATGTGAAAGACTGGCAGAGATCATGCCAAGACACATGAAAGATGTGATTGAAAATCAGGATTATTCCACCAAATATTGATTTCTGAACTCTTCCTAAGTTAAAAAATAAATCTAAAATGTATATATATATAAATATATATGACACATCACATGCATATTAAAGTGAATGGTGGAAATCTTGAGAATTATGAAAATTCATTGAGCTGTTGGTCGCGCCTTGGACCACACATTTTACATGAATATTCGTGATGAGTACAATTGGCCGTGCAGGTGGACATGAGATCAGAGCTGACAGAGAAAGGCGACAACATGATTACTTCGCATACTAATTAGCATGATAAGCGAGGCCTGCCCCCACAAACCCTGCAAATGTCATAGACGTAGGCAAACATCAACTGAACACCTGTCTTCTCCCAGACACTGACATTTTAATTCACAACATTGAGGAATGAACAAACACACAACACACACATTCAGCAACAGCACTCACAAACATAGAACAGGAATAGACATGGACACACACAAAAACACACACAGAGACACAATTAAGGACAAAGAATGAATGTTAACTGGAAACAGAAGACGACAGCCGGTCTCCGTTGGAAAGAAAGAGGTTTAGCAGTCGTCTGGAGTCATTAGTTTGGTGGTTAAATTAGGTTAGTCGTGTTATGGCTGTTTTCATATTAGCGTCTTACCTCGGATAGGAGTACCCTCTGGAAAAAGACACAAATGAGACAAACATCAGTTTAGTTCAAGATTAATATTAGTCCAGGTTATTTAATGCTGTAGAAGGGAGACGCTCGCTAATGTACTGATTATCATTTTGTTTGATGTCTTCATCAATCAAAGTTTAAATAAACGTTAAAGACCTCCCAGTGCTGGTTTTGATAAATGGACTTGAAGCTTTGCATGTCTGGTTGTATCTCTTATCTCTTCTTCTCTACCTGCATGCATATAAATAACGTTTGTGACTTTTAAAGCTTCCTATAATTTCCTGGGTCTTAATCCACTCCCTAGTTTCATACGTTGTGTATAAGTATATCGTGAACACAATTTCGGGAACTAGCAAAAGTTGAAGTTCTCTCAACTTTTGGTCATATGGAGCGTCACTTTTGCAAACCATTGCATTTTTCTTCGACGTCCTTCCGACACAGCATCCCCTTCGAAAATAACGAATTTGTTCTTCTACGAAACGCTGTACTGGATAAAACAAACTGCGTGAGAGAGATTCTGAATTATCCAATTAATGTATTGCATCGTGAATCGTGATTCAATCTCAGTATTGTATATCGTATTCTGAGGTACTCTGCGATTTCCAGCCTTAAACCAAACTCAAACTCGACAAATTAAGACACTTACAATTTTACACTATACTGGAATTGAAATTGCTCAAAAACATGACATGGTTTCCATAGTTGTGAATAAGTATATTTTCAACGTGGTTTTGGGTGCTAGTAAGGGTGTTCAACCAATAAACGTTGCTACACTGATGACTCAAATGACGATTGCCAAGTTATGCATTAAAATGCAGCTGGTATTTATCATCAACATTGCTGGATAACACATCATTGCGCATCTTCATTGTAGATGTTAAAATATACAATGCTAGCGTGAAAGTACAAACGTAAATGAACATACTAACAAAATGGGGTGTATTGCTAATCATCTTCTAAAACTTTCTACGATCTCAGATTGCACATTTGAAATGTACATTTGTGTTCATTCTCTGACAACTAGAGACCTAAAGACAAGCCGATATTTCCGTAAGTGAACACAGTTTGAAATCAAGCGCGAATACATTGAATTGGATTTCCGAAATTCGTAATGGTCGACGAACAGCTCCGTCAGTGTACATTGGCGTAGTATTTCCATTAAGGAACATCGAAGGACAGGTTTTTCCTCTATGTCCTTGCAATACAATATCCCCAATGTAAACTCTAGTGTGCATTTGCCGTTAGTTCAACAGCTAGTCAACGTTTGTATCCATTAGGCGCAAATCACATGACTTCAGTTGCGCTCGTTCTACATGCCAGCCTGTTTGTGCATTTTATCGTCTCTAAATATTAAAGAAAATCAATGTGACATCCGAAATTACCCTGACTAAGCCCTATATGTGCATCTGATCTGCACTTAAATGCGATTATAAGAGTGGCGGTATCCAACTTTGCCAAAACTCGGGTGTAGGTGATATTCTGACCTAACATGGCTGTCTGAATGGTTTTGAACAATGAAGACACTGTACTTCCTGTAGCTGTAATACAATAGAAGTCTGTCGGTGTGGCTTGCTTATAAATTGGGTCAATGTGTGCCAATTTCGGGAGGCCAACATAACAAAAGTCTAAGGTTAAAGTGTCTCCAAACATCAAATCTGTTAACCGAGTTTGCAAGCTTCAGTTGTGCTATTTTCATGTGCTGATGAAATTCGGTTAATGCTATTAAGCTGAATACCCTCACTGACTCGGTCCAACACAGAAAAACAGTGAGCTCCTTTGTCCACCAGCAACTGGAAGGTCATCATTGTCATGTGATGGATATTTTGCCTGCTTCTCGATTGGATGCCCCTCATATTAAAGGGACAGTTCACCCCAAAATACTGTCATTATTGACTCAACCCTTATGCAGTATAGTTTGATTGGGGATGGGGGGGCTCCCCTAACAGCAATATACAATACAAATGCACAAATCTAAGAGATGTGTACTAAATTATTCAATTTACAACCGAACGCATATGTGCTTTGAAGCTGATAGCCAGGTCTTTGACAAGCAGGCAAAATATTCATAATTTAAACGTTGTTTATGTATATTTTATGAAGTTCTGAAATCAGAAGGGCAGAGGGATTGTCAGTTTATAGTTAGTATTATTAGGGACGTTGAGGCAGCAGAATTAGGTAGTTTTAGATGTTCCCGCTAGAGATAAGGTTAGGAATAAACTGGTTAGGTGAGGTTAGAGTCAGGTTAGAGGTTTTGAGATTGTGACGGGGTAAACAAAGCATTTATTAGCTACAATAGGAAGAACTTGGGTGTTTTGGAAGAAAAGGGCAAACATAAATACACTACAGTACTCCTTTAAGTAAAACAAAGATGGGAAAAACAAAAGAGACGTCAAGAGTCAGCAAACTCTTATTGGCTCGATTCCACTGTGACCGTTCGGGCTGTCATTTACTCTGAGAAACTTTCAGATTTGTTCAGTTTATGGGGGAGGAATGGGGAGGCAGTGGACAATCTGGCCTCAGTCTTCCTCCATCTGTACGACTAAAACGGAGTTTGGGCATGCCGCCATGCGTTTCGGCCAGAGTGACCTTCAAACCGCCTCAGCAGGGACACAGATGCCGATTCTCCTCAAAGACAAACGAATCATAATATCTGTCAATCTTACATTGCTATGAAGTGTTTAAGGAATATAATGAGTACTAAAAGATGTGCCTCTGTTCTCAGTACAGAATGAAAGAAACAATGAGGGATGAATGTGTCAGTAAATGCACTGCTAAAAATCTGTATTTTTGTCTCGTTTTCAAGGAAGAATATCTAAACAAAATTAAGTGAAGATTATGAATAAAACAAGATATTAAAAACAACTATTAGCCAATGTGGTAAGAAAAATAAACTTGTTTTCCATTATTCATTTTTAATTAAGCTTTTTTTTTTAAAAATCCATTGGCCAAAAGTACTTTTGTTTTTCCCTTGTTTAAATATAAACGTTGCATCTTTTTTGTAAACACAAGATTTAATATTTAAAGTAATTTTGCTTCTCAAGTACAATATGAAGTCTTGTTTTTAGAAACATTTTGCAAAGTGTGTGATTAAACAAGAGGGGAAAAAAGAAATGGTGATAAAAGAAAACAAAAAGCTTAATTACCTTAAAAAAGGAAAAGTGGTTTATTTCTCTAACCACATTGGCAAATAGTTCATTTAATATCTTGTTTTAAGCATAAACCTCACAAAATTTTGTTTATATATTTATACTGAAAACAAGACATAATTAATTAGTACATTGCAAAAATAAATTTCTTAATCAGTATTTTTGTCGTTTTCATTTTTCAACACTATCGGCACTTTTCCACTGCACGTTATGGTTCGACTCGCCTCAACTTGCCTCAGATGTTGATGGTGATTTTACACAAGTGTAACAGTTAAATTGTCCTGGTTGTTTTAGAAGCTTCCAGTAGCTGCTCAACTAAATAAAGTGAAGCTTTCAAGCAGAGTAACAAAACGTACCATCCTCCATAGTGGATCAACGCCAGTCCAGCGCAATCTCCCTCCCATTGCTCGCCGGTTTAGATGGCGTCCATTTGGTCGAACCACTTCCACTTTTCCTTGATGGTTCTGTCGTCACTTAAGTTATTGTAACTGTTCCCTGCACTGTTGGTTGGTCCGGAGGTAGCCGTGTGCGACAACAGCTGAGACACTTCCTGAGAGACTTTATCATTTCGCTCATCGCTAACGAGTGGACCGTCTGCACCTCGTTTATTGACCACGGCTGGTTTTGCGCACAGCCATTTCTTTTTACAATTCGAAAGTCACATGAAGAAATGATACTGCTATCGCTGTTGCTAACTCGACCGAGGTGGTACTAAAACAAGTATCAGGTACCAGGTCATATCCACATGGGAAAACCCCCAAAAAAGCGTGGAGAGTCAAGTTGAGTTCAGTTGTACCGTGCAGTGGAAAAGCCCCATATTGTAACCCCCCATATTCTTCATTATGACTTGTTTTTCAAATTGATTCATAGAACATTAAAAATCACATCATTTGGCATAAACAAGCCCAAAACACACTGGGGACGCTTATATTGAAACAAATAAATGAAAAAACTATCTGCAACTATCGACGGATTTTTGCCAATAAACGATTGTTCCAAAAAGCAACTTTTGGTCAAACCATCTCAGAATGGACTACATTTGCAATCATGCATATTCCTGGCTTGAAAGTTAAACATTTGTTCCATCATATGTGATGATGTTTCTTTAAAACGCTTCAAGCGGAGTGAACAGCCCCTTCAATGCGGACAGATTGAAGAGACAGGATGAAGAGGGCTTATTTGGTGATGTTTACTTTAGGGGGGCCACCGCTTCTGCTAAAGTGCTGCTGTCTTTTGCAGTTGAACCTGTAGGGATTTATGCTGATGAGAAAAAGGCCTGCAGCAATCCACAGCATCCCCAGCCAAGACTCCTGCTTCCCTGTATTTAATCTTTATTCCAAAGAGAAAGAGATCTTTTGAGTTTCAAAGCTTGGGAAGAAGTTGCTCCTCTCGTTCTCCCTGTCTTCCTAAAACTAATAGGTTCACCCAAAAATGTAAATTCTGTCATTGATTACCTACCTCCGTGTTGTTCCAAACCCATTTGACTTACTTTATTCTGCGGAAAAGACAAGGAAACGTTTTTCATGTCTTTTTGCGATACAGTTAAAGTAAAGTAGAAAAAAAAACATCATGAAACCACAGTAAAAGCAGCCGATACGACTCATGCGATGTTTTCCAAGTCTTCTGAAGGCATGCGATCACTTTGTATGATGAACAGACTGAAATTTGTTGATATTAAATGTAAATAATTTAACAACTCCTATGGACTACATCAAGAACAGAAAACCTCATTGGTTCCTACATTATGACATTTGGTCACGTGACGCGCCAGAACCAATGAGGTTTGACGTTATTGAAGCAGTTGGCATAATTAATTTTGGAACTAGATATGAGAGTGGCAGGGCTGGACTAGGAAGGGAAATGGGAACTTGCCCAAAACTTGTTGAGCGGGGGTGTTTTCTGCATAGCGCGGACTCATTTTAGCTTATCACGGCCCATTCAGCACGTTTCGTTCTCCCAATGGCCAGTCCGCCCCTGATCGGCCCCAAAGTGCGTCGGCCCACCGGTAAATCTGGTATGCCAGATTACCAGTCCAGCCCTGGAGAGTGGACACACAAAGTGACCATGTGCCTTCTAAAGATCTGAAATATGACGCATGAGCCTCAATCGACTAGTTTTATAACACGATTTGGTCCTTTTTTTTAGCTTTAAAATGAGTCACTGTCAACTGCCATTATACTGAAATCAGCAATCGTGACATTCTTCAAAATATCTATTTTTTGTGTTCTGCAGAAAAAAGAAAATCAATTGGGTTTGAAATGAGATGAGGGTAAACATTTTTGAGTGAACTATAACTTGAAGATTAGCAAGATTTCACATTAGTGTGTTTTTTTTTCTTCAAAAATCATATTCTTAAGGAGTATTTGGTCTTGTTTTCCCAGTAAAAATATGTATTCTTTCTAAAAACAAGATATATTTACTTGAGTACCAAAATGGCATTAGATAATTTTGTCTCGT
This sequence comes from Moxostoma hubbsi, assembly GCA_032164185.1. Taxonomy (NCBI): domain Eukaryota; kingdom Metazoa; phylum Chordata; class Actinopteri; order Cypriniformes; family Catostomidae; genus Moxostoma; species Moxostoma hubbsi. The sequence goes on from JAVLUX010000163.1 coordinate 14,074,451, forward strand.
CTTCAGAGAAATCTAACAACATTTTGTCACATTTATGTTTAAATCAAGAAAAAACGATTTGCCAATGGGGTAAGATATAAAACTTGATTCTAAGGGTAAACAAGGTTATTTTTCTTAGCCCATTGGCAAATAGTTGTCTCTAGTTATAAGCATAACTCGCACCAAATTTTGTTGGATTACTCTGAAAACAAGACTTAATATCTTATGCCATTCTGCCACTCAAAGTCATTTTTTTTCCTCGTTTAAGAGTGTTTTTACAGGAAAATAAGGCAAAAGTACACATCTTTTTCAGTGTAGTTACGGTTACAGCCATTATCTTGTCAAAGTCTACTTTTTGATGAATGGATATTGTCCTGATGTTGGTACAGTTACTCCATGAAATTACTAAAGGGAATACCATGGGAGAAGCACACTGCAGGAGAGATAAATGGACGGGTTACTGCTGTGGTTTGCACTTCTTCTGTAGGCAGTCTAAAGCTTCTGATTGGCTTTCAGCGAGCTCCGACCGTGGGAGGAATAGGCCCCAAGTTGCCCATTTAATTGATAGATCTGAAGTTTTGGAACAGAGGGTTGGAGTTGATACCATGTTGAATTGTTCAACAGCAGCCTTACTGTAAAAGCACTGCAGTGCTTGGCATTGGTACTTCTGTCAAGAAGTGCAACTCAAGCAATTCAGACACAAATTTTGCCTGTTGGATGATAAAAAAAATCCTATGTACCTTACATTGAAGGAGAAGCCAAACCATATATTTAGGAACCAGAATGTCATAGATACTTGAGACTTAAGTTTCGTTCTGTCTCACGCACGTGGTCGAGCGCTCTAGTCTTTCAAAGTCTACTCTTTTGACCAATCCCATACGGATGTGTTCGCCACATGCACGCTACAAGTGTTTTATGATAAACTTTTAGGAAAACCGAAGTATACTTTGGCTTTTAAGAGTGGGCGTTTTGTCTTTAGCCAGTAAGCAACCTCCTAACTACCACCTACAGTAGCAACAACTTTACAACCCTAGTATCGTGGTTGCGAGTTTGCATGGGCAATTGGGCAAGCACCACTTGCATTTCCTTCAAAACAATGTAAAGAACAGTTCAGGTCAGACTATAACCACTTGGGGTCTCTGACTGGCTCCAGCAGTTTTCAGGCATCGAGGCCGGTTCTGTCCAGAAGATAAATATGTCATTGTGATTCTTCACGGGTTGAGCTACGAGTTGACAGAGCCCTTGCTGGCAAATGAATCGAGGGTGTGCCTAGAAGTCAAGAGAGAACTGCTTGGCTGGAACTTCTGAATGTATACTCTGCTATGCTTCTGTTTTGAATCCATCTGAATATTTGTGGCCATCAAAAGCTGAAGCAAAGCCAGAGAACAAAATCTCTTGAGAGCTAAAGAGCTGCCTAAGAATGTAGAATACTTGTGGGGGGGGGGGTCTTTTCACAAGTAAACCCAAAAGAGCACACATCAAAATGACCTCATACAGCAAAAATAATTGTCAAAATCAGTATTTATTCCAGCAAAAAATATCCTTACCCTCCTGCAACCCGAGCGTGACTGCTGTTTGCATTTTCCATTTCCCTTTCAGATTTGTAACTAACAGCATCTAATAAACATGCAAAATGAGCGAGAGCAAATAATTTTCATAAAAATGTATGTTCACATATGTGGACAGCGGGACTAAGTTGTTACATTTTAAATAATACCAAGTTATAGAAAGTCATATTAAAAAAAATTTAATTATCAAATGGTTTATGATGTTTCCAGGAGTGTTGGTTATTCATGTTTTTGAGACGTTATAGACATTACATCAGAAATTTGCATAATTAATGATGGCCAGCATCGTCCAATCACTGCAAACCATATTAAAATAAAATTATCCATTATAAATACTGAATCTATGTACTGTTGATCATTGTCCCATGTGTGTCAAACATGTTGAGTGATCCAAACATCATCTGCAGCCTGAAACTGAACTTTTGACCCAATGTTAGGAGTGAACGCACAACTGCATAGAGAGATATAGGATGCTCCCTTGCTCCCTATTTAGTGCATTATTTAACCTCAAGTGTGCTGTCTGTCTGCACTGGTCTCAGAACGGTTCGATATTTCCATCCTAACTCCATGTAAAGCCTCTTAAAGCAACATTTTCCAGTTTTTTGTTTCTCCATATTACAGTGCACAGTAAATATAGGATTTCTAACGAAAAAAACGTGCTGAAGTACACATTAGTGTACATTGTGTTTATCAGTGTGGCGTTTCGCAACAAATCGCTCGCATTTAAAAAATGGCATGTCGGATAAAACTAGAGACTCTAATCTTTGGACTCTAACAGGTTTCAATGTAAGAACTTAATTAGGTTTCTTACCAGATGTAGTTTTGTCTGTGTTTCTCTCAAAGACAAACTCCGCTGTGGTCAGCGCCATGTTGTTTAGTCCCTTTAATGACAGCCCAGAGTCTTCTGAACGGAGATCAGTCAGTTTTAATGAATTTAAATGATGTGCTGCGCACAACGAAGCCAAAATACAATGTCGCACAAGGTTAAAACAAGAGAATTTTGAGACGGTATTAAAGACTTCTTAAATATATATCTTGAATAAAGTAAATAAAGTCTTATTTTAGAGAGGTATATGCTGAAAACTAGCAGAAAAAAACAACTTGCCAATAGGCTAAGGCACAATAAAGTATTAGTTCACTCAAAAATCTAACTCGTATTTTATGCAATTTTGTTTTAAGGATGTTTAGATATTTTTACTGGAATACAAGACAAAAATACAGATAATGAAAATGATTTTCGCAGTGTATGAAAACTCATCGAAATGTCCATAGAAATATGTGCGCATACTGAAAAACACACAAAGACTCTCTGCGGTGTGTCGTTGTTAAAAGCCGGTCCAGTCTTGAGAAAAACAGGGAAACGTTTCATGTTAGTGGGCTAGGAGAAGAAAAAAGAAATATGGAGGGTACAGACAGGAGTTAAAGGCAAAGGAGAGGGTAGGACATGCATTTTAAAGAGAAGTTAAAATGCCATCTGCTTTGGGGACAGTAGGAAACTGCACTCACTGAGACACTTACCAAAGGCTTCTGAAAAAAGGTATTAAATAGAAAAAGAAGCAGAAAAGGAAGAATAAAACAGCACATTTTAGGGTGTTGCACAGCCTGAAATCAACAGAGTTCAGAGGGGAAGATCCCATTGGAGGGTGACAATTTGATGTTTATAATCAAGTTAAACACATTCGTTAAAGACGATTATGAAAATGTGTTATATGCACATTTGAGGTGACTTTGGAGACTCTCAAAAAAACCTGTCAAGAAGTCACATTTGAGCCCAGTAATATGGCACGATGCAACAATCCTTGACTGTCCTAAAACTAAGCTTAATCTACAGTGTGTTATGCATTGAGGTAAAATGCGATCCGGACATGTTCTTGGAAGATTCGTGAGATTTACTCTGATTAAAGCTAATATATTCTATACAGTAGGTACTGTAGTAAATGCATTATAGCTGAAGGTATTTAATGTGACATTAGTGTTAAATTAATTGCTCTTGCTAAAACAGTTTAATTAAAATCTTTTTAGATGTTTAATTGCAATATATTTAATATTTTATACTCAAAATCAATTATATGTTTTAAAACATGCTACTAAAAAGCAATTCAATAACTCACTAGACGGACTGAATTAAAACAATGATTATAGCTGATTAGTGCATGCTGTAGAGCGTGCATACTGAATTCAGTTCGTCTAATTAGTAATACTTCAATAATATGTTCATTAATGAGGGTCATCCAATGCATGTGAAAGTGGAAATTCGGCCAGCGACCCGTTTCAGTTTAAACAGAGAGACATTACAAAGAAGATGACATGCAAAACAACATTTATGACCCATAAAACCACTCACACAGAGACAAAGACAGACAAAATATACTGAGGTAGGACAGGTAGGACAAACTAAAACGTTTGGCAAGACAGCTTATTTCGAGGTAAGAATTTCTTCTCTTAACTGCAAGCTGATATATATATATATATATATATATATATATATATATATATATATACACACACACACACACACACACACATTTCCAGAAATATCTATCTATCTGCTATACAGTGGCACCAAAAAGTATATGGAGACACAAGCTTAAAAAAAATGTCCGGTTTCAAATAATAAAACTATAGACATTTGTTCAAAATTAAGACAAAATGCATTTCAACACTTTCTGGTTGTCAAACTTGGTGGCAAATCACACCTGTGGTTCCTCTGCTAGAACACCTGTGTGAACTTGAAGGGGAACTGACTTCATACATCCACTAAAAATCACATTAAGACCACCTGGTTTACAAATAATTGCTAAACATTAGTTCTGGGAAAAGCACGCGCTACCATTATTTGTTTGTAGATGCAAATTGGTTTGCCAATTGGCTATCTTACTCAATGACATCCATACATTTTAGGTGTGACTTCAGTGTCCAAAAGTGTCCAAAAACATTTAGGGATGCTGTATCTCTATGTCTATGTAGAGCGGACTAATTTGCTTGCTAAAGTTACTAGCGCAATGCTAGCCTCACAGCTACTGCGCCAATGAATGTTAAAGAGGTTGAATATTTGGGTTTAGCCCAACATGCTACACAATAATCTCACTGAGTTTATTGTCCTCAACTACTGAAGTCAAATGCATTTGGGTATCTACCAAAAGCCAACGGCGCTACAGAGCACAATGACACCCCCTTAGCGAGTCTGGGTTGTCCATTAGCACGGCACAAATCAAAGCACTCAAGTCTAACGTAAGTGAGAGCAGATGTAGCCACTCACCTTGCTGGAAAATGTTACTTTAATTTTGAAAAAGGGGAACAAGTTCAGGTCGAGGGTTGCTAGTCTAGTATCTACCGTCTATGCTATTTTACGTCAACATCTCCAAATCAAATGCAACCCAACAGATATTTCTTTTCTCTGGTGCTTACAATTCACTGACCCACAATGCTGGCCCTTGGGCGACTCGAGCACACGACTTAATGAGATATATAATTAGACTCTCCTTTACTGGGTCTTTCAATAAAGTTTCATTAGCCCCAACCAGACATTAATCATACGCTTGCCACAAAATCTGGAGTAAGCTCCTCTGACACAGTTCATTAGAAGTCATTATTCTTGCATTTCAGCTCTCTTAGCACCTTTAGCATATAATGCTTACACTGTAGATGGGTGGACCGATATTGGCTCCTTTAACAAAAGCTATGAAATAAACAGAAAAATAGAAATGCATTGGTTTGTCTTACCTGATCTTAGATGTTTGATTCGGCCACTACTCGTGCTTGGGTCGATGGGGAGGAAGTCTTTAAACCAGGTGATTTCGGGGTCCGGGTTACCACTGGCGGCGCAAAGCATGGTCGCTGTGCGCGTACGCTCAACCACTTTCAGCTGAGGGCCCATGTCGATGTTGGGGAAGCCCGCAGGAAGTAGGTCCTCTGTAGGGGAGAACATAGAGAAGTTAAAGCTACACTTGGACCTATAGAGACAAGCGGTGGACATTCAGATTGCCAATACCGACACAAGATCCTCACTGAGCAATTTCTGAAACAAACACATTGGTCTTGAATGTCTTGCTGCAAAGCCCAGCATTGTTGGTCACCAAGATATGTAGTGTTTTGGAAGTTGATCTCCAGCATGGGATGCTGGTGTGCCGTTATCCCCAACAGGCTTGGCCCTTGGTGAACTAGTTTTATCATAAAGACAATGTTGGTCAACCTGATTAACCAGCTATGTTTTTCACAGCTAGGCTGGTTCAGAAGCCAGACAAGCACCAAACCACACTAGTCAGCCTGAACCAACATGGAAATTCATGCTGGTCTTAGCTGGTCTTTTCAGCAGTGCGAGCGAGCAGCCAAATATCATCATTGGTTTGGCTATGACCTGTTAGTGTGTCTCTTGAAGGACCCTCAATAAGACTTGCTGAATGATAGTCACAATAAACCTGTAGACCACAATAAGATGGTCTTGATGAGATAGTAAAGACCACACAATGGTCATACTGTTAGTACATAACGTACAGGTTCTACGGATCTAAGACCTCACCAATACAGCAACAAAAGCATTTAATCAGACCAAACAATGGTGTCCTTTATCCCCTTGTTCCTCTGTAGTGGCTTACTACACAGTCAATTCAAGGAGACAAGTGGCACATACAAACACACATTTGTCTGACCAATTAAGCCAGATCTTGCACCAAGATTCTTGTGTGCATGGTGCCTGCAATTGCAGACCAAAAAGGGTCGTGATTGGAGCAAATTGCCTTCACTCTCCCCATTGGTTGAGCCAATGACAGACAAGGAGATAGGAAAAGCTCTCGCTTCTCTGATCTGGCTGAACATTGGCATGACTAATAGCCTGGCAAAGAACTGTGGACACTACACACTGTGCCAATGTATCACAGCACCAACGGGCACCCTGAGTGGGTACAGGTAACATTCTAAGTGTCAAGGTCACATACTTTTAATGTTTGTGAGTCATAAACATGTTCCAAGGTAAAAAAAAACATAACCAAGGAAACCCAACAATGGACATACTCTTGGAATCTGTTGTTTTTAAAAGGTCATGACACTAATACATAGGGATTTATGCCATCATATTGCGCAACGGTTAAAGTCATCAAACACGCAAGAAGAACACCGTCCTCTCAAAAGAAGGTATTTCGTCGTTTTCCGCCTCTACTGTACATGTGGTCCATGGCGAGATTATCCATGACCCATTGACACCAGAAAAGGATTTCTGCAAACTACTCAAATTAAGCTTTAAACGCAAGATTAGTAATCTGATTTGAGCTTAATTAAAAGTAGCACAAGGATCATGGATAAAAACAGACAAGTGGTGGGCAAGAAGAAGCCATTGCAGCAAACAGAGGCCATTGTTTAGAAATGTTAAAGCAATGGAAATTATATTATCTACTGAGGTGCCAACTGTGGGTCAGAACCAGGGAATGAGGTTGAGACCGGAGAGACAATAATAATGGTTAGTAGTTTTGTGATGGCCGATACAACATATAGAAAGCAGGGTGGCCAATGGCTGATATAATGCCAATGTATATATATATATATATATATATATATATATATATATATAAAATGGTAATATATAATGGTAGCAAATAAGATGTGTAAGATCGGCCTGGCCGGTATATTGGTTTATCACTAGTCATGCTAGCATTGCTTACTTACAGCGACAATTACAGTAACCATAGGAATGACCATTTAATGCATTTCTGTATTGTCACGGAGATGTAACAACTGACCTGGAATCATCCACTAAGAGCAAACAAAAGGTCCACAAGCGCTCTTTAGGTAATGGAGAATGACTAGAAATAGAATTTGCCTTGGAGCTAAACTCATAGCTTCTCAATGCTTGAGTTTGTTCAGGGTCAGTGGCTTTAATAAAATACACAGGAAATCATGCAGTAGCACATGCATTTCCATGGCAAGTGCCATTAGCCGTGTCCAGCCTGCAGTTATATTTGCCTTCATACTAAAAAGACCCAGAACGCTTAAAGCATTCCCCAAAAATCAGTTTACTTAATTCTCTAGCCATTGTCTTCGTCTCCAAACTTGCTTTATTTTATATTGTTACAACCAAGGAGGTCTAAAATACCTAGAAAAAGGTATTGGCTGGTGAATGCAGCCTCAAAAGTTTGCAATCACATGAGCTGTAAATGCCATGTGACTAAAGGCCAACATAGCCTATACATTGGTTCTCCGCATGCCGCCATGTATCGCGCAACGTGCATCTGACACAAATTTGGTCTTCGCCACAGTATGCGCCTATTGTGTGCACACCTTAGCTTTTACCTAGACATCTGGACCGTCTGTGGGGATATCTGTGCACACACCTAGAAAACTACATGAAAAGGGGGCACTATAAATACACCTCTATACTATAATTAAATATTTACCATATATATGTATCGGATATATCAGAATATAGCTAATTTTGAATTGCCGTCAATGAAGAAAGATGTGTTTGGGTCGAGCTAGCATAGTTCCAACATCTATCAGCAGGGGCTAACGTGGCTATGCTAACAAGCCAAACCTTGATCCCTTGGTCACAACCAGTCGATTTACAATTAGTCGTGAGGCCTTGTGCACGTGTGCCTGGCAAACTCTAGCACTAGCCTTGTGTTAGCATAGACTGCTAATGCGCTGTGGCGCCTCCCAGTACCTCAAATAACAGCCTTAATTGGAAGGGCTTTCAAATGGATGGCCATCAGACAAAAACGCAGCTTTCTACGCTCAGTGACTGAATTAGCCTCTGTTGAAAGCCTCCTCGCCACAATGTGCAATTCAGGTGCTTGGTGCTAGCCGAGGTCCTTTCTTTTGTTTCCTTTCAAAGGGCCAATTCCGCCTGGCCGATAATTCCTTAAAATATGAACCGGAATGTAATTACAAGCCTACACTCGCGGTGCGTTTATATCCAGGCAGCTCTAACGGCAATCCCTAGTCTGGCTGAGAGGCTGTTAAGCCGTGATGATAATGGCGCTGTTATGATAATCAGCACAGCTGTGTGCACTGACCACTTTAGCCAACAGCTGCAAATTCACAGATACAGCAGGGCATTGAAGTTGCCTTGTACTACCCCAGCCCACCCCAAATGCTCAAGCCGTCCTCTTTGACATGGGCTTTTACGCCCACTGTTATTATGTGTAATTGCCTTTAATTGTAGCCTGTGATTTAATGCCATTTTGCAAGTGACAGGTGCAAAGCCTCTTAACCTGAGCGGTCAGTTTAGTGGAAGAGGATTTGCAGTCGTGTGTCCATGGTAATAAGCAAATTAATTTGGACTGATTTATGATTATCTCTGAAAATGACAGTCATCCAAGCAGCTGTAATGTTTCACTTTATAACAGATTAAAAGCAAAAACACCCGTTGCAGTTTGCACATCAAAACAAGCGGGTAATATTGTCCACAGCCACAAAAATGAAGGGCCAGATTCACAAAACATTCTTAAAAAATAAGTTAATATTTTGTATGCCTAAAAAGACTTCTTATAAATGTTCTTATCTTTTACGTTTATAGCTAGATACCTTATGAACTTCTTATAATTCATCCTAAGAACTTTACATTTTTTCTATTTATGATTTTAATTTGTCCAACCCCAGTTTCTTTAATCAATAACTAAGTTTAAATGGACACCAGAAACTGGATTATAAAGTAGCATGTCCATATACATGTGGCTTGATGAAAAAAGCAGCTTTCTTCACCGCAACGTATTTTCCCCGCGGTGCTTCTGTAAATAACTAACATGGTATCCGAGGACGACTTCACTATTTTATTCACCGTTGCTTCGCTTTATTTCCAGATATTCCCGAGTTGATGCCGTGTTAGCTTCCTTAACTTTCCATTGTGATATGCAGTGGAACTGTGCTGCAATAGCGGGTTTTCCTCTTACATAAAAATCTGGGATTCCCCCAGTGTACAAACTCGTATATAAGAATGTGAGGGATTGTCGATATTTTACACTGGTGTGTATAAATGGTTATAGTTTATAGTGTATGTGCTTTCCCCACTGTAGTCCCAGAAATGTTGAATTATTCCTGCTGTGTTTGGCTCCATCCTATGATGTTTCTCGTCCGGTCTGTTCCATGCACATGCACACGCCTCAAAAACCTGTTAACACCGTCTGTGTTTACATGGCCACATTAAGTGCGTTACACCGCTTTGTCTTAATATATTAAATGGTGTAAGAAAATCAGCGTTATCGTTTACATGACATTTCAGAATGCCGCTTTCTTACAAAAACCCTGGAATAAACAGTTTTCTTAAGTTCATGTAAACACAAATGCCTTTATCTTGTTTTCCTGTACAAATATCTACACATATAAATTTATGCACAGCTCAAGTGTATGAAATTATTAGTGCTGTCATTCGATTCAAATTTGTGATTTATGGAGTGGTGGTGGCGTAGTGAGCTGAACAACATAACATGTAATCAGAAGGTTGCTGGTTTGATCCCTCTAATAAGTGCACTGTAAGTCACTTTGGATAAAAGTGTCTGTCAAATGCATGCACATACATGTACACATACATATACACATATATACATACACATATACATATATATACACACACACACACATATATATATATATATATATATATATATATATATACATATACATATACACACATATATATATACATATATATATACAAACATATATACATATGTACATACATATATATATATACATACACACATATATATATATATATATATATATATATATATATATATATATATATATATATATATATATATATATATATATACACACACACACACACACACACACACACACACACACACACACACACACACACACACACACACACCTTTTCCTGTCAAAATTTATTTTTCTGTCTTAGGAACGAAAACAAAACAATATTTAACAATATAATTCTTTATTAACATTTTCCAAACAAAGCCTTCAACAGTATTAAGATAGAAATGCACTACAATATCACCAATTCAAGTAACATTAAACGATTCAACGCTATTGAAGATTCGTGGACGCCCTGACGTAGTTGAAATAGGCGACAATGTTCGTTCAAATGCTTGTTTTTGTGAACTACATTTAAAGGGGCCACAAAATATCCAGACATGTCGACCGGTATCTTTTGCAGACCTATCACAAGTAGCGTATATCCTCATGAAATCGATCGATGGCAGAACGTAATTAAAATGATGGTTGTTTGTTAGCAAAATAAACAAAATAAAATACATTAATAATAATAACTGTGGTCCTGGTTGTTTAGTGCAATGGGTTAAATCAGTGTTTTATTACGGGAAAAGCCGCCACGGCAATAATGAGTTTCTACTCCATTTTGTCTTCGGGACTAATGTTTGGTGGGAACCAAAGTTTACACTGTTGTGCTCTTTAGACTTCTCTAGAGCAGAGCACTTCTATATTCCTAAAGGTTGCCGCCGATCCGCATTAAAGCACATTACCATTATGTTGCCCACACTTGAACATTCCTCTGACGGCCACAATGCCCAAAACGCGCCGGACACGGATACGCCGCCGAGAGGCGCTGACTGCCATAGAAAACGAATGGCCTGAAGCACCATAAGTGGGAGTTTGACTAATTGAAAGAACTAGCATCTCCATTGGTTGCATATTCATTGCTATGGGCATTACATCTCTTAAACTCTCATCCTCCACAATATTTACTATATTAATATTTATTATATACAATATTTTTTTTTTTTAAATCAACAAAAGAACAAATTTCATGATTATACGAGGAAATTATTTAAAGGCATACTTTTTGAAAACTGCATCTTAGCAAACATAGAAGTCTCCAGGGCGGAATCAAATTCCATGAATGTATCCTCAACTGCATTGGCCATTTTATTATTTTCACTTACTGAAATGATTTAATTTAATCAGTTCCATAATCAGGTTAACTGAATACCTCAGCCACAGCCAGCGATGGCTTTAGAAGCACGTTAATATTCCAGAAAAATCTAGGAGGGCTGGGGAGGAGTGGGCAGAAGAGGAAAAGAGAGAGAGAGAGAGAGAGAGAGAGAGAGAGAGATGAGAAGAGCGAGAGAGAGAGATGAGAAGAACGAGAGAGAGATGAGTAGAGAGAGAGAAAGAGAGAGAGAGAGAGAGAGTGAGTGAGTGAGAGAGAGAGATGAGAAGAGCGAGAGAGAGAGAGAGAGAGAGAGAGAGAGAGAGTGAGTGAGAGAGAGAGGTTTCTTTCAGACCGAGAATTAAAGGGATACCACACAGTTTTAGAACGAGGGTGAGTAAATTATACATTTTTCATTTTTGGGAGCACTATCCCTTTAAGATAACTAATCTGCAGCACCAGCTGTTTGAATTGTGCTCCAAAAAACTTATCAATTAACCTAATGAGAAAGGGGGAGTAAATAATGACCGAATTTTCAATTTTGGGAGAACTACAAAATTGCTCTTTGCTTCTCTCAAACCATCAAAAAGATTGTGCTTCTGTTTTCTACAAGCACACCAAAGACAGATGCCCTGTAACATACCGGCACCCCTATTGAGCTTTGATAAAGCTACTATCACACGATGCACACCGGCTCGGTTGGGCGCTGTACAATTAGGCAATGGCGTGCAGCGATGTTTGTGCTTGAAATGTCTCAACTGATGACCGCGAGCAGCTGTTCATGTCACGTTCTTGTCTGGCTGACTTATCTGTACCTGAGGAGGTGGAGTTTAGGAATGGGAGGGGCACAGTGATTAAACCAGAAAGCCTTTTGTTGAGTCAAGCAAAGATCAGTGCTGTCTGCAACACCTCTGTCATGACCACTCACGCACTGGCTGCTGACGGGCAACAGTTGACGGGCAGAGAGACTCCTACATTGTGACAGAGATGGATGTGTTTAATAGCAGTGACAACCTGCGCGTTAAGTGGCTCGCCATCAGAGACACTGTCAATGTGTTTATGGCAACCGTACAAGCTCGGGGCCAAACTCTGTGACCGAGCAGCACTTGTGAAGGTCACGTCGCCTTAGTGTAAGTCATACAGTTCACTTCTCAGCACAAAGATACAAGAACACTGAACGTTAAAGGGAAACTTCACGTGTTTGTAGACATTTATACGGTTACACTTTTTTAAATCATTGAATTTTGTTTTTAATAAACTTTAAAAATGTAATGTAGTGTATCCATCATGTAAAAGGTATTTAAGTGTTCTCCTTGTATCTTGAATAAATGTTCAACACATCATCAATCATTTCAAAAAAGTTTTCAAACCTATTTTGCAAGGTTACAAGGTTTTTTTTGTGCCTTTTTATAAAAAATAACAAATATCTGTTCTTTATTTAATTTTTTACTTTACACAGTCAAGAGGATCTAAAGACTATTTGGATACACCATATTACTTTGATTGTATGTATGTTTGTGTGTATATATATATATATATATATATATATATATATATATATATATATATATATATGTGTGTGTGTGTGTGTGTGTGTGTGTGTGTGTGTGTGTATATATGTGTGTGTATATATGTATATATGTGTATGTATATATATGTGTGTGTATATATGTGTATGTATATATATGTGTGTATATATGTATATATGTGTATGTATATATATGTGTGTGTATATATGTGTATGTATATATGTGTGTGTATATATATGTATATATGTGTGTGTATATATATGTATATATGTGTGTGTATATATATGTGTATGTATATATGTGTGAGTATATATGTGTGAGTATATATGTGTGAGTATATATGTATATATATATGTATATATGTGTATGTATATATGTATATATGTGTATGTATATATGTGTGAGTATATATGTGTATGTATATATGTATATATATGTGTATGTATATGTATATATGTGTATGTATATATATGTGTATGTATATATGTATATATGTGTGAGTATATATGTGTATGTATTTATATGTTTATATGTGTATGTATATATGTATATATGTGTGTGTATATATATGTATATATGTGTATGTATATATGTATATATGTGTGTGTATATATATGTATATATGTGTATGTATATATGTATATGTATATATGTATATATGTGTGTGTATATATGTATATATGTGTATGTATATATGTATATATGTATATATGTGTATGTATATATGTATATATGTATATGTATATATGTATATATGTGGGAGTATATATATATGTATATATGTGTATATGTATATATGTGTGTGTATATATATGTGTGTGTATATATATGTATATATGTGTATGTATATGTATATATGTGGGAGTATATATGTGTATGTATATATGTGTGTGTATATATGTATATATGTGTATGTATATATGTGTGAGTATATATGTGTATGTATATATGTGTGTGTATATATATGTATATGTGTATGTATATATGTGGGAGTATATATGTGTATGTATATATGTGTATGTATATATGTGTGTGTATATATATGTATATGTGTATGTATATATGTGTATGTATATATATGTGTGTATATATGTATATATGTGTATGTATATATGTGTGTGTATATATGTGTGTATATATATGTGTATGTATATATGTGTATGTATATATGTGTGTGTATATATATGTATGTGTATGTATATATGTGTATGTATATATGTGTGTGTATATATGTGTGTGTATATATGTATATATGTGTATGTATATATGTGTGTGTATATATGTGTGTATATATATGTGTATGTATATATGTGTGTGTATATATGTGTGTGTATATATGTGTGTGTATATATGTGTGTGTGTGTATATATGTGTGTGTATATATGTGTATGCATATATGTGTGTGTATATATGTGTGTGTGTGTATATATGTGTGTGTATATATGTGTGTGTGTGTATATATGTGTGTGTATATATGTGTGTGTGTGTATATATGTGTGTGTATATATGTGTGTGTATATATGTGTATGCATATATGTGTATGCATATATGTGTATGCATATATGTGTATGCATATATGTGTGTGTATATATGTGTGTGTATATATATGTGTGTATATATGTATATATGTGTGTGTATATATGTGTATATGTGTATGTATATATGTGTATATGTGTGTGTATATATGTGTGTGTATATATGTGTGTGTATATATGTGTGTGTATATATGTGTGTGTATATATGTGTGTGTATATATGTGTGTGTATATATGTGTATGTATATATGTGTATATGTGTGTGTATATATGTGTGTGTATATATGTGTGTGTATATATGTATATATGTGTGTGTATATATGTGTGTGTATATATGTGTGTGTATATATGTGTATGTATATATGTATATATGTGTATGTATATATGTGTGTGTATATATGTGTGTGTATATATGTATATATGTGTATGTATATATGTGTGTGTATATATATGTATATGTTAGGGCTGCACGTTTTCAAGTTTTTCATTAACTGTTAACCGAGGCCCTTAACGGTTAATACTCGGTTAACCATAGTGTGCGCCAGGGATGAAATTAACTTTTTTGTCCACCGGCCACTGTGGATTTCAAAATCTACCAGCCACTCAATGTTTTTAACAGCCACTTTCTTGTTTTTAACCGACAATGTGTAACTGCATGTGACAATTAATACTACAAGATCTACAATACTTAAGCCGTTTATTTAATCTCAAGTCTCAATGAAATACTGGCATTTTCTCTTTCTCTCTTATAGCCTACACACACAATCCATGAACTGATATTCATTTCAGTTCGCATACGAGGAAAACACAACGTTACGGACGTGAGCGCTCTGAAAGCGGCACTGAAAGATGCTTTAAAACTTCCACAGAGACATCAAACAGAAAGCACAAAACCTTTCTTTAAAGTGAATTTCGTTTTGTATTAATTGTGTCTTAATTTTAATCAATGTTTCATCAACCAATTGCCTGGATTTAATAAATAAGAATTAAATATAGCAGACGATATAATCGCGGAGGCGCCGGCGCGTGAACTGGAGCTCGTCTCATAAATGAACCGAAACTCAGTGTATAAGGTCGCCTTGCCTCACAAATAATTCAAAACTAAAGAAAACAGACACAGACTGCTCTCTGCTTATGTAATCCGTAAGAAATGTGCATTTCTCTCTGGTGCGTTACTGCGAAGACCGCGAGTCAGCATCGTCAACTTCATCTTTGCAAATGACACGGACAAAGAAAAGACTTGTTTATTAATAAATAATTAAAATATCTCCTTGCTATATTTTACATATTCATAATCATTACTTTTGCCGGTTCTTTGTGACAGATTTTAGGAGCTTTATTGGCAGCGCCACGCCGCCACCCTTACATGAGCGCGTCACCGCACCCACCAGAATAGCCCTGTTTTTTTGTTAAGGATTTGTTTACTGTGTGTGTGATTCATTTAATGGAAAGCACATTCACTGAGTTGTCTTGCTAATCAGTGTCTCCTCGTTTATTCAGTCTCTGGTGGTGCAAAAATGTATTACAACTAAATTCAATGCACGCCATTGACGCCACTTAACCGAGCAAAATGTTTCACTCGGTTACGCAATTTTTAACGGTTAATCGGTTAATCATGGACACCCCTAGTATATGTGTATGTATATATGTGTATGTATATATATGTGTGTGTATATATATGTATATATGTGTATGTATATATGTATATATGTGTGAGTATATATGTGTATGTATATATGTGTGTGTATATGTGTGTGTGTGTGTGTACGTATGTATATATATATATATATATATATATATATATATATATATATATGTATATATGTGTATGTATATATGTATATATATGTGTGTGTATATATGTGTATGTATATATGTATATATATGTGTGTGTATATATGTGTATGTATATATGTATATATATGTGTGTGTATATATGTGTATGTATATATGTATATATATGTGTGTGTATATATGTGTATGTATATATGTATATATGTGTATGTATATATGTATATATGTGTGAGTATATATGTGTATGTATATATGTATATATATGTGTGTGTATATATGTGTATGTATATATGTATATATATGTGTGTGTATATATGTGTATGTATATATGTATATATGTGTATGTATATATGTATATATGTGTGAGTATATATGTGTATGTATATATGTATATATGTGTATGTATATATGTATATATATGTGTGTGTATATATGTGTATGTATATATGTATATATATGTGTGTGTATATATGTGTATGTATATATGTATATATGTGTATGTATATATGTATATATGTGTGAGTATATATGTGTATGTATATATGTATATATGTGTATGTATATATGTATATATATATGTGTGTGTATATATGTGTATGTATATATGTATATATATGTGTGTGTATATATGTGTATGTATATATGTATATATGTGTATGTATATATGTATATATGTGTGAGTATATATGTGTATGTATATATGTATATATATGTGTGTGTATATATGTGTATGTATATATGTATATATATGTGTGTGTATATATGTGTATGTATATATGTATATATGTGTATGTATATATGTATATATGTGTGAGTATATATGTGTATGTATATATGTATATATGTGTATGTATATATGTATATATATGTGTGTGTATATATGTGTATGTATATATGTATATATATGTGTGTGTATATATGTGTATGTATATATGTATATATGTGTATGTATATATGTATATATGTGTGAGTATATATGTGTATGTATATATGTATATATGTGTATGTATATATGTATATATATATGTGTGTGTATATATGTGTATGTATATATGTATATATGTGTGAGTATATATGTGTATGTATATATGTATATATGTGTATGTATATATGTATATATATGTGTGTGTATATATGTGTATGTATATATGTATATATGTGTGAGTATATATGTGTATGTATATATGTGTGTGTATATAAATGTATATATGTGTGTATATTAATGAATGTATATATGTATGTATATATGTGTGTATGTGTATATAAATAAACGTATATATGTATGTATATATATGTATATATGTGTATATACATTTATATACATATATATGTGTGTGTATATTAATGAATGTATATATATGTATATATGTGTGTATGTGTATATAAATAAACGTATATATGTATGTATATATATGTATATATGTGTGTATATAAATAAATGTATATATGTATGTATGTGCGTATATATCATTTAATAGATCTGGCACAAAAAAAAGTCACGTCATTGATGCAGTCAGCATTCATTTCCATTGCATGAAAAAAAGATGTTATGAAAGTGAATGGTGACAGAGGCTAACATTCTGACTAAAATCTCTTTTTGTGTTCCACAGAAGAAACATAGTTTGATTAAATGAAAACTGGATCATGCCAGAGCCAAACGAGGTTCAAGGCTTCGACGTGCGCAACTTAACAAACACGGCTGCCTGGACTCCTAAATTACATATGATTTACAGTTCCCGCCAAGGCCTTCTATTCCACATTCCCAGGCTGGCGTCCGGTTTAAAGAACTTTTTCTCCAATGGAAATCTGGAAATCTCAGAGACGGAGCCCTTGATCCCGTGGGGAGCGTGAGGCATGCCGTTAGGTGCATACCAATAGTCATGGTGCCATCGGCAGAAGCTGGGCTGTGATAGTGTAGCTGGAGAGGTTGAAATGTAATTCATGCTTTTTAATGGGGCATTATGTGGTGTTACATCCATACTGAAGCCCTGACTCTACCCACGTTCAGTCTATAATTATATTACTCATGTTGCTGTCGCTTGTGCACGAGTAAATGGTCTGTACTTATATAGAGCCTTTTTAATCTTAATGGTATTCAAAGCACTTTACACTGTGAACCATTCACCCATTCACCCATTCATAGACACAATCATACACCAATGACGGCAGAGCTGCATGTAAGGTGCTAGCCTGCCATTGGGAGCAACTTGGGGTTCAGTGTCTTGCCCAAGGACACTTCGGCATGTGGGCCGGGAATTGAACCGCCAACCCTGTGATTAGTGGCCGACCCGCTCTACCACCTGAGCCACAGCTGCCCCGCGGAGTGCATGCTGACACCACCGTGACCAGGGACTCTTCCTTTCAGACTTAGAACCAGTTCACCTAAAATACAAATTCAGTTAATATTTACTCACCCTCAAGTTGTTTGACTTTCTTCCATGGAACAGGAAAAAAAAAGAGAGAGAATTTTTGAAGAATATCATGGACGCTCTTTTCCTTATAAGGAAAGTGAATGGAGACCAGAACACTCAAGCTCCAAAATGACAAAAAAAGCACCATTAAAAGTATCGTAAAAGTTGTCCAAATGAATTGAGGCATTGATATCATTGTTAACGAGACCTAAAACAAATACTAAATAAAACATTTGCATTAACTGAAACTAATATATATTTCCATGACTCTAAAACGAACTCAGATAAATTAAAAATGAGCACAAATTGGAATACATTTTTGATAGTAAATTAAACATTTTTACATTTTTAAATAATCCATCCATCATTAAACATTAAAAAGCCACCAAATAGCAATAACACTAGATAAATGTAATGGCTTTAAACATATATTCAAATTATACTAAATTATTAACACATTTATTTTATTTTATTTTATCCCATTTTCTCCCAATTTGGAATTCCCAATTTCCACTATTTAGTGGGTCCTCGTGGTGGCGCGGTTACTCGCCTCAGTCCGGGTGGTGGAGGACGAGTCTCAGTTGCCTCCGCTTCTGAGACCGTCAATCGGTGCATCTGATCACGTGACTCGTTGTGCATGACACCGCGGAGACTCACAGCATGTGGAGACTCATGCTACTCTCCATGATCCACATACAACTCACCACACGCCCCATTGAGAGAACCACTAATCACCACCACGAGGAGGTTACCCCATGTGACTCTACCCTCCCTAGCAACCGGGCCAATTTGGTTGCTAAGGAGACCTAGCTGGACTCACTCAGCAACCCTAAAACTAACCTAAACTTGCTCAGTGCTAAAGATGCTGGCAACCACCCCAGGAGTCCCCAAATTTAAAGGACAAATAAAATGAAAAATAAAATAGAATATAAATAAATTAGATTATATAATATATTTTCTGTTAGATTCAAAGAGATTGCATGAATGAATCATTCTGTCTGGGTCTCGGTTCAACTCACTGACACAAAGATTCGGTCACATTGCAGGATACGCAAATATTGTTAGAAATGTCATTTTTGGGTGAACAGTCCCGTATCATACACTGACTCCCGCACATTGGATGAAGTCCACAGTGTTGAGAACAGCAAGGTAATAGCTCTAGACGGTGCCGTCCAATCTCCTGCCCGAGAGAAGGAAAACAGCGTTCTTGTGTTTATTTATTTGCTCATTGCACTTTACTAGTTCCCAGAGTGGCCCGAGGGGGAGATGGGGACGAGGTGAAACCATTAGGCAGCTACAAATGCTCAGACAAGCAGAGGACAATGTCAATGAGGCCATTTCCATTCCTGGAACCATTTCCTGTCGTCTTCCGCTTCAATCACCTTCATTAGCAATTCAATGTGCAGAACAGAACATCTTTGCATAGATTAAAAACTGCAGACCTTTAATGTACCAATGTACAGATCTATGGAAATCTAGAACTGTACCTTCTGCTAAGCAAATCAAAAGTATACCTTATAAAACCAAACAACAGTGCGAAATGGCACAAATTAAATATGCAACTGTATTCTGCTTTAGCACAGTACAATTACGCATCTAATTACAGGTTGAGCTATTCCCAAAGACTAAATGGTCCAATAGGAAGCTTTTTGGGGTAAATGGAAAAACCTCTATTGAGCCATTTGTATTATTACCATTAACTGCAAATGCAGCTTGGGCAGAGAGCTGGAATCCACAGAGGTGTGATGTGAGCAAAAAGCACAGTGTATATGAACAGAATAACAGCATTACGCACATTTTAATGAATAGTTCAACCAGTATGAAAATTGTGTCACCCTCATGTCATTCTGAACCCAAAAGGTGAATTTCTAAAGAATATCCAGACCACTCTCCATATAATGTGAGTGAATGACAGATGGCGGATGCCAAATGGATCATGGCAACCAAAAACTATGAAAGCACTAAAAGGCCGATAGAGCGCGGGGTAAAAATAACTGTTGGACTGATCTGGCTGACTTCTTTACATAAGAATCCATGCAGTGGGTGCACAGTTCGTTTTCTGCCAGCATTGGAAGCTGACGTCCTAATGCAATGAGCAAACCTGGTGGCACCGCTTTGCCCAAGCACCCGATGAGTACTGATTCCAAAGTTCATGGGGGAGCAAAAAAAGAAACATTCTTGAGACCAGATGCACATTTTGCATGGCTGAGTGCCAATACTGCATAAGAAAGTGAATACCAGTCAAGGCAGATGTCTAGGCCTGTACAACTTTGCGTGCAAAATATCCTTAAAAGGCCACACGACTGACTGTCCTTTAAATATTTACAGCTGCTGCTGAATCTAGTTCAGTCCTGCCTCTATCAGGCAGCGTTCCAACACGGAAGTTCAGTAATCAAGTAACCAGCCAAGATGTTCACATGGCTTCCTGCACCGTGTTGGTATACACTACCACGTAATGGAGTTGGGGTGAGGGGGTATGTATTTTGAAGTATTAAAATATTTAACTCAATACTATATTGATATTTGTGCTGTTAGCAAGTGTGTTAAACAAAACGTACAGAATATAAGGTCAATTTGTGCCTGGGTAGCTCAGTGGTAAAGATGCTGACTATCACCCCTGGAGTCGCGAGTTTGAATCCAGGGCGTGCTGAGTGACTCCAGACGGGTCTCCTTAGCAACCAAATTGGCCCGGTTGCTAGGGAGGGTAGAGTCACATGGGGTAACCCCCTCGTGGTGGTGATTAGTGGTTCTCGCTCTCGGTGGGGCGTGTGGCAAGTTGTGTGTGGATGCAACGGAGAATAGCATGAAGCCTTGACACATGCTCCACACGCACTCAACAAGTAACGTGATAAGATGCGCGGGTTGACGGTCTCAGACGCGGAGGCAACTGAGATTCGTCCACCGCCACCCGGATTGAGGCGAGTCACTACGCCACCACGAGGACTTGGAGAGCATTGGGTATTGGCCGTTATTTCTATGGCTAAATGAGGAAGGCAGTTCAGCACTTGTTGTGCAAATCAAGATGCACAAATATTAATCACAATATTATCGTATCGTGACACAGATATCGCTAAAATATTGTATTGCCAGGCCACTGTTGATCCCACTCCAAACACCGAAGTGTGTGAAGTCTCTAGGGAGACATCTCAAATGGAGATAATAGTTTAGGACTAGTACGGAAAAAGAAAGATTTTCTGCTTTGCACTGCTCTTGTTTATTCATAACCAGGGACTTCTATGAATTCGGTCACTAAAATATCAAACGAAACTCATTATCAATCTCTTATTTTAGTTCTCAGAGGTGTAACTCTGACCTCAGAAGAAGGAGGAGTAGGAGGAGGAGGAAGAGGAGACAGAAGTAGAAGCAGATAAACATGAAGCAGAGAAGGAAAAGGAAGAATAAGAGGAAGCAAAAGTGAAGCAGCAGATGAAGAGGAAAAGAAGAGGAAGTAGCAGAAAAACAAGGAAAAGGGAGGAAGAAGAAAAAAAGAAGGTAGAGGAGGAATAGAAAGAGGAAGGAGGAAAAGGGTGAGCAGGAAGACAAAAAGAAAGGAGGAAGAAGAATAGAAGGAAAAGAGGGTGAAGCAGAGGAAAGGAAGAAGAGAAAAATAAGATGAGGAAGACGACAACGAGGATGAATGGAAACAGGACAAAGTATAAAACAGGAAGAAGAAAAAATAGGAGGAAGAAGCAGAAGAATATGAAAAAGAGGAAGATTAAGAAGCACAAGGAGGAGGAGGAAGATGATGAGGATGAAAATGAAAAAGAAGATGAATAAGTGGATGAAGAGGGAAGAAGAAGAGATGGCAGAATGAAGTAAAAAAAGGAAGCAGATGAAAGAGGAAAAACAACAAAGACAAGAATGAGCAGAAAGAGAAAAAAGGAGGAGGAAATAGAAGATGACGACGAGGAGGAGGAAGAGAAAAATAAGACGAGGAAGAAAAAGAGGATGAGAAAGATGATGTAGTAGAAGAACAAAGAAGAGGAGGAAGAAACGAGTAGGATGAGGAAGCAGAAGAATAG
Source organism: Moxostoma hubbsi (assembly GCA_032164185.1). Classification (NCBI taxonomy): domain Eukaryota; kingdom Metazoa; phylum Chordata; class Actinopteri; order Cypriniformes; family Catostomidae; genus Moxostoma; species Moxostoma hubbsi. The sequence goes on from JAVLUX010000163.1 coordinate 14,097,135, forward strand.
GACAAAGAGGAAGAAGATTAAGAAGTGGAGAAAGTAAAGAGAATGATAAAGAGGGAGAAGAGGAAAAAGGGGAGGATAAGAAAGAAGAAAAGGAGGAAGAAAAAGAAGAGGAGAAGGAAGAGGAACCAGAATAATATAAAGAGGAAGGTGGCGGCGAGGAAGATGAAGAAGAGGGGGCAGAGTCACCCTTCTAGAGAAGGCATTACACAATTCAAGGGTGAAACTTGGGGTTCAAGACCCCTATTTAGGAATCCCGCTCCCCGGCCCAGTCAGGCTTGATTACTGCTCTACAGGTTTGTAGGATCAAAGGAGTGGAGTACCATAAACTTGTCTCTGCAAATTTCCTCTGAGCGCCTCTTTCAGAGATGAAGCGTGTGCTGTGTGAGAATTCACAGTTCCCGTTTGGCTTCTCTCAATCCCCCACACTCGCTCGGCCGAGTTTCGTAAATTGCCTGGAGCAAGGAAGGGATTTTAAAAAGACATGTGTCAAGTAAACGTGATGAAACCTTGCACACTTGGCAATAAATCAAAAGGTAGCTAATACGTCACTCTTTGCTCTTCCAGGTGAGCAGCCTTTAAAAAAAAAAAAAAAAAAAAAAAAAAATCGAACAATCATATCATCATACTAACACTTTTACAACTGTATGCAAATTGCTTAAATGTGATTTTCTTAAGACTGGGAAATGGAAAATCCTGATTAGTGTTGGAGTGGTGTGATTACTCCGCTCCTGCACTGCCAAGTAAAAGACAAGAGTCTGACTTTTCAGGCAATGTATAAACTAGCCCCGGTGGAAGAAAACCTTGTGAGACATTCTGTGAGTGACATCTCTCACTTCCGATTCGTATTCCTTAAGGCGCTCCCTTAAGCAACCCCAGACACCTAGCGTGAAGAATGTGACAATAAATAATCACAAAAACTGTATGTTGCTTCCTGCCAGATTGATGGTGCTGCGAATGGATCAAACAATGCCGAATGTGAAGTTTGATGTCACACTAGCTTGCAATGTTTTACGCGGCTGTCAATTATTGTCTTGTAAAAAAACAGAAAGTGTGAGGCATGTCATCATTAGCCGAGGTAGTAAACAGGAGTCGTTTGCAACAACACAGCGCAACGTTTATGGCTCCTCAGCCCACGGATTGAGACTGCAGACAAGACCCAAAGCAGGGGGGCAATATACACTGATCAGCCACAACATTAAAACCACCTGCCTAATATTGTGTAGGACATTATGCAAAGGGGAGAATCTGAGGATACAGGGTTGGGAATTGCCTTGCTAATGAGAGGCGGATGCTGGGCAAATACAGCTGGGAATGTGTTAACACCAGCCCAGATCAACTCTAATCAAACTCCTGTTTCCTGTAGAGAGTTATTTCTCTGTCTTTTACCTCTGATCTTCATTATTACTTCCATTTTCCCTATCATTCGTGGGTCCATTTCCTCTTATTATTCTTTATATTACCTTACATTATTCTCATCACGGGTCTGCAAAGGTAAAAGCAGTACCTTCTGGTCCAGTGTTTTCCAAACAAACCTTAACCCTCACCCTAAGCTTTACCCAACCCTTTTTGTCTTAGTAACCCCTTCAGTAAAGAGATAGTTCACCCTCATGTTATTCCAAACCAGTACAAACTGCCATTGGAATCAACTCTAGGTCCATCACCAAGGGTGCTTCTACGAAGTAATTTATAACCGTTAATTACACCCATGATTAATCCATTTGAGGTGTGGTGAACTGTAACCAGCTTAAGCATTGCCCCTTAACCACAACGGCTGAGAGAGTTTGGAAGACCTAAAGCTGCTCCAAAACACACTAGACGTGCAGTCAACCATGCAAACAACAATGAAATAATAGAACAGCTAGCCAACAGTGGCAGTATCCCCACATCCGCTGCAGGGCTCCAGACTAAAAGAATGACTTTAGGAGCCATTGGCACCAAAACTGAAACATTAAGGTAATACGTTTTTAGTCACCAAATCACACAGTTGCTCAGTTTAGATTGCTGTTCAGAAACAAGATAGAAAGCAGAAGAAAAGGAAGACAGCTGACACGATCTACATTACAGATATTTACATATAGTATGCATATAGTAGTGTTGTCTTCTTGAGCATCAATGAACGTTTGCACCTTGTGAAAAAGTCCCTCAATTGTCCTGAGTGTCAAAAGCTTGATCTCATATATATATATATATATATATATATATATATATATATATATATATATATATATATATATATATATATACACACACACACACACACATTATACATTAGTATATAAACTGTTTTACAATATTGCCTTAGTCTTTTACTGTTACCAGATGGCCCAGACACAGAGACAACAACAGTGCAAATTGAATGAAATCCCAGATGCTGTTTATTGTGCCACTCCAATCCCAATCAATAATTACCAGAAGAAAAAACGTGGTACACAATGCGGGGCTTTTAATTATAAAGAAGCCCAAAATACACATGGGACTTTGAAATGTCTGCGCTCCCAGTTGTGAGATCACCGACTGCTGATTCGAGAAAGTGACTCTGATTCAAACAGCTAGCATGAAGTCCTGAGTTCAAACCCTCAGTTCTTTTCAGATGATTCGTGAAAAAGATCCGGTTCAAAAGAGTCATTTGGTCACGACTCTCCTGTGCTGGGTTTGTTGTTGCATGCGGTGCAGCGAGTTCGTCAGAAACGGAGCAGGCGAAAGGCATCACGAGACATACTTGTGCGCGCTCTATAGATGTATTCAATAACTCACAAGATGATATCTGATGAAACCGCATATGAACGCACACAACCCGACTGCCGTCAATGGCGACTAGCTTTTAAATTATAGTCGCAATAAATTATATTTGGTCGACCATTTTAGTCGCAGTCTGGAGCCCTGCGCTGTATTGATCAGACAAGCCATTTCTCTGAGACTCAACCCAACTTTATGTGCCCTGGTAACACAAACCACTGCTAATTACTGGCTCATAAAGACAGAGCAGAGATCAGCCATAGACAAAGATTATTTGAACAGAAGATGAGGTAAGAATCAAAAGACAAGGAGAAAGAAAGGCCCTGGATTTGTTGGCCATTAAAGATGAGGCACACTGACCAGAAAACAGTTTGGAGGTGTTCTCCTGTATATCTGCAAACTCAGGCATAACATCACCCAGGCGGTTTGGATAATTCTCAGGTTTAACTGATATTTATGGGAGATCAACTATCATTAATCATTTTGTGGGCAGGAAATGAGGGACCAGAACCTTATTCATGGGTCATCTGAGGCGTACCGCAAGAGGAAATTTCAAAGAATAAAAATACAATTCTGTGAATATTTACTCGTGGCATTTCAAAGCCGTTTTCTTTCTTACATTTTGGTCTGTCCCTCCCACATACCTATCGTACGGATTCATTGACCACTTTTATGATACTTTTATGTTGATTGCGCTTCCTTTTTGAGACTACACATCTTCAGACATTCCACAGAAGAAATCATATGGGTTTGGGTGAACCATTCCTTAAAACGTAACGAACTGATACTGTAGCCTAACTTCACCTCACCTTAAGCATTATTCTTCCATTGTGTATGTCAATTGTAGTCACATACAAATGAAAGAACCAGACTCGGTCTATGGCCTCTGGCACTCTATTGTTTTATAATGCACTTTTCTCTGCTGGACGTAGTTATTTCCACCCGAGAACAGCGGGAATGGTGATCAGCCATTCTCTTTTCCTCCAAATTACTCACGTCGTGGCTTTAAGGGGAGGGAGGGATGGATGGATGGACGGATGGATGGATGACTTCACATATTTGTAGTATCCGCAAATGATAAATAGTGTCCTCTCACGAATGACTACAATGCTGATTATCACACAACATTTCTCACACTTTCTGTTCCATACAGCAAAAACTCAATGAACGTGCAGATTGATGGATTAAATTTTTCAGTCCAGCCAGAATTCCTTACGACTGTATGGGGCGACATCAGAAGTGCGCGCCCAGCCTAGAGGGATCATCGGTGGGGAGAGGGCTGATTGTCTGCACGGCAGAAATCCACGAGCCAGAGAAATGTGCGAGACGAGATGAGTCACTGGACTGCGTGGCTCCACAAAATGCAGAGCATCCCCTCTCCTCTGATCAGAGAAAAAGACACTTCAAACCAGATGCAGAGAGAGATAAAGTGACATTATGATTGCACAAACTGTGCTTGAGTGAGACAATAGAGACAGGGATGAATTTGGAAATGGTAGTACGAAAGTGGTGATTAAAGAAATGGCTAAAAAAACAGGGGTTCTGAGGCGAGCGCCGGGGTCAGAGCACTCCAATTAAAACTGTTCAAGGCGCGGCAGAACAAACGCACTTCGTCCTGCAGGGTATCAGCCAATTAGAAGCGACTGATCAAACGGGTACGGGCTGTGGCGAGATCGTCCTCTCTGACGCTCTGCTGTGCTAATGAGTTTCCTGTACCCAGAGTTTGAAGGAGTCAGGGTCACTGTGCGAACACACACACACACACACACAGGACTGAAGGATGATGTTAGAGAAGTGAAAGTGAGAGAAATAATAATAAAAAAAAATGAAATGGAGATATATAGAGCTCTGTTCCAGAACTTGGCGAGCTGCCTTGTGTCTACTTGCTACATAGGCTGCAACCTTCTAAGGAAGCATCCTAACTCAAATGGATCCTTGTAAGTGAATGATGTGGAGTGTTATTCATAGGCAGCATCGCTGTATGCAACACAAGTAGTGCACATGCTGTGAATTGCACAGGAGAGGGGGGTGTTCACCCTGTGGTCTGTGTGGGTCCTAATGCTCCAGGATAGTGACGGGAACACTATACTGTAAAAAGGCACAATTTTTCGGATGAGATGTTAAACTGAGGTCCTGACTCTCTGTGGTCATTAAGAATCCCAGGGCACTTCTTGTATAGAGTAGGGGTGTAACCCCGGTGTCCTGGCCAAATTCCGCCCCATTAGCCCTCCTCATTCATGGCCTCCTAATAATCTCCATCCATTAATTGGCTGTATAACTCTACTCTCCTCTCCACCAATAGCTGGTGTGTGGTGGGTTAAATTGCACAAACAAGTATTTATTCAATACTTTTCAGTATATGATGCAATTATACATTATCATAAATCAACATTTCACTCACTTTGTTCACCATCTTGTTTGGTGCAATGCATTCTGAGTTTGCATTTTCTGCAAAATATATATGCAATCCTGCCTTAGCCTAGTCTAGACTCAATGCAATAAGTGAAAAAAAAATACATTCACATATTTAAAAGTTAAAAGGTGTTTTTAACTCTTCAAAGCATCTAAAAATGTGGTGAATCATCTGAGATGCTGGAAAAACAGTGAGACGTTCGTTTAGTGCATGTTTACATTGATAAAATGCAGATGCAAAAACGTGTCTGGTGCAAACGGCCCCTTAGAATTTGGAATGGAGAAATGCATCTATGATGCCTTAAAATGCTGTCTAGACAGCATTTTTGTAGACAGCTCACTAGCTTTTTGGAACAGGGCTAACATTTCAGGAAGGTGGTCTCACACCTTTGGATTTGCGTTTTACAATGCCAAACCCATGGCTGGGTGGTCTTTTTGTAGGCCAACACCATGAACCCAAGACCATTTTCTCAGCATGACCAGGAGCAAGCTAAGGTCAGATACACCTAAAAGTGGAACATAAGTGTGAGTGTGTATGTGTCTGACACCTAGTAAGCAGCAGATGGCAAAACCTGGGCTGCTGTTGCCATTGGACTCAATGAAGTGTTAGCTTAGTTGGTGGTGGACGAAACTGCCAAGAAACGGTTTAAACCAGGGTCCGAATTTAGACGTTAAATATGACTACAGTAACTTATTACCTTGTATTTGCATTGCACCCAACATTGCTCAACAGTACAAAAAGACTGTTAACTGACCAAAACATTCATTCAGTAACTGTAACTAATTCTTTTGTAATTGGGTTAAACCAAGCACTGCTCCAAAGTACTAAAATAATCATTAATTAAAATTAAAACTGAGTCTAAGTATCGGTGTCGAGTGCATGTTTCTTGCCTCGCATTTCTGCGAGACTCCTCCAAGGACTCTCAGTTGACACAGTGGAAAGCAGATGGCACATCTTAAACATTCAGCTCACCGCTCTTGTGGGCAGCCAGAAGGCGGCTAAAAACAAACCTAAGCCCATGGAAAGAGCACAGGCAGATTTACAGCAAACCCTTCCTGTGTTTCTCCGCCACAGGCGGGTGGACACACCTGTGAGGCAGCAAGGTGACTGGGTACTTAATGAAGTCACCAGCTTCTAAAATTTGCAGCTGATGGCAAAGCCTTGAGCAGGGGCAAAAAATTAAAGTGCTGTTCCCACTGTGATGGTAGATGTTCTAAACGATTTTGATTTATGACGGCACATGAATCTAGGAGACCCAGTGTTGTCCTATGGGAGCATGCACACACAGTTGACATATGTGTTCAGATGTGTATGAGTGTATATGGTGCTTGCTCTTCAGGTTAGGTAATGCAAGACCATAGCAGATGGGAATGAGTGGGCAACGGGGGAGCCACGGTTTTTTTCCCCCAAGTGCTACCGCCTGGGTTCCTCCTGAGCCACATGGGTCTTGCCAAAGCCTGGATTTTCATGCAAAACTGGGCAGCCTACAAACACCCTCGGCTTGGATTTAGGCCCAGGAAGAAGTCTGCAAGCTGCCTGCTCCAGTGACAAGGCAGATGGTTAGACCTCAGCGTGCAGGGAACAAACGAATAACTCATTGTTGAAGAAAGCAGAGGTTCCACTATTGGCCAGGATGGATTTAGACCTTCTGCGACAGTGCAACTAGGTGTTGGGGTCAAGCACAAACTAAACCAGAGAGAATGCTGAAAGCTGCACGAGTCTGCTATTCTTCAGGGTTCCTACACTTTTTGACTGATCAACTTCCTTGAACTTTCCAGTTGTTTGTGATTAAAGAATAAGGTTATAAAGATTATAAACATAATAAAAAAATCTGAACATTCTGAATGAATCATTCGGACTCATTTTAATCATTACCCAATTTGGACCAATCACGAATCATTTAGACCAATTTGTGAAGCAGTTCGTCCAATTCATTGAGAGGAGCCGACTGAAAAGTACGATTTTAATCACAGATTTATCTACACAAGAGCAATATCATGTCGATAAAATATCTTCAAGCAGAGCATAACAAGAAAAATGGATAGTCGTTTAATACATTTCCATTATCTTTAAGGTTTTTTACATTTCCACGACTTTTCAAGCCTGAAAAACACAATTAATGACATATTGAATTAAATATTGAATGATATTTCCAGGTTGACCGAGGGACACCTGATACTCTTGCGAGATTCGCATTTGCTGCCACCAAGATTAGGGTTGGCTTGCTGTGGGACTCCAAATCAAAAATGTATGAATGCCACATACAAATCGCTCCCAGAACAAGGGTTACCATCTTGAAACAACTAGGGTCTGAAAGGGAATTGCAAGGAAGTCTGTAGCACAAAAAAAAGTACAAAAGTTTCCACACTTGGTTGCAGTTTTACAGCTAAAACTAATGCAAATATTTCTTCTCTTGAGCTTTTGTGGACTTGTAGATTTTGTGCTACTTCATCACTTCGCAACAATCGTTTGTATTCCACTCAATATCTCTGCCGGTCTTTAGCGAGAAACTTGCACAGTTGGAAATGCAGGAAGTCTCCAAGGTAACATCATACTATACCTGAAAGAGTAATCAAGCTTTGTTGTCATTTACATGACACTAATTACATCTACAGGCAGGTACAGTGACACTCCAACAAAGCACTGGATATGCTAAAGGCTTACGGTGTAATTAACTGGGCACAAAGCAGGCTAACATCATGTTTACATTCAATGTTGACAAGACGTTGCCTACATTGGAATCATCAAATAAGCATGTCATCTTTTAATGTTCGCACACATGAACTAATCAGCTTCAAGCTCAAAGGTTGAAGTATACTTAATTTTGCCACGTGCCATTCCATCTCAAGCACAGTGGAGAATTCAGCCTTTCAAAGCATACGCTCTGTTGACCGCGAGACCATATGGACGCTATCAACACATTGCGTCATGAAACGTCTGTGTCACGGGCAATGTACGCGAGATGTTACACCACACAGAAAAGCGGAGTATAATTGTGTTCAAGGCTATATTTCAATATCTAACAAAAAAAAAACACTCAGCGATCAATTCATGATATGTTTAATCAAATAAACATTGCAGATGGACAGGGAAAACAACCTCTAATGTCTTACCTCTAATGATTGACAGCTTAGCTTGGACATTGATTTCGCCTTCGCTGTTTTCCGCCACACACTCGTAGATGTTCTCGTCTCGAGGCGCACGGAGAGGCTGGATCCTCAGAACGGCTCCCGCACCTTCGTCAAATTCTATTGTCTGTGTTCAAGGACAAAGAGCGGGTACGTATTACAGCACTATAAACCTTCCCCTAACCCTACCCCAACCCTCAACCTAAACCCTAACCACTACCCCAAACTGTACCCTTACTCCTAAACCTACCTGTACCTCAACCACAGTAGTTGCACATGTAAATATGTAGTTTCACAATATCTACACTCTATTGTACGTATTTAATGCTCGTACATAGTTAAAGACACCTAAAGGGGCTTTTCCACTGCACGGTACAGCTTGACTCGACTCTGATCGCTTTTTGGGGGTTTTCCACAGTGGATAGTTCCTGGTACCTGGTACTTTTTTAGTACGACCTCGGTCGAGGTTCCAAGCGAGCCGAGCCGATACCAAATGTGACGTCAAAATCCTGCGGATCACTGATTGGTCAGAGAGAATCGGCACTACCAGCGTCGGTGGATTTTCGAAACGGGACATCAACCCGCTAGTTTTAAAGTTAGCAACAGCGATAGCAATATCGTTTGTACACGCAACTTTCGAACTGTAAAACGAAATGGCTGTGCGCAAAACCACGCCGTGGTCAATAAACGAGGTGCAGACGTTCCTCTCGTTAGTGACAAATTAAATTCTTTGAAAAGTCTTTCAGGAAGAGTCTCAGCTGTTGGCCGCACACGGCTACCACCGGACCTACCAACAGTGCAGGGAAAAGTGGAAGTGGTTCGACCAAATGGACGTCATCTATGGCAATGGGAGAGAGTGCGCCCTGGACTCGGCCACGGCGTTGTTGGAGTCAACGATGGAGGATGGTATGTTCTGTTACATTAACTCTATACTCTGCTTGAACCCACCCATGTTGAGGCGGCACTAAACTGCAGTGGAAAAGCAAGCTCAGAAAAGTAAAGCGAGCAGAGTCGAGTCAAACCGTAACGTGCAGTGGAAAAGTGCCAAAAGTGGGACCAATTTTCTTAAAAACACTGTGTGCCTTATGACATGTAACATATGTTTGTGTGTACAATTAAAGGGATAGCCCACCCAAAAAGATTGTTCAAAAGTTCACGTTGTGTGTTCCACAGAAGAAAGTCAGTCATAAATGTTTGAAACAACATGAGTGCAATGATATCATTTCTATTTTTGGGTGAACTATTACTTTAAGCTTGAAGAAAGTCTCCAAAAACACCAGTAATACATAGATGATGCTTTGAGCTCAAATTATGAGAGAGAGATAATTATGTTCCTGCTGTGCTTGTACATTTGATGTCATTGTAGCGAAAACAGTCACGCGAATAAATAGGGAAATGACAAGGCTCTTTGTGAGCCAGTGGCGAAAACTCTCAGTGTTTTCAAAGCTACGATAATTAGGCGTGTTTGCGAGGGGAGCACTGTCCTAACTGTGTGTAGATCAATATCAAAGCAAAGCCTTCGGGGGGAAATGAATTAATTCAAACCTCTCACAAAACGATTTTCAAATGCAATGCAGATGATAATTCCAGCCTGAGTTGCACATACTCTTGGGTTCTCACCATCGAGTGCATAAGGCAATGCTAAATCAGAACCGCTAACTAGAAGTGTTGCATTGATCTGCTTTTGAGAGAAGTTTTTTTTTTTTTTTATGTCTGAAAGTGTGGTTAATGCAGAGCTAGTTTTAATTAAGACACACTAAGCATCAGTGAAGAGTGTACAGCTGCCAGCTGTGTAATGACAAAAAAAACATGGCATACTAGCAAGGAAAATAAGACACAGATTGACTCAGTGGAAAATCTGCAATGCTATATAAACACTAGAGAGCTAGCCAATTAGCAGTTCCAGTTTCTGAACTTTATTTGAGAAATACAAATGGAAATACTACTCTACTACTAATCATTTTATAATAAGGTTGTGCACTTTAACATAGTTAGCAGTTAAAGCAATAGTTAACATGTACTAACAAGGAACAATAGTTTTATGGCACGTAATTAACTAACGTAAGATTTTTTTTGGTTACTAAGGAACAAATTGGCATTATTGATTGAGTACATAAACAATGTGTTCAAAACAATGTCTATACCTTACCCAAATCCACTATGGTAAGACTATAAAAATGATTTGCATTTTGAGCTGTCGGGTTCAATTAGCTGCGAAATCGCTGGCTTATAACGTTCATCCTTGTGTCGGTACATCATGTCCGTAAACACAGCAAAGAAGCACTGGCTGTCTCATGTCCCGGATGGAGACACTAACTACACTTCAGCTCAGTTCAGTAACACTCACACAGTTCAGTACAGCATTGTTGCAGTCTAGATGGATGTTTATCTGTTGTTTACCTGCTATAATGCTTGGATATGTTTTTGGTTGTTGAAACTTATATTGGTTGTCATGCTTTTATGAATCGAACACTACTTGTGTGTTAACCGATCGCGATATATTTACATTTATCCAAAGTGACTTACAGTGCACTTATTACAGGAACAATCCCCCGGAGCAACCTGGAGTTAAGTGCCTTACTCAAGGACACACTGATGGTGGCTGACCAGCAACCTTCTGATTACCAGTTATGTACTTTAGCCCACTACGCCACCACCATCACATCACAACTATCTGCTGTCCGGTGAAGTTGCTGTTACCCGTTTAAAATGCATGGCTTCTGAAATGTACTTCTTGTAATTGTTATTTTGCATATTTAAGCATATTATTTTTACATTTAATAAAGTATATTTTATCCCCATCATTATTGAATCCTCATTTTATGTTTCTAGTTTACGCTGTTATTGTGTGCATGGCATAGACATCCTATTGTAGTAACTGAGGCTGGACAACTTCGTTTAAAATTAATAAAGTCTTCTATTGAACTCTATCAGCCATTTAACCTCTTAAATTGAAAATTGTAGTACAATTCAAACATTAGCAGTAGATAAAACACTTGAATAATCATATTAAGATCTACTGGTGGTGGCTGAGGAGAGTCCCCTGTCCTCTATTTAAAAAAAGCGTTAAAAGTGTTGCATCAGAAAAGTGATTCAAGTGTAAAATTAATTCAAATATGTCAATAAAAGTGTTGTTTATCTTCATCAAAGCAAGACACAATGATGTTTCAAATGTTTAATCATATAATATAAATTTCAGCAAGAAAATAGCGTTATGACTCCGGCTCCAGTCATGAACACACACTGAGATAAGCTGAAATTGGGAGATTCATCCTCCAGAAGAGCAGTGGCAGAACACGACTGACGTAAAGTGTTCTTCCGCAAAATTACTTGCAATTTCAAGTTTCAACCACAGATGTTGCTAGAGAGCACAAAGTTACGTATTGCAGCTTTTACAAATACAAGCTTATTTTTAAGTGTTACCGAACTTTCTTTGGGAAAATATTTTACAATAATGTTGTCTATGTTAACACATAGTAATCTGTTATAGCAGTTAACGCAACAGTTAACATAAACTAACAATTAACATTCGTTTTACAGCATTTATTAAAGTTTGCTATTGTACGCTTTTGTTAATTGTTACATTTACCAATAAAATTAGTACTTTAAAACTTTTATATGCTAACATTAATTCACAATTACTAACTTGAACTAACAATGAACAGTAGTAATTTTTTTTTAAACCAAGATTAAAACATTCTGTTAAGAAAAATGGCTAATTCCTACCTAAAAGGGAATGTTTCAACAACTTTGGCTAGCGTATATGAAGGTAGCGAACAAACGTTGCCGATATAACGTTAATGGAAATTAATATTCCATAAATGTTCTCACAATCAAGTTCTAAGTGCAACATTGTTCATACGATACATTGTTTTAAACTAAATTTCCTTTTGAGATTGAAAGAAATTTAAATTAGCATATTTTCAGGAATGCTATGCTAATTTTTATATAACGTTCTGCTCATGTAAAAAAAACATTTTCACATTCTCACAACCAAAATGTAACATTTGGAAAATAGCTATGTTTGTTAAGTCATGATATGTAATCCATTAACTACTGTTAACATACAGTACCTTAATCGTAAAGTGTTGGCGATGTTATTGTTGCTCAGATTTCGTCAAATTCACGTTTATAGATAGATGATAGCCCATGTACATGACATACATAATCCTAACCTTACCCTGACTCTAACTAGCACCAAATCTTGAAAGAGCTTCCTACAATAAGGTTTTCTCTCTAGAAATAAACAACATTATGGCAAGTGCTAGCATGCTAAATCTCACCTCGATGCGCTGCGAGTTGACCCTCTTTCCTTTCTTGTTCCAGGTTACTCTTGGTTTGGGGTCACCTGTGGCTTGGCATACGAAGGATACAACACCCCCAGAGACGCCAATCATGTCCACGGGTACTTTTGTAAACCTGGGTGGAGCTAAAAAAGACAAAAACAAACAAAGAACTATTAGCATTTCTAATAGCATCGCTAATAACATGGAAATAGAAAGTTACATTTACATGTATGCATACATTATAACAGGGACAATCACCCTGTTGAAGAAACCTGGAGTTAAGTGTCTTGCTCAAGGATACAATGATGGTGGCTGTGGGGATCGAACCAGCAACCTTCTGATTACCAGTTATGTGCTTTAACCTACTACGCCACCACCAGTCCAGTTATTTTGCAGGTCATTCATTCTCTGCATAAAGAAAATGTGCATACTGTGCACAGTATACAAGGCATAAACAGTAAGAGTAGCATGGTAGTAAGCTTTTCAGAGCCACAGCCAGACACTAGGTAAAGTGAAGCTAACCAAATTCGTCACAAGACCATTGTAACAGCAAATCAAATTACCAGGTAATTGAACGCCCACCCACGTACATGCAATTTAAACAGTTACTCGTAGTGCACTCGGCCATAAAATAGCTAAGGAGGAGACTAGAACTGGAGTGGGCTAGTGAATTGTTCATCTGGATAATGGGATCCCATTCACAGAGAGACAGAGACACAATCGAGAAACTGGGACCACCATGAGTCAATGCTCTGAAATGGCTCGCGCAAACGGACAGGAAGTGCCTATGCATCAACAAGGCAGTTATTACACCACAGACAATGTGCACGCTGGCACGTCCACGCCACCATGAATAATTTATCTGGCAATGAATAATAAACTACTAGAGAGATTCTGTCTTAATTTGAAATCCCCTTGTCACCGAAAACCATACGCACATCTCTCGTAAGCCTTGGCAGATGTCAGCTAATGACATCTAAGAGATGATTGGGGCTGACAGTCGGCCAACGATAAATCATTTGTTTGCATCTGGAACAAACCGTCATGACAAAGCGATTCCACTTGTGGAACGTCCCATTTCCTCAAAGGGATAGTTCACGCAAAATGTAAAAATATGATTCATGATTTTGATATTTTTGTGTTGCATAGAAGACCGACAGCTTCGCAGGTTTTCGAAAGACATGACTACGTGTACATAATGGCACTTGTTTTGTTCATTTTCGGGGAAACCATTACTTCAAGACCCAAGACTGTCATTTTGTTCCCCTTTAAACTCGTTCTTGTACATTAGGGTCCGGGTTAGGTTAGGAGATTAGTGCTACTCTTAGAAAATAAAAGTGTACAATTTTCATCTCAAACCAGCACGGTTTGTTCTCGGCTCACCAAATGATCATGCCATCCACCTCAACCAGCTTTTCTCTGCATCAAGTTCTTGCTGTTTTTCCCTTCATGGGGCAACAGGTCAAACTTGACACAACAAGACATGAGAAGATCCTCTCTTGGGGAACATGCTAAAATCCAGAAAGCATGCAGATATGAGGGCATGATCAAACGGCCAAGCAAGCACAGCAAATTAATTATTAACCTCCTGTGGGCAGGCATGCAAGCAGCTCTCTGGGTACGGATAAGCACATATAATAAGAGTTCTAGAGAGTCCGAAGGATAGAGCCCACAGTCTTTCTTTTTTTATTTTGAAGTTATGAAAACTCAGCTTTTAGCACACATATTCACAGAGTACATGGTCAAATATGCGCAGGTTTACCCCTTTAGGTGGTATGAGTCATAATTGTTTGGTTTAGCAAAAAAATCCATCTAACGTCATTCTTTGATCTGCAAGCGTGGCGCAACCGCACCCATGAGGGTTTCAGAGAGTTCTCGTTTTGGAAGGCGAACATTGGAGATATGTTATGTTATGGTGTAATAGAGAGATATAGGATACAGTCATCTCAAGGGAATTGCTGGCTATTTACATCACAAGCTACCCTATATGGAAAATACATGCTAGGGTGAATTTTTTAAAACTTGTCAAGAACATGTTCGAGCCATATTTATCCTCAAAATCTAAATTGATAAATAAATAACCAAGAAATTATTTTTTTTTCTTAAAATAATGAAACCTATTTTTAGGACCACTAAGAGTTATTTGTACTGGAACAGTAGAATTGAACAATACTGAGTGCGTTTACATGCACACAATAGGCTGACAATGCCTAACAATGCAAGAAAGCCGCATAATATTAATAATTGCATTATCGTGCTTTTTGAAGTCAAAACGTTAACAGGTATGCACGCTATTCAAGTCTACAAAAACATAAGTCGTTTGAAAGCTTAGAATCTGAACATTACATAGATAAGCATTACTTCTGCATTTATGCTAAAATACATAACAAAATAAGGCCTGAAAACATTCATGTTGCAAACCAGTGCCACCTAGAGGTCATGTGGTAAAAATATTAATATGACTATAAAAGTCTTTCAAAAAAAGTAGGCTAATCATATATCAAACGAAAGCTCTCATTCTCAGGAATGTGACTGTGCAGTTTATTTTGCTGTTCTGAAAAAATTAGACAAATATTTGGCAATTTGTCCACGGTATGTATAAATGGTTAGCTTAGCTTAAATTTGAGTGTGAATAATTGCAGACAGCAGCCCAAAAATGTCCCATAGTTGAAGGTTAAATCATTTATGACCTTATCCTCAAAGGAAAGCTGTTTAAGGCATTTACATGACCACACACATTGTCGTCTTAATCGTAATCATTGTAAAATTGTGCATGCAAATGTGCTCATTTTACGCACTACCTGAAATTTATAAGAATGACAAATGTGATGACAAATTAACAGTCAAAATATACTGTAGATTATTTGATGTCTCTGACTCAAATGTGAATCCAAAGAGACATCCAAAGTGAAAATATGCTTCTTATACATCTTTCGCATTGCAAGCATTGTCCTTACAATATATAGTTTGACCAATTTCACAGTATTAATCCTCAGTAAGTATGAAATATGTATGATGATTAAAAACAATTTTCAAATTTTTTGGGTGAACTACCCCTTAAAGATAAGACAACAAACAGAAAAAAACAACAGTGATGAATTGACTAGCACCCTATAGCTTAACCTTTGTGGTTTAACCATTCTGTGCAACGCCTTGCATAGCGAACGTAGCCTGAGGCCACATACTATCCCTTGTGTATTATCTGCAATTTGACCGTGATTAAGGGGCAAATGCGCTGCAGTAGCTCCTACAGGAGAGTAGACAGCTTGAGGCATAGTCATATTCAGACAGTATATTTTGACGTGAATGAACGTGTGCTCCTGAGTGTAATAGATACGATTTGATGGGCTGTGGTACTTCAGAAGACAAAGAGAATCACTTGCACAATTAACCTTTTCACTAGCTGAGAGTTACGCTTATATGCCAGAGCAGATGCGAAGCCGAACTGACAATCAAATCCAACTATTGTTAGGTATGACCAGATGAGAATACTCCTGTGTGTTTACAGTACACAAAACACAAAGAAAGAGAAAACAACACGTTATCAAATCTGCACTTGTCATGGTTTTATTTACGCCACTTCAAATTATGACAAACATAGCATGCATATAGCCACAACTGTGCATGGTGTGATGGTATGGTATAATATAGCAGTATAATAACTATATAGTCTTATAGAATCACGTTACTATACCTAAATGCTTGCGGAAAATTGTTTACGCGGATTGATGCACATATCGCTGCAGCTTCCTTGAAACTTCCTTCAGTTTCCCTTATGTACAATGGCATATTATGAGTTAATAAACCTGTCATAGAAGCACCACTAAATGACATGATCGTTTCAGCAATTACGTTTTCATTTCACATTTGCTTTTATGACATTATCGGTTAAATTTAGGGTAGGGAGGCACATTTTATTGATTTAAAACTTGATTTAACCTTAACCTTAAAAGCCAAATCTGCTTGGTGCAAATGTACTTGCTTTTAGTGCCACACAGTGGGCATTTCACCCCAGAACTGTGACTATACGTGTAATGCACCACGTAATGTCATTTTGCAAAAATGCCATAACAGTCATATAATTTTCACGAGTTCAGGCTCCATAAAAAAAACATACAACATTGATAATAAAAGGGATCGTTCCGACTCTGCACTCTGATTTTACAAGCCGCATTTGAAGCCGTTGTAAATTTACTATAAATGCACATGTGATCGCGCATTCTGTATTAATGTGGCAAGTTGCTACATTGCTTGGCAGACGCAAACTTCAGGAGTTGGTATAATTAACAATATTACTTGTTGGAATAATTGCTTATTATGAATATGATCATTCTTAGTGATATTTTAATTTAACAAAAAATTGGTGTCTGATATCGCTATTGCCGGCATTTTTTAAAAACCAATAAGCGCCGTTTCTTGCAGTGCCTAAGAATAACCCTCATCCAAAGTAAAATTATTGTAACATGTTTACAGAATGGGGTCAACAGCAACAACAATGTGTTTATTGATATGATAAAATGGCTTAGATTGTGGCTCTTTAACTCAGAATTTAGTGTTGTAACTATACATTTTTAAATAATGCAATAAGTCAAAAGAGGCTGTACATTACCATGATCTTCACATGGTTAAGGGGTGATATTAGGAACAATATGAAGCAGAAATTCTTCCACCAATTAATATTGTTCATTAGCCTAACTTTAGGTCGTTCATGGTGGCCAAGCAATTAAGAATCAAAGATCATTCTATAAACGAACGACTGGCGCGTTAGTATAGAACTTAATTGCAGTATGTCTTTTTTTTGGAGCACCACATTATATAGACGTGTCAAGTTAAAAACATTTTTAGAACACACTTTTAGACACCTGTGTTGTGTTATATTTGACACAACACAGGTGTCTAAAAGTGTGTTCTAAAAATGTTTTTAACTTGACACGTCTATATAATGTGGTGCTCCAAAAAAAAAAGACATAGAGCTGCATCAAGCTTTTTTGGGCAAATTTATTTGATTCCAAACCAAATCTTTCATTAAAGTTTTCCCACAAAACCTCAGTTTGGAGTCATAACTATCTATTTATAATATACTCTAATAATTAAATATTAGCTCATTACAGTTGGGTGTAAAGTGGACTGTTCACACAGTTATGGCTGATTTAAAGTGCATGACGACCTATCTCATGATTCCAGAGGGGAATGGCGACTAACCACTCCATTTGGCAGTGTTCGAGAGTTTATGACCTCGTGAAACAAAATTTTCTAAATTTACAAAGACAGGCACAGATACTAGGTTTAAAAGTTCATCGGCTTGACTGGGGTGCTTCAAAGAGTTTAAATGTTAAACATTGTGATAGTGATGGATGGTGGGCCACATGTATTATATCTTTTGATGGTTGATGTACTCTCTCTCTCTCTCTCTCTCTCTCTCTCTCTCTCTCTCTCTCTCTCTCTCTCGAAGAGTGCTGCAGGACCTCCAATCCAAAACACTTCAATTTGGCGAGACTTTTTCCAGCTCCCATAATGGGCGGCTTGGGGTGACAGATGCAGTTAGATGATTAACACCATAATCAACGGTAAAAACCTTTCGGGGCTTATAAAAAGAGATCCATTATGCAGAGAATTCGAAAAATTCAGGCGCAAAATGGCAGCCCATCAGCACCATTTTAGGAGACTGAGATTTGAAATAGCCACCTTTCAGCTGCTGATTGGGGTGCATATAAGGGGTGAAAAGAAACATTTTGGTGCCATACACGTCTTGCCTCCGAAAGAGCCAATTACAGGGCAAGAGGATCCCCAAACGAGATAATGTTCTAAGTGGTCATAATTTGAGAAATCAGAGCAAGCATCATGTTAGGAGTAGTTTTAGCCAAACATCTAACCTTTATGCTCTAAACGAATATCTACACACAGGCCGGGCTTTTCATATGGACAAGGACAGGTTTTGATGGTAATGTCTGGTTTAGTAATTCTTAACCAGGGGCCTTAGTAAACGTACAAGATGGCAACCAGAATACACAAGTCCGGACTCTCTATCGACATCTGTGGTTGAAACATAGAACTGCAAGTTACACGTGGAGGAACATGTTTTTTTTTTTTTACGTTAGTTGTGCTTAATCACTGCTTGTCTAGGCAGATGACTCATGGTTGCCTGAAAGCAAGAAGAAAGTTCAACAACTCCTATATCGAAAAACAAGTCATCTGAGTGAATAAGTAGCATATCTGCCGCCGGAGCTTCTTTTATTTGAATGACAGAAGCCTGAAATTGGAATGGCGAGCGGGAAACATGCCGTAGTGTTTACCGTAGTGACTAAAGGTAAGGCCAGGACGCAGCATTGAACGCAAATTTGTACGTACTGGCTCAATAATTGTATTTTATTTATTTCTAACAAATACATTTACAAGAAATACTGTGTAGTATACCTTTAAAGTGATTTAAAATAAGTAATATTAAAACATATTTAAAAATAGAAATAATCTAACTTAATTTAAATGCCAAAACACTCAAATTCAAAATTTTATCCAACAACATGCAACATTTGCGACAGGCACAGGCTTAACTACAACCAAAACTGGACAAGAAAAAGCCAGGTGGCCTTAGTCAGTGAAAGTCTACAGAGGTGCTTATCGAAATGAATAGAACTATGTCTCAGGTTTAGCCATGCCCGTATGAACACGGAGATTTGTGTCACTGTGCTCGACTGTGTTCTCTCATGCCCACATCCACTGGTCCCAGAGGGCCAAGTCTGCCTCCACCAACCGTGGATCATCCTTCCTCTAGTACTTCTGTTTCACCCCCTCCCTTCGGCCACACAAAACCAAACACGTCTATCAGTCAACAAATCACACTTGGAGCTCGCTCAGACTGGGCCATTGCTATGGAAACACACGCTCCTCTTCCCTCGCCTGTGCAATTCTCTTCCTCCTCTTGATTTCTTGTTCCTCGTCTCTTGCTCCGGGCACTGACTAATCGACTGCTGCAATAGCTTAATCAGAGGCTGGAGAAGAATAAGCAGTCAGCATCCTAAAAAGGATGGAGAATGTTTTACCAGGAGAAAAAACAATACTGCATTGGGGTAGTCGACATGTTGTGCGATGTAAACGGCCGCTCAGACCAAAATGTGTTTTTGTGCTAAAAAAAGGCTAGGCACTGTGCAATGAATAGAAGAACAGAGAGCAGCTGTCTTGAGACGTGTTTTTAACTCTGCATATAAAATGTATATATATCCTAGGTGTGTCAACCAGCTTTCTCTTAATCCATAAAACGAATTACGGAAACCGATGCTCTCGATTACATGACGTTTCAGAACGCCACTTTCCCCAAAAACCCTGGAATAAACCGTTTTCTGAAGTGCATGTAAACGTGGTCATTACTTGAGAGACTACATGCAATATATTTGTACTTTTACAAATGAATTTGTCACACGCGGACCCGTAAAATTAACAACTGAAGAGAAAAAGATATTAAAAATGGAGAAAACCTTGGAAATGGTGAAAAGTTACAGGATATATTGGGATTGAGATGGTCAGCTAATGCAACTAATCGCCTACAAATGGGATTATTTTTAAACAGATGGCTATAAAGGTTAATAGCAGTCTCTGTACAGATGTTTTAATAAGGTCAGCCTAGACAAAGTGCACTGGCCAAAGCCAAATAGATCCTCAGAGTGAACATTATGGATGGTAAAGAATGGCTACACCATTTAAAAGTATCAGAAAGCCTTTGCTTATTTATATATATATATATATAGAGATATAGATAGAAGCCTTCGCATTTCTTCTCAAGATCTGATTCAATAGGAAGTCTCACTTATTTGACCTGCTGCAATCATCTTTCCACAACTCTTCCATCATATCATTACAATTACCATTAGTTCTAATAGCTCCAGACTGTCCCCAATGAGCCTGTTTATTTCTGGAACAGTCCGCAGAATTCACAAAGAAAATCTTTAACAGGTGCAGAGTGAGTCAAAGTCCATCAAGAGGTTTATGTAATTAAGTTTAACAATAAGGCCAATTTTGAAAAAGCCGGCCACCAAGAGAAGTCAGGAAATTGAAACAATCTAATGTGATTTGCAGTTTCCGCAGGCGATTGGTGCTTGTTGGCAGGCCTCGTATAATGGCCACCTGCAATCTCGGAGGGCTCAAGAGGGTTAAAGATTGGATGGCAAAGATTATGAAAATCTGAAAACTGGTATTTAAGAGAAAATGTCACTTTTTAGCACCAATCTCGTCCACAAAGATGAGATTATAATGCAAGCTTTAAAAGCCAGATATATAGGGTAAGATACCACATCACTGTGACATCACACTGGTTAAAAGCTGTACATCAAAAAGGCAAAATACAAACAGGTAAATCTGCAAAATTGTTTCATTTCATAAAAAGGTGTTTGAAATTTGGGTAATTATAAAGCCTGAATAAAGCGCTCTACAACTTTTGAAAAAGATGAAGCACTACTAGCGTCGCCAAACAAAATTTCTAAACCAAAACACTCCCCTTTTCTGCCATTGGTTGGAAAAAAGATAGTCCTGCTCCAAACTCACGCAATAGTTAACGTTGCTATGTCGGGCTGGTCAGGATGTTTTGATAGCGTCACTTGGTGGCTCAGCGGTTACTGAACAGAAGGTCGTGGGTTCATGCCCCAGCACCGCCAAGATGCCCCTGTTGGGCCCCTTGACCCTATCTGCTCCAGGGGCACTGTTTCATGGCTGACCCTGCGCTCTGACCCCAGCTTAGTTGGGATATGTGAAAAAAACTCCATTTCATTGTATATATGCTAACATATATGTATAATGTGTGACCAAAATAAAGGCTTCTATTCTTCTCTTTACACTTTTCTGGAAAATCAACCTAAAGTTGGTTGGTCTTTTGAAGGCGAAGATTGTTGAATAAGCTCTTTGGAACTTATAATAATGCACCAAAGGCCGCTTGCATCTCCGTTTCCCCAAAAAAACTTTTATGCGCGTTGATTTCGCTGGCAAATCTATCCATGAGTTAACACAACTACCTAGACACTTTCAATCTATCAGCTCTATAATTCGTAACAAACCCCTTCCTAGTAGAGCTCAGCCTGGGAGGCCGGATCAGGAAGGTGACATGCAATAATCATTTTTGACATTCAGTAAATCCGAGCCTGCTAATCTGCTGCGTGATTAATCTAAGCTGCTCAGGAAGGTGTGTGTGTGTGTGTTTGTCGATATATTATACAGCAGGTGGGGTTGATGCTGTCCTCTGGGGCGCCATCTGCTGGTAATTAACGATCAACAAATGATGCACATCCAGATATATGCAACAACAGTTCACCCAACAAAAATGAAAATTCAGTCACAATTAATTCACCATCATATTGTTCACAACTGGTTTGACTTTCTTTGAGGACTGAAGCTGTGAAGCTCCAAAAATGAGATTTTTCAGTGCTGTTACATCAGCTCAGCAACTGATCTGATAAACCAAATCATATTCAATCATATATCTTTTGGACAGTTATTAAAAATAAACGATTCTCTTATGTTTATCAATGGGTATTCATCGAATCATTCCAGTGAGTCGGTTCTTTAGGGCAGTTCATGTAAATGAACTAGTTCACAAATGATTCACTGATTCACTTTAGTCCCGCGCAGCCTTAAAGGGACTTTGCCTTCTGGCTGCTGTTTATCGCCATGTTTCAGTTCGGTTTTATATAATAGGCCATTTTCTAGTTTCAATCAGAATTTCTGTTTGCAGAATTAAACAATATCATCCAATTGTTAAAGGTGCAATATGTAACAATTTTCATGTAATATTCGCCTTTTTTGCCAATGTGTGAACGGCTTGTAACGCAACTTAAAAAATTAGTCCTTCCCGGACTTCCTAGGTTGCCTATTAAAGCCTGTAGACTGATTTACATACGAAGGGAACGGGTCGGTTATGCTCCAGAGACCCTCAGTGCGTCTCTTCCGCTATTCAACAGCGACAACAAACTGCAACACTAGATAACGTTATCTTAGAGATGAATCCAGCACAACACCGACTCCTACACAAACTCAGAGTAAACCAAACAAACATTCATCTACTGAATCCCGTCAGGCTATGCGGGAACGTGATCGAGCGAAAACTAGAGCGAACATCGTCAGGGCGTTTGATTCCTGGAGGGACCTTCGATCGGTTTTGGGGATCAAACCAGACCCTGAATTGGCGTTCATCTTCTTATTGGACGGGTAAACTTACATAACTGCAAAGCGTGTGAAATATAGTGCCATAAGGATTGATCCGAGTCATTTTAGCTAACTTGATCATGCCCGCTAACGCTGACGAATGGCACGCTACCTTGCTTCGATCTTCTCTTTATACTTAAAGTCAGGAATACAGGATAAATGGTTTCTTATTCATAGTACAACATATGACATCCAAAACATACAACAGTGCAACAGTAAAGTGTCTGGTATAGTTTTCTAGTATGTAGCTGTATGTGTGGATCAGTATGCTATGCTAGCTGATTAGTAGTTTTAGATTAGTCTCAACGTTTGTAGTAAAACTAGCATAACTGTGTAGTTTTAATTATGCTACCTCATCTGTCAGCATGGTGTCGGTGAATCACGTTCAGTCTCTTTGTACATTACGTCATAGTTTTGGCCGATGCTCGCTCGTGTCTCTATGGAGCGTGTGCGCGAGCAACATGTAGCAGCTGCAGTTCACTTAACGGCCACAGGTGTCACTAAAAACAAGGGTTTCTGAATCTTACATTCACACCTTTAAATCGCACCTTTACATAGCTTCAATGTAGTTAGCTTAACTATAGTTTAACTACTTTAAAGGAATAGTCCGGGTTCGATACAAGTAAAGCGCAATTGACAGCATTTTTGATTACCACAACAAATCTATTCGACTCATCGCTCGTTTTCTTTAAAACAAATATCAAATAAATTGAGGTTACAGTGAGACACTTACAATGGTCGGGAATAGGGTCGATTTTTGGAAGGTTTGAAGCTTTTTTTATAAAAGCACTTACATTAATTCTTCGTTAAAACTTACTTCGTGTATTAAGCTGTGAAGTTGTATAATTGTCATTGCCATTTCACCAGGTGCAGGGTCTGCTTCGTGATTTTCCGCATATATATATATATATATATATATATATATATATATATATATATATATGCATGCCGGATGGCCTTCCTGACGCAACCCCCAGTGGCTGGGGGACTCTTATTTCACACACATACGGGGCAATTTAGAGTCTCCAATTCACTTAACCTGCATGTTTTTTGGACTTCTGGGGGAAAATGGAGCACCCAGAGGAAATGGGTAACGCAAACATGGGGAGAACATGCAAACTCCACACAGAAAGGCCCTAGTTGAGCCAGGACGCTAACCCACCCCAGTGCTAACCACTGAGCCACCGTGCTCATTACATACCAAAATTGTTAAGTAATTGATTATCACATCAACAGTGAGTATTTTAACGTTTATGGATTGGCCCCTCAGTTGTAAGTGCCTCATTGTAACCCAGATTTTGAGAAAAGGAGGGACGAATCGCAATAATGTTTTATGCTAATCAACATTATGCCACAAATGCTGTCGATCGAGCTAAACAGAATATTCCTTTAAGTTAAAAGTAGTGTGCAGCTTGGGAAGCAAGAGTTTCTGTAGTTTCCCCAACACTGATTGCTTCTATCGTCCTAACAAAGCCTTAACTGAAGGTCCACTTTCCCACAATCCTCCATTGTAACACACAGGATCTAAAAACAGTTTGTTTGGTTTGGGTGTGTCCTTTTCTAACCACACGACACCCAATCTTAACCTCTCACCCTCCTGTCCTACCCTGAAAAGCCTCCAATGACCAGACACCCAGCGTCGCGCTGTCCGACCGAAAATATCCCACCTCGAAATTGTACACCAGAATCTGCTCAATTCAGTTTGTTATGCTGTGGTCACAACTACCACCATACACACACAAAAAACCCTTCCCGTTGTGTTTTTGCTAGCTCAGAATATATCATTGCTCAATAGTAGAGGCCCCTGTGAACTTAGCGGGAAAGCTACAATGATTTGCTGTGACTATAGCATCTGGTGTAGCTTATTTGTTGTTGTTACTTAGAATAACGCTAGCTACTTTGTTATATTTCAGGAAGCTTTGCACAATGGATCGCTGTAGCGCTGTTTAGCAATCTTCTTAAGTGTCCACGCCAAGCTCGTGCCCTTGCCAGCTCCTCTCAGCTTTGATTGACTCGGGTGGAAAGTGACGAGAGCCGTTTTAAATAATTTATTTTTCCTTTGAAGCTTCCAAGTGAGAGATTTGAAGGCCCGGAGGGAACCTCGATACCCAGGACCTTGTCTCTTTAAAGTTATCAGCTAAAAGGCCTTGAATGTTCCTCATTACCTGGTTCGTGCAGAGCTGCATTTGAACCTCGCTAACGCATCTCGCTTGCCAAAGTAAATCTCTGATCCTTCCTCTCAACTCAGCTTCAGATTGAAAAAGCAGCAATGTAGTTGATCCGACTCGTGCACTATATTAAAAATCTTCAAAATATTAAATTGAAGTCAGAAATGTTGCCCTCTGCCATAGGTCTCGAATCTAATTAGCTTATAATCAAATATGCAAGATTAGTGAAAAAAGATTCAGAATTGCTACTACGGAGCTATTTTAGGGCTCTTTGTCATTTTTGGAGCTGCTTCGGTCCCCATTGACTTTCATTGTAAGGAAAAAAGCAGCATAAACATTTTCGGCTTTTTTGGGTTCAAAGGATGAAATAAAGCCATACATGTTTGGAACAACACAAGGGTGAGTAAATGATCATTTTTGATGAACTGTCCCTTTAAATTTGGACTTAAGCCTGGTTTAACCAGAGCTAATACTGTGTATGTGTTCATTGGACGCCACTTTTACTACATTGATCAATTGTGAGGAGTGTGTGTGTGTGTGTGTGTGTGTCAGTGTGCATGCCGAAAGCTAATCCTGTAAATGTGAAAGCGCTGGACCTTCTTGGACAGACACACACACACACACACCCCCTAGCTTTACCACCACAGGCAAGACTTATTCACAGCTTTTTTTTTATTTTGATTAAAAATGTCTCCTCCACATGTTGATTTATGAGTGCAAGAAAAAGAGCAAAAGAGACCAAAAGGATGACATCATGCAATTGGCAACCTCACACAGAGGTGACATCAACCTGCTTTGTGTGTGTGTGTGTCTACATAAAAGCCAGAGGGGGAGAGAGAGAGAGAGAGAGAGAGAGAGAGAGCACAGCTGTGTAATAGAGCAACACAAATTCACCAGCAGCGTGCGCGTGCGTGTGTGTGTGTGTGTGCGCGCGCGTCGAACATTAAACAGGTGTTTAATGTGAACAAATAGAGGTTCGCAAAGCCAGGGAGTGGGTTGTGTTTAAAGTCAGCATTTAATTACTCAATCAACTTTCTTAATACAGGTTTCTGATGTTATTCCGGATGACTGATGCATGCTGTTCCAAATAATAATTAAAAAACCTGTTTTTCTTTATAAGCTTTCAAACTGCTTCAAAAAGACATTGCATTTCCGCTGACATCATCAATGATGCAGAAAAAATGGGTGGGGACACCAATGTTAACCAATAGACTAAAAGCTATTGAGTCATTGATTTAATGTTGTAATGCATCTTTTTAAATCTTCTCAATAGTTACTTAATACTTGTTGCGTTATTTACATTTATGCATTTGACAGACGCTTTAATCCAAACTGACTTACAGTGCCCTTATTACAGGGACAATCGCCCCCGGAGCAACCTGGAGTTAAGTGTCTTACTCAAGGACACAATGGTGGTGGCTGTGGGGATCAAACCAGCAACCCCCTGATTACCAGTTATGTGCTTTAGCCCATTACGCCACCACCACTATTTAATACTGAACGGTTGCAGCAACAATAGCAAAAACAACAGATTTGAAAATGAAGTGTTACCACTGGGATACCTTTATATGCTGAATATCCTGTTTCACTCGAAAAACGTCACATCGTAGAATTAAAAGGGGCTGCAAAAGTTGTTTCATGCTAACTATATGTTCGCCTCAAAGAATAGCAAACATCACATAGCAGTCGCATTCTTTTTTTTTCTTTTTCTCCCCAATTTGGAACATCCAATTCCCAATGCGCTCCAAGTCCTCGTGGTGGCGTAGTGACTCGTCTCAATCCGGGTGGCGGAGGATGAATCTCAGTTGCCTCCACATCTGAGACGGTCAATCCGCGCATCTTATCACATGGCTTGTTGAGCGCGTTACCGCGGAGACATAGCATGTGTAGAGGCTTCACGCTATTCTCAATGGCATCCACGCACAACTCACCACACGCCCCACCAAGAGTGAGAACCACATTATAGCAACCACAATGAGGTTACCCCATGTGACTCTACACCTCCTTAGCAACCGGGCCAATTTGGTTGCTAAGTAGACCTGGCTGGAGTCTCTCAGCACGCCATGGATTCAAACTCAGCGTCAAATATTCAAATAGTCAGCGTCAATACTCGCTGAGATACCCAGACCCTCGCATATTTGTCTTCTTTATGGTTGTTGCATGTTGTTCAAAATAAAATATGTTTGTCTTCGTAATCTTTATGAAGGATAATCAAAATTGCTCGCCTCCAAAACGACTTTCCATTTACATTTGAAAACAGTGTTTTCGAAACACTGTCCGTCCACACTGACGTTTTCAAACATTTTCCAAGGGTGTTCACACTTGGCATGTTTGGTTAGATTAAAACGAACTCCGGTGCGATTGCTCTGTTAGTGCGGTTCATTTGAACAAGCGTGAATGCTGTCACCCGAACCTTGGTGCGCACCAAACAAGCGGACCGAGACCACCTGAATAGTGGATCTTGGTCTGCTTCCAAACAATCTCTGGTACGGTTCGATTGATATGAACGCCACATGGACCAAAGACGTAAACGGACTACAAACAGGAAGTAATTTGCCTAATACTGACCTCAAGCATACCTAGTTCTTCCCATCATAGGAGCAATGTTGCCCTTTACAGTTCGGTACAGGCGTCGTAACCGCCCGTCAGCTGTCCTTGCAGCATATCTTCGTTTGTGTGTACAACGGAGGAATTCCTGCCGCTGTTTTGACTTCTTTACACATTTTATTAGCTCTTTGTTCTCATCTGGTAATAATACCACCATACATATATAAATATAACGAATGCATTTCACCCAGCAGCCAGCATTGTTTTGGATGTTCGGCAACTTCCATCGCAAAATATACATAATAAAAGCTGTCCAATCAGGTTGTGCCTTTGGTTTTGTATCATTAGGTTCGGTGTTAAAAATCCCAGTGTGAACGCTAAACGAACCAGGACTAAATTTATCATTTTCTTTTTTGGTCCGGGCCAAGAGGACCAAGAGAACCGAACTACAAGTGTGAACATACCCCAAAAGTTGCACATCCACACTGAAATGTACCAAAATGTTAAAAGAAAACTAAGATAAGTAATAAGAAGACAAAGCGTAAGCAGCATGACCCTCCGTCATTTCAATGTGAGAAATATTGGAATACAATGTGAAGGTTGTACAAAGTAACAATGCTATCAAAGTGGATAGCTGGCACAACAAAGCCGCTACAACATGGGCCACAATCTTGATTGTTTTGGG
This sequence comes from Moxostoma hubbsi, assembly GCA_032164185.1. Classification (NCBI taxonomy): domain Eukaryota; kingdom Metazoa; phylum Chordata; class Actinopteri; order Cypriniformes; family Catostomidae; genus Moxostoma; species Moxostoma hubbsi. The sequence goes on from JAVLUX010000163.1 coordinate 14,125,283, forward strand.
TTGAATGGATCACATGACTGTGTCACATGACAACAAACACCTCATTGTTTTCAAATATCCGTTTCTCTGTCCTATCTGCAATGCAAAGACACCGTTTTCAAATGTATCCACTTGGGAGAGTGGACAAATCCGCCATCTCAATGTCGACAGAAGGCCAAAACGTCACGAAATTATGCGTTTTCTAAGCAAAACGTGCAAGAGTGGATGCGGCCTCAGGCTAATGCTGTAAGCGATACAGCTTTTAAAATCAGCTTTTGCCAATAGTTAACATCAATTTAATGCCATTTAACGTAAATGTGATTAAAAAAAAATGTAAAAACACCATTGGAATACGTCCAATTATGGACGTAAAATGGGTTAAGAATGTTGCTTTACGATAACTTTAAGTGTAGCACGCCATGCTAATTTTGATTACTTGTAACTGTGCATGATAGTTACAATTAGGCTTCATAATGTTGTTTTTCTGGTTGTGATCTGATTTTAAACTGTTCACAAGCCAATCGATTCCCCATGGATAAAATCAAGTCCCGCCATGCATGTTTTCCCCAAGGAATATCACGTTCCACAAGGAAACATGTCACGTTATGGAAGAAAGATGGGTTGCGAAGGTCGTTTCATGTTGACTCAAGTTCGCCTCCAAGAGAAGCAATAAGTGCAGTTGGCAAACAAACACAAACAAACATCCAAAATGACACAAGAACAAAAGTATCATCCTCCTCTAGCTGGCTGCTCTGTATGACAACCTGACGAGACGGTAATTAGAGATCGGAGACTGTGAGAATACAGTGAACGACATCACAGCCAATCAGATGACAGCACGCGGAAGGGGTTGCAGGATTTGGTGGACAGGGGTTTTAAGGGGGATAGGGGGGAGGGAGGAGTGATTAGAGCACTGGGACCAGGGGAGATGATGTGCACTGACTAGTAAACATCCACCATCACACCAGCTTGCACACAAAGACAACAAGACAGCCAGGAAGAACAACTTGAAAGCACGACAGCTGACTGTTGCTTTAAAATATGAGAGATGAACAGACTGATGGCGAGTAATGTTATATTCAACGCTAAGAAAGGAATATCCGTGTGAGATGCATGCTAACCGACGGCAACCACAGAAATAGACATTCATTAGCGTTTCTCTTCTGGGCTGCACTTTAAAACCAGCAAACAGAAGAACAGGAAGACACGCGTCGCCTATAACATTGGCACGGTCTCGTGTTATCTCCCTCGGTCTCAACCCAGTGCACATATTTTAGGCCTGAAATCGGCACGGGAGGGTTTCGTGTCCCGTACAACACTCTCCCCTCTCTTTACTTCTCTCGATATTTTGTTTTGTTTTCCTAATGCGTCTCTAAATCCATTTTAGGGGAGAAATGGTGCAGAACAAATCCAGACTTCAAGCTTTGAAAATTAAAAGACAGCGTGGCCTCTGGTGCTTCTGATGAAGAGATATATAGTACGGGAAAGGAGGGAAAAAAGAGTTGCAAAATAATGGAATTATCAGCAATCTTGTACGTTTCTGTGTGCATGGGAGATTCGCAAAGAGACAGTACTTTACTGTTTTTAGCATAACATGAGGAAACAACAACGTTAAGGTTTAGTTGACATCAAGTGTTAACTTTCAGTGTAATTTCACAACCGGCATCAAATACAGAGCAAAAAATAAGGACTGGTTTTATTCTTTAACGTGAGTCCATCCCCAAACACCACTGGTTGAGTTAATGTTGTTTTCTCAAACTAAACAAATGCAATTCTGTTTGAAGCCACTAGAGGCGCAAAAATGGCAAAAGTATTAATCTGAGCTTACATAAGGCCAGTGATCCGGTAAGCAGCGGAGAGAGCAGCAGGGCGCCCAGGGAGAGCAAGGTGGGCAGGTAGGGCAGGTGGCCGGCTGGCATCATTTTGCAGATGACCTTTGACCTGGCTAGAGAGCCACGGCCCCACAGGCTGGAGACAAGAGGTCGGCACACTGGACGTTTGGCACTCTAAAGAAGATAAAGAAGAAATTACAATGAGTAATGATGAACACTGACATTAGTTAAACAAACCGTATGTTTGCACCGTTTCACCAGTCAACCATCAAGCATATTCAGGGTTTTCGCACTTTTTAAACAATGCATTTCAATGACTTTTCCAGACATTTGTGATTACTGGATGAATTTGTGAACCGGTTCAACCAGACTCAAAAGAAGAATTCTTTCACAAATCAGACATCGTGGCTTGAAAGCAAGTTTTATGCAAGCATCAATTAGCCTATGAAATATTTTAGAGCATAACTAAAAATGTAAGTTCATTATAGAAATCGTACTTAAATTTTACAATAAGGTTATATACTTTAAAATTAATGCAATAGTTAAAATTTCCACAAACCATAGGCCTCAAAACACACTTTTAACATTCCCTGATATTTTGCATGACCATAGAAACCCTGCATATTAACATGTTTTACCACAAAACTTCTCAAACCATTCGTACTCAAGTTTAGCTAATTCCCCTCGAGTTCAATCTGTTTGCACACTCTCAGACTCCCAATGAACTCTTTTACACAACTCATAATTAGTCAGGCATTATCACTCACTCAATCTCATCCTTATTTACATATCAGCCCATCTTGTAATTACGCAGACGCTCATCAATATTTCACGGGGCGTCTCTTTGTTTTAGCCAAATTGCGATTAATCCACTCGTCACCGTTCTGCCTCCGGAGTTGACTGTGGGTTGCTATGTTTTCGACACACGCAGGGCGGAAACCCAGCGAACACCCTTGTACACCATTTAATTAAAGATGGCATGAACATCAGATGGCAAGATGGCAAGAGACGTGCAAACATGTGTAGTTCATTTCGGAACATGGAGACGGGTTGAGAATGAAAGAGATGTTGACATGCAGTATTAAAACTATTTCAAGGGTGACAGCATGTTCTTTTGACGAACCTTCAGGCCTGTGTGACTCAAATGAGAGTTCAGACAAGCTGGAGTCTGTGTTGGTCTGCAGGAGCTTTTTTTTTTAGAGAGTCTAGTGTGTTTGGAAGACCAGTGGTGTTGAACGTAAATTTCAGGTTTTTGTATGGGTTCAGAAGACTTGCAATATGACGCACCGGTCACAAGGACTACTTTGATAACTCTTTTGGTTTATTTACATTTGACGTTTGAGACCCTTCTCGTGAATAACCCTTTCGAGATCTCTTCTCGATGTAATGGCGCTCCTACACACTCAAACGCAACATGTACACACAAACGTGTCAGTCTGCACCTCTACTACTATGCGAATCTAAAGCAGTGTGTGTTATGTTTCCAGAAAGCCCGGAAGTTATAATGTGGGAGTGATGAGTTGGTGGCAGCTGGCTTGTCAGCTGGGGGTTTCCAGTCAGCCTGCATGGCGACACTTCCACCCCATATAAACAATCAAAAACGTCAGTCGAGTGGTTCCACAACCAGTCAGCCCAGAGTGGGCACAGCATGCCCAGAAGAGAGGAGAAATATGCCTGCTTTGATTTATGGAGCTCCTCTACATTGGCAAAGCGAGACTCCAAAAGCAGCTTCCATTCACAAAGTGTGGGTGTATGAATGCTGCTTCTGTGAACGAAGGCGTATTCAAAATGTGTGGCAAAAAATACAATAACTCATCAACTAATATGATTTACATTTTTGCAACATTTTATTGGAAAGCAGTAGCTAACAAATGGGAATGCATTCACTACATCCCTTAAGTGCGACCAATGAGGATTCTTGTAGGTAGGTAGATTTATTTTTGTACTTCGGCAGAAAATCTTGTTCAATCCCCTCCGATCTGACAGAGAGGGACTGGAAATGCAAGCTCATGCAAAGAAAGTTCATACTCCAATGTGTCCTAGAGTTCAAGTTTGGCACAATCTGACCTTTGAATCCGTGTGATGAGGACGCTTAACTAACAACAGATTGAAACAGATTTGTATTCATTCAGCAAAAAAACTCACCGACCAATAAAATCCAAGTTTTTGTGCCATGTTTCTGACGAGAAGCAAAATATCAGAACTTTGTCTGTGACTTGTGTCACTGAAACCAAACAATGCTGCCCTCCACACAAAGTGCAAAAATTCGCCCAAATTCACCATCATCTACCTCTCATTTAAAGTGTTGCATTGGTTAGAGGTCAACAACAATTGGTCACATTCACAATGTAAATAACACAAGTGTGGAATTTCATCTGCGACTCGAAACCAAAAATGCAACCCTACACCAAATGCCAAAATGTGCACTATAATACACACGCTTTTTTTGCAACTTGCGTGCAAAAAAACCCACCAACCAAAAATATATAAACTTTAGGACCTTGCATTCTTCAGAGGTTGACAAAAATGTCACATTCACATTGTCAAATGCAAAATTTCGTCTGTGACTCAAGTCGCTAAAACCAAAAAATGCAGCAATTCACACCAAGTGAGAAAATTCTCCCTATGAAGAAGCATTGATATTTGGTGATTATTACCGTCAGCAAAACACCTCACTTTGATGCACCGTGAGCGGGGCTGGACTGGTAATCTGGTAAGCACTTTGGGACCGATCAGGGGCGGACTGACCATCGGGAGAACTGAGTGGGCCGGTCGCGAAATGGGCCGCGATAAGCTAAATTGATCCTCTGCATTATGCAGAACGGACCACAAAACAACGCCGTGATATGCAGAAAAGCTATGCAGTCCTCTTAATCTTAATTCATGCTTAGTCCATTGTGTTCACCT